>JALAZF010000380.1:5825000-5945000 GCA_022829125.1 Lathyrus tuberosus
ACCGGACTCCCCAATCTCTTTTACCGCAATTTGTTCAGAACAACATTTTCAAAAGCAAAGTTAGTTTGAGATAGCTTCCCTTTCCCTTCAAGCTTCATCGGGATAAATAAGAAATCAGAAAGTAGCAACCCAAAAATTATCCCCATCCGTCAGGCGGGTGCGGGTCGGTCTCAAAAACCGCGCTACATAGGGGTAAGCCTTATACAACTTTAGCTGACAAGGGGAAGCAGAATGCTTCATATGGGAAAAAGGCAAGTGGGGGAGCAGCTCCGGCTTCTGGAAAGTGTCATAAGTGTGGCTAGCAAGGCCACCATGCTGATGTATGCACCAATAATGTGGTGAGGTGCTATCGATGTGGTAAGAAGGGGCATAGAGCTACTGACTGCAAGGATGAGGGTCCGACCTATTTCAATTGTGGTGAGAAAGGTCATATCAGTACTTAATGTTAGAAGCCGAAGAAGGCCGCGACTGCTGCTCAGACCAGTGGCAGAGTGTTTGCTTTGAGTGGTGCAGAGACGTCAGAGAAGGACAACCTGATTCGAGGTACTTGTTTTATTAATAATATCGAGTTGATTGCTATTATTGATACCGGTGCTACTCATTATTTTATCTCACTTGAATGTGCTAATAGATTGAGTTTGAAGTTATCTGATATGAATGGGAATATGGTAATAGAAACTCTAGCTAAAGGTTTTGTTACTACGATCCTTGTGTGCTTGAAATGTCCTGTGACGATTTTTGAGAAGAGTTTTGTGATGGATTTGGTGTGCATACCCTTACACCAAATTGACGTGATCTTTGGAATAAACTGGTTGGAGTTCAACCGTGTTCATATCAATTGTTATATCAAGACTGTAGAGTTTCATGAGATTGATGATAGTGGGGAGTTGATGTTCTTGTCTGCAAAGCAAGTAGACGAACTTCAAGAAGACGAATCTTTGGTGTTTGCAATGTTTGCATCGTTGTAAATTGATCGTGAAGCTGCGAGTGTGGAGTTTCCTGTTGTCTATGAATTTCTAGATTTGTTTCCAAATGACATTAGTGATTTGCCTCCAGAGCGTGAAGTGGAGTTTGCAGTGGACTTAATACCAGGTACGAGTCCAGTGTCGATGGCTCCTTATCGGATGTCAGCTTCTGAGCTAAGTGAATTGAAGAAACAGTTGGAAGAGCTGCTTGAGAAGAGGTTTGTTCGACCAACTGTTTCCCCTTGGGGTGCTCCTGTGTTGTTAGTGAAAAAGAAGGATGGAAGTATGAGGTTGTGTGTTGATTATCGGCAGTTGAATAAAGTGACTATCAAGAATAAGTATCCGCTACCGAGAATCGACGATTTAATGGATCAGCTAGTAGGTGCCTGTGTGTTCAGCAAGATTGATTTGAGGTCTGGTTATCATCAGATTCGAGTTAAGCCTGATGATATTCCGAAAATGGATTTCAGGACGAGGTATGGACACTATGAATACACTGTTATGCCATTTGGTGTATCTAATGCACCTGGTGTGTTCATGGAGTACATGAATCGGATTTTTCATGAGTATTTGGATAAGTTTGTGGTGGTGTTTATCGATGATATCTTGATATATTCTAGATCTGAAGAAGAACATGCCGAACATTTGAGGACTGTGTTGCAAGTGTTGAAAGAGAAGAAGTTGTATGCAAAGTTGTCCAAGTGTGAGTTTTGGTTGAAGGAAGTGAGTTTCCTTGGCCATGTGATTTCAAGTGGTGGTATTGTTGTTGATCCCTCTAAGATTGATGCTGTGTTACAGTGGGAGACTCCGAAGTCTGCTACCGAGATACGAAGTTTTCTGGGATTAGCGGGTTATTGCCGCAAGTTTATTGAAGGCTTTTCTAAGTTGGCATTACCTTTGACTCAGTTGACTCAAAAGGGTCAAACTTTTGTGTAGGATGTAGCTTGTGAAGAGAGTTTTGTGGAATTGAAGAATAGGTTGACGACTGCTCCAGTGTTGATTTTTCCTAATCCGAGTGAATCTTTTGTGGTGTATTGTGATGTGTCGAAGATGGGTCTTGGTGGAGTACTAATGCAAAATAGACAAGTTGTTACCTATGCTTCGAGACAATTGCGAGTTCATGAGAGGAATTATCCTACACATGACTTGGAATTGGCCGCTGTAGTGTTTGTGTTAAAGATTTAGAGACATTATCTGTTTCGCTCTAGATTTGAAGTGTTCAGTGATCATAAAAGTATGAAGTACTTATTTGATCAGAAGGAATTGAATATGAGGCAGAGAAGGTGGTTAGAGTTGTTGAAGGATTTTGATTTTGATTTGAGTTATCATCCGGGCAAGGCAAATGTAATGGCCGATGCGTTGAGCAGAAAGTCATTGCATATGTCGATGCTTATGGTCAAAGAGTTGGAACTAATTGAGCAATTCAGAGATTTGAGTCTGGTATATGAAGGGACTCCTGACAGCGTGAATTTGGGAATGTTGAGGTTGACAAGTATTATTCTAGAAGAAATCAGAGTGGGACAGCAATCTGATATAAAGTTGGTTGACCAATTGACTTTGATTAACCAAGGTAACGGAGGTGACTTCCGGATTGACTAGAATGGCGTAATGATGTTCAGAGACAAGGTGTGTGTCCCAGATGTCCCAGATATTAAGAAGAGAATTCTTGAAGAAGGACATCGAAGTAGGTTGAGTATTCATCCTGGTGCTACGAAGATGTATCAAGATTTGAAAAAGTTGTTTTGGTGGCCAAGTATGAAGAAGGATGTTACGGAGTTTGTTTATGCGTGTTTGACTTGTCATAAGTCGAAGGTTGAGCATCAGAAGCCTTTAGGTATGATGCAGCCATTGAGGATTCCAGAATGGAAATGGGATAGTATTTCCATGGATTTTGTGGTGGGGTTGCCGAAGACTGCTAAGGGAAATTATTCAATTTGGGTGATCGTGGATAGATTAACTAAGTCAGCTCATTTCTTGCCGATGAGGATTAATCATTCTATGCAGAAGTTAGCCGAGATGTATATTGAGGAGATTGTGAAGTTACATGGGGTACCTTCGAGTATTGTGTCAGATAGAGATCCGAGATTTACATCGAGGTTCTGGAAGAGTTTGCAAGACGCGTTGGGTACCAAGTTAAGGATGAGTTCTGCCTATCATCCGCAGATGGACGGTCAGATAGAAAGGACCATCCAATCTTTAGAGGATTTGCTGAGGGCTTGTGTGTTGGATCATGGAGGATCGTGGGATAGCCATTTGTCGTTGATTGAGTTCACGTACAATAATAGTTTTCATGCTAGTATTGGAGTGGTGCCCTATGAAGCTTTGTATGAGAGGAGGTGTAAGACTCTGTTATATTGGTATGAATCAGGCGAGAGTACTATACTCGGACCTGAAATTGTGCAAGAGACGACTGAGAAGATTAGATGATACGAGAGAGAATGAAAGCTTCGCAGAATCAATAGAAGAGTTGCCATGATAAGAGGAGGAAAACACTTGAATTCCAAGAGGGAGATCACATGTTTTTGAGGGTGATGCTAGTGACTGGTGTGGGTCGAGCTTTAAAGTCTAGGAAGCTCACTCCATGTTTTGTTGGTCCATATCAGATATCGTAGAGGATAGGAGAGGTAGCCTATCAAATTGCTTTACCGCCGTCACTTGCGAATTTGCATGACGTGTTCCATGTGTCTCAGCTGAGGAAGTATATTCCGGATCCGTCGCATGTGATTCAGATGGATGATGTACAAGTGCGGGATAACCTGATAGTGGAAACATTACCTGTGCGTGTCGATGGTCGAGAGACGAAGCAATTACGGGGTAAAGACATAACTTTGGTGAAGGTGTTGTGGGGTGGACCAGCTGGCGAAAGTTTGACTTGGGAACGTGAAGATCAGATGAGGGAGTCGTATCTGACTCTATTTCCTTGAGGTAATTTTCGGGGGCGAAAATTCTTTAAGTGGGGGAGAGTTGTAACACCCCAAATTTTTGTAGAATATTTATTTAATTTATTTAAATATTATATTTGTGAATTTCTGTGATTTGTGTCGATGTCAGTATTTTTGGTGGAGTTTGGTTATTTTAATTAAATAATAGTATATAATATGAATATATTAGTATTATTATTAATTTAAAAGTATTTGACTTTAATTATATCAATTTTAATAGTCATATGAATTATGATTTGTTATTCTTAATTTTAATAGCAAACAATTTTATAAAGAAAGAATTACCTTTTGAATTGGATTAAGTGGTTGCTTCTCTGAATGATCTTCTTGATATTTGAGCACAAGTAAGTTACAATGATATACACTCAAATCTTTTAGGTGTAATGTGATGTAACGTCCTGTATAATATTTGTCTGGAATCATATAATACAAGAGTTATTATCTGGTATTGAGACCATCATAAGTGCCTATTGACATAATTTACATACTTGACCACATCTAAAACATAAAAGACAACTTATGGTACAAGATATGGAAAGTGGCAAAATAATAAAACTAAGATCTAAGTAAAATATCCTTAATTGTACAAGATGCACAATACACAACGGAATAACATAGTCAAGGCTTCCCTTAAAACACCCAAGCATAGCTTCACTTACAAACTAAACTCGTAACAATACTTGAAAAGCAACAACAATAATGGGGTGGGATAATAATCTCAGTGAGTTCCCCAATCTTATGGGTTTACTCAGCTTTAGAGGGTTATAATCAATGCTATCTCAAGTAAAAAAGGGAAAGGGATAAGACTTGAGTTCACACAGTTCTCAATGTATGGAAACATGCCTCTTGAGTTTATCAACTCAAACAATAACTAATCGGAAACCTTACCAAGACATCTTTCCCCGGTCAATCCTACGTCTAGAGTTATCGACACTGTCATACCCTAATTTTTTACCATAAGATTCCACCTCTCTGCGCATCATTTTGCATATCTGCATGCTTTATCACTAACGGGTTTGTGCAGAAATTTTAATTTCAAGTGGAGATGGTTTTCATTTTCTCAGTTATACTTCAAGACGTGACCAGTTGGTTCTGATTCAGAATGATTCTAGGGTTTTCTACCGCTCATTTTCCTCAGAATATCTCAGAAGTTCAATGTATACTCCCGAAGAGAATTAGGGTTTTCTTGGTGTGGAACGTGGCCGTTTGCGGACTAGTTATTATTTTCGTGGCAGGCGATATTACATGTTGTATCTTCACGGTTTGTGTATCAGGTTCATCATCATCCAAATCTTTCTTTGATTGTGCGAGTAACGAAAAACAAGTCTAATGCGAGGAAGATTTTGGTCTTATTCATAAAGTGGAACCGTGATTTGCCCTTTGGATTTCGAAAGAAAAAGGTTGGTGATTCGTGAGCAATATGCTTTGAAGTGATGAAATTTGAGAATCTTGAATCAAATGTTGGCAAGAAGCTATCAAAGTGAAGCTCGTGTTCTTTACAAAAGTTCGAATCGATTCATTGTCTTTTACAAGCTTCAAGTTCAAATTAAAAGTGTGTTAAAGGATTTCAAATATTCATGTTTTATTGTACATCCCCAAGTTCAATTTATGAGTGGTTTGGTTTGAGTTGCAATGTTAAAAAAAAGCACCATTCAAGAATTCAAGCTCATTCGAAAGGAAAAAAAAATTCATATCACCGTGAGTTTCAAATTGCAAAGTGTATTTTACAAGATTCAAAGTCTACATGCCCTTTACAAGACAAGTAAGTTAGGCTAATCACAAATTCAAAATCTCAAGAAATGAATGGTGGTCTAAAAAATGAAGCAAGCTGCACGCCCTCCTGCAAGAATATGAACGAGTTCTTTGCTTGCCAAATACTCTCCAATTGTTCAAGAAAAAAATGAACTCCACTCAAGTCCTGCTATTAGCTTCCAACATGCCACTTTAAATGACACCATACAAAGTCCAAGCTGCTACCTTATAAAGAAGGCGGTGTCGAATTCCTAAGCTAACGTGCTCAAAGCATGTTGTTGCACCGTGGCCCCCATATCCACGTGATGTTGAGTTTGAATATTTCCTGCAAATAAGATGTATAGCAGCAAATCAATTAGCAAAATCAAATGTGGGTCCAAGACATTTCCCAAATTATAAAATTGGAAATTCATTCATCAGGATATGATATACAATTATCATCATCAAAAGAGAGCACGTGAATAAAAAAATTCCAAAACACAACCAGACAAGATGAATCAAAATTGGAAAATTTTTATGATGCCATATCAAGTGTTTTGAGCTTAAAAAAGGGAAAGTTTCAGTCACGGTGTTGGCAAGGATTAAAAGTGAACATCAAAATCAAAACGTGATAATCTGAAAAAGGCAAGTTCTATTACGGTTTTGGAAAGAGTTAAGTGCCGGCATCAAATTTCTCAAACATAATCAAGCAAAGATGGAAAGTTTGAATCATCACTACAAAAAATTTCAAATTGTTCCCAAAGCAAGATCAAACAGCTCTTGACACAATTAAACACGATATGCTGAAAAGGGAAAATTGAGAACTAGTGTTCAATTCAAGAATTGTGATATAAATGCCTTCAAGCCTATAAAACCAAAAGTTCACATACTCACACAAGGGGGGCTCGGTAGAACATCAACATATAACACACGATTAAGGGGGAGAGGCAAGAAATCAAAGGGAGTTCACACGCATTATCAGAAAAACTCGCCACCCACAAGCAGTGGTATAAAAAAAAAGCAGAAATCTCATACAACATCTACAAACCAACATCAATACACACACGGTTTCGATATCACGAGCAGACCGTCAACACGAACGCATCAACAAACACACGCTACAGCAGTTTTCACTACAGCAACAAACTCAAATAGCAGCATTGAATCGGAGAAGAGAGGAAGCATTACCGTCGAAATCGCCGACATCGTCGAAGCCGCCGCGCTGACATTATTCAAAGATTCACAGAAATAAGAACTTTTGAACCACACACGAAGAGGAATAGATGGATAAAGTGCACAAGGATTACCGGTGAAATCGTCGACGTTGCCGTAATGGACCGACCAACCGCGAAGTCCAACTACAAGCGACACGCTTCAGAAGCTCATAAGCACACCGCGCCCTTCAATTCACCGATGACGACGTCAATTCACGGCCCATCACGGTAACGCCGTAGCCTCCGTTCACCGCTAATTTTCGCCGCTTCCTATTTTGGTACTCTTTCTCGCTATTTCTTGTTGATCGTTGTTTGTATTTCTTTGATTGGAATTGCTTTCTTGATTATTATGTTGAATCGTTGTTTGGAGGAGAAGAGAGGGTAGGGAAGAACAGAGAGAGACGCGTCGTGAGAGAAAGGAGTGAGAAACATGGGTGAATCGAGAGAGAGAAGACGTGGATGGAAATGGGGACTGATTCCCTTTTCTTTGTACGTATGATGTTGGTGGGTCGATCCAACCAGGGATCCGACCCGTTCCCCTTACCCTTTTTTTTTTATATTTTATTGATAGTTTTTCTTGTTTTTTTAGAACAAATGGGCTTGGCCCATGTTTGTATGAAAAAAACAGTTCTTTTTAGTTCTTTTTATTTTTATTTTATTTTATTTTCCATTTATTCCTTTTTATTTATGTTATTTTCATATTTCGAATTTGATATATTGGTTAGAATAATAATTATATTCTTAAGTTTTATTAATCGGATTTTTAACTGGTTAATTATTAGATTTAGTTTTAATATTTTTTTCTTCTTCAAGATTATCAATCTAAAAGGAAAATAATTCAAGAGGAGTTAATTTCATTTTACTTCTTAAATAATTTTTAGAATTAGTTTATTTTCTAAATTTAGTTTTAATCCTACCCTTTTTCTTTAATATAACAAAAAATAGTAAAGATTCAAATAAGACATTTTTTATTAAAGCATTTCTAACTTTTCTTTTGATTTATACTTTTAATATACCTAGGTCTTTTACCTTAGGACATACCCTTAGCAAGCAAGCAATAAATAACATAAATAATAACAAGAGGTTCCTGTAGAGTACTACGGACGTTTAGAATGCTAACACCTTCCCTAGACGTAACCAACCCCCGAACCTTAGATCTCTTATTAGGTTTTTCGATCTTTAACCCTTTCCTTTGGATAAAATAAAGACCGGCGGTGAAAAATAGAAATGCGATTCAAGTTAATATAATAGCTTGGTATCCAATTCTCACCGCGACAGAAATGGCGACTTCACTGGGGACTTTCGAGGGTTTCCCCTAACTTGTTTATATCTATGTTATTTATTTGCTTATTTGCATATATATCTTTATATCTGTATATATACCTGTTTTGCTTGGTTTTTCTGTGTGCAGGGTACTATTTGTGTGGTGAGACAAAGTCCTACACCCGGACTAGAGTGAAAAATAAGATAGGAAAACTGTGAGAATTCAAGGATACTTTGAGGGAGTCGATTCCTGAAAAAGTGAATTGAGACTTCACCACTCAGTCTAGGCCCTCTCGAATAAAATATTTGTCCAACGAGTTCATTCGTGAAGACGATATGGTTTCGGTCTAAAGGCCCTCGGGACTGGGGACCGTAGTTACCTTTAACCCAACTTGGCCTATTAGGATGTAGTGCGGGGACTATGCAGAAGTCTATTTCTGCAATAGTTGCTACACGATACTACACTCAGACGAGATTCTCTTGAGGATATTATTGACTACCAAGTGATCCGGGAAATCGATAATATCCGAAAGATGGATTGTAGACTCTGGGAACTTTGTAGAACCCGTTCGGCAGGTACATTTGAAACCATAGTACACACCTATTGGGATGGTTAGACCTTGGCTCCATGCTCGTGATCTTCAAACCTAGGCCCTTGGCTTGTTTACCTGTATATGTGTATATGTGTATACCTGTGTTTATGCATCCATTCATGCATTCATGCATAACCATTCGGTTTCAAGAAACTCAATTGTTCTGTCATTTGCAAAATCAATAAAAATCATGGATTATAAAATGAAACTTTTTTTTCGAAATGTTTGCAACCTACTTTTGAGTTCCTTGAAACCATTGCATCACATTACACATCATTTGCATCTTTGCATACTTCCGTTTATCCAGCAACTCATTTCTAGCTGTCTTTATCTTCCAAGTGTTTCCTGTGAGTCGTCAAGCTGATTCCTCGACGCAGATTACAGACGCATAATGTCAGAGCAAGAAGCACACAATGCTGAGATCCGAATGAAGATCGACGACCTTAAGTCAAGTATGGCAAAACTCACTAAGATACTTCAAGTTTTTATTTCTAGAGGAGAGCCACCTCAAATAACTGTCATCCAGGAAGTTTTAAATGTTGATCCTCAGCCTGTTCAGGTGCCACCTTCAACCTGGCCAGAGTTTGGTTTACCTCCCGACTATTCTCCACATCTTGCATCTATTGCTATGATTGGTCAGACTTCCAGACCAGTGTTTCAAGCTCCAGTTTTCGCCAAGCCTAGACCTCTGGTTCATGTTGTTGCCCAGACTACTCGACCTCTATTTGAGAATCCTCTCTACGAGCATATTATTGCCAAATCACACCAAGTGAAGCTTCAGTCGACTTCAGCGAAAAGCCGGTGTTCCAGACAGGACAATTCATCTTTGTTTCTGATTAGTCACTAGACCATGTTTCTTATTGTTTGCATTTTCCTTATTTGTATTAGCTGTTTGCTTTCGACTTATGTTTGTACTTTCATAATTAATAAAATGAGCATTGCAACTTTTAATTCAATTCATTTGTGTTTGCTATTTTACACTTTATATTTCAAAAAACAAAAACAAAAACAAAAACAAAAACAAAAAATGATCTCTTTTCCACTTCTCTTCTGATTATGCTAAGATTGGAGGGAGGATGATGAAAACAAATTACTCATAATTGATGTTGGTATGCTTTCAAATCAAAGCTTTGCTGAGGATGTAAGGCATTGTTTCAATTCCTAAACAGTGGAGAAATAAGGAAGATAACCCTTTGTCTACCCCTTTGAGCCTTGAAGTAGGAGTTTATTTCTTTACAAATAAAAACCCACAATCTTAACCTGGGGCAGGGTAGTTCTCAGTTAACTGGATTGTGCATTCAAATACAAGAGTTTCATGCAAGACATCTTTCAACAAAAAGGTTGCATTCTCAATTTTCCCTTCGCACGCAACAAGCAAGTGTCGAAGATGTCTTTTAAGTCAAAAGTCGATGATGGTTCACCGTAATCATTAAGCCAAGCAGTCACTTTCTTTCAAAAAAAAAAAGACAAAAAAATCAAAAAGGAAAAAGCCCGCTAAGTCGAAACCTGTGAAGGAGACTTAGGCAGACAAAAAACTGGGGCATCTCGCTGACTGTAAGATTCACGAGAAACAATTCAGGCAAAAGTTAGGGATAATAAAAAGGAGAAATCTTTAAATCCTTACCATGAAATCCTCAATGAAAAAAAACAACCAAGAGTTATAAGGAAGTAGTGACTGTCACCTCAAAAGTCCCTTAACTTCTGAACCATCATCACTATCATCAATGAAATCCCTAACCTATGGGAACCTGAGTGCAAAGTCTGAGTTAACTGAGTGTAGGACTGGAGATCATCATGAAGATTGGGTGGGTACAAATAAACTTTGAGCCTTTATCCTTTGTTTCTTAAACCGTGAACCAGGCCATGTTATAACCCTCAAAAGACCTAATTGAAGTAAGGTTATTTTGAAAGCATACTACAACGAGGTTGCGTGAACTGACTCCTAAAGATCTTTGCAGATCACCTGTTTTGGCCTCATGCCTTTTTGCTTTATCTTTCACTTTTAAACGTCTTGAACCACCGTGTTCTGACCAGTGACCCTATTGTTTTACTTCTTTCCAAAAATGATTTTGATTTCAAAAGTTGCATGAACTTTGCATTTACTATGTTTGTATGAACACTTTTGTTTGCAATCTGGCTTCTGCTTAAGGAATTTTCAAATAGTTGAGAAACTTGGTCGGTGATCTAATCAGGGGCAAGTTCTTTCCATATCTTGTTGAAGAATCAGTCCAAGATTTGTTGTTCTGGGGCAAGTCCTTCCTAGAATTGGTTTATCCAGACTTTTCAAGACTCATATTGGGGCAAGCTTTCCAAGAGCACAGTAAAACAGTCATTTCCAGAATCATTCAAGCTGAAACAATGGTCAGTTCATCTGCAACAGTCAACTAATCTGGGGCAGTTTACTTGAAGTATCCCTATGCAGCTTTCCATCCTTCCTACAAGGATCAGCATTTTGATATAGTTTACCAGTGTGGCAGAGATGTGTTCAGCAGTAGCATCTCTAGTCCCAAAGTAGAATGTCAGTAATCTCCGTGTTGAGGAATCAGTCTTCTAGTCTTGTCTTCTTCACAAAAGAGTTGAGCCGTGTCGTCGACGTCTGCATTGCATTTACATTTGCATTTGATCATATATCAGCTGCCTAATTCATATACATATGCATAGCAAGAGTGTCATCCTCATTTGCACTCATTTGCATTCTCCATTGGTCGCATTGTTATCCACGTCTTACCTTGTGGTCAAAGTCCAACTTACTTGGCACCTACCAAACAGATATTGTCGTGTCTATCTGACGGTCTTCTAGAAATGACATTTCTTATCCGATTATTTTTCCGGATACGTTTGTTCCTCTTTTATATCCGATGCTATTCTAGGATGTCTTCGCCTGTCTTTTCTCCAATGCCGTTCTTGGATGTCATATATATTTGTCTCCTCTGATGTTTTACCAGATCGAGTCTTTAGTTCTGATGTTTTTCCAAAACTTATCTGATGTTTTTCCAGATATTTCGCTTTGTTATTCTGATGTTTTTCCAGAATTTCATTGCCTTTTACCATCTGATGCTTTTCCGGATGTGTCTCTCTTTCTGATGTTTTTCCAGATTGAGTGTTTTGTTCTGATGTTTTTCCAGAACTTATCTGATGTTTTTCCAGATATTTCGCTTTGTTATTCTGATGTTTTTCTGGAATTTCATTGCCTTTTACCATCTGATGCTTTTCCGGATGTGTCTCTCTTTCTGATGTTTTTCCAGATTGAGTCTTTTGTTCTGATGTTTTTCCAGAACTTATCTGATGTTTTTCCAGATATTTCTCTTTGTTATTCTGATGTTTTTCCGGAATTTCATTGCCTTTTACCATCTGATGCTTTTCCAGATGTGTCTCTCTTTCTGATGTTTTTTCAGATTGAGTCTTTTATTCTGATGTTCTTCCAGAACTTATCTGATGTTTTTCCAGATGTTTCGCTTTGTTATTCTGATGCTTTTCCGGAACGACATTGCTTTTACCATTGATGTTATTCCGGATGTGTCCCTCTTTCTGATGTTTTTCCAGATTGAGTCTTTTGTTCCGATGTTCTTTCAGAACTTATCTGATGTTTTTCCAGATATTTTGCTTTGTTATTCTGATGCTTTTCCGGAACGACAATGCTTTTTACCATCTGATGCTTTTTCGGATAGGTCCCTCCTTCTGATGTTCTTCCAGATCGAGTCTTTGTTCACAGTCATCTAAAGCCATTATTAGATATTGTGATTGTACCTTTCATTCAAAGCCATTATTGGATGTCTGGTTTCTTTGTGTCCGATGCCTTCTCAAATTACATTATTTTGTCTCATTCTTATCTGTTGCCTTCTTAGATATTGTGAGTTTACCTTTCATCCAAAGCCATTATTGGATGTTTGGTGCTTTTCTTCATCCAATTCCATTCTTGGATGATGTTTTCCAGATACTTTGCTTTGTTTAAATTCATTTCTGACATGACTGTAACACTTTCCCCCTATGGCACCCTTCCCCATAGGCTTCTCTGTCTTGCTTTCATTTCATATCATATCATTTCATGTCATATCATATGCATTTGTGGCATCTTAGGGCCAAAAATTGCGCATGTTTGTATTTAAGTCTCTCCTATCTCGTCGAGACGAAGATTTCAATCTCCATATCTCCAGATAGAAGAAACTTAAATAGGGGCATCTGTCATACCCTAATTTTTTACCATAAGATTCCACCTCTCTGCGTATCATTTTGCATATCTGCATGCTTTATCACTAACGGGTTTATGCAGAAATTTTAATTTCAAGTGGAGATGGTTTTCATTTTCTCAGTTATACTTCAAGACGTGACCAGTTGGTTCTGATTCAGAATGATTCTAGGGTTTTCTACCGCTCATTTTCCTCATAATATCTCAGAAGTTCAATGTATACTCCCGAAGAGAATTAGGGTTTTCTTGGTGTGGAACGTGGCCGTTTGTGGACTAGTTATTATTTTCGTGGCAGGCGATATTACATGTTGTATCTTCACGGTTTGTGTATCAGGTTCATCATCATCCAAATCTTTCTTTGATTGTGCGAGTAACGAAAAACAAGTCTAATGCGAGGAAGATTTTGGTCTTATTCATAAAGTGGAACCGTGATTTGCTCTTTGGATTTCGAAAGAAAAAGGTTGGTGATTCGTGAGCAATATGCTTTGAAGTGATAAAATTTAAGAATCTTGAATCAAATGTTGGCAAGAAGCTATCAAAGTGACGCTCGTGTTCTTTACAAAAGTTCGAATCGATTCACTGTCTTTTACAAACTTCAAGTTCAAATTAAAAGTGTGTTAAAGGATTTCAAATATTCATGTTTTATTGTACATCCCCAAGTTCAATTTATGAGTGGTTTGGTTTGAGTTGCAATGTTAAAAAAAAAGCACCATTCAAGAATTCAAGCTCATTCGAAAGGCAAAAAAAATTCATATCACCGTGAGTTTCAAATTGCAAAGTGTATTTTACAAGGTTCAGAGTCTACATGCCCTTTATAAGACAAGTAAGTTAGGCTAATCACAAATTCAAAATCTCATGAAATGAATGGTGGTCTAAAAAATGAAGCAAGTTGCACGCCCTCCTGCAAGAATATGAACGAGTTCTTTGCTTGCCAAATACTCTCCAATTATTCAAGAAAAAAATGAACTCCACTCAAGTCCTGCAATTAGCTTCCAACATGCCACTTTAAATGACACCATACAAAGTCCAAGCTGCTACCTTATAAAGAAGGCGGTGTCGAATTCCTAAGCTAACGTGCTCAAAGCATGATGTTGAGTTTGAATATTTCCTGCAAATAAGATGTATAGCAGCAAATCAATTAGCAAAATCAAATGTGGGTCCAAGACATTTCCCAAATTATAAAATTGGAAATTCATTCATCAGGATATGATATACAATCATCATCATCAAAAGAGAGCATGTGAATAAAAAACTTCCAAAACACAACCAGGCAAGATGAATCAAAATTGGAAAATTTTTATGATGCCATATCAAGTGTTTTGAGCTTAAACAAGGGAAAGTTTCAGTCACGGTGTTGGCAAGGATTAAAAGTGAACATCAAAATCAAAACGTGATAATGTGAAAAAGGCAAGTTCTATTACGGTTTTGGAAAGAGTTAAGTGCCGGCATCAAATTTCTCAAACATAATCAAGCAAAGATGGAAAGTTTGAATCATCACTACAAAAAATTTCAAATTGTTCCCAAAGCAAGATCAAACAGCTCTTGACACAATTAAACACGATATGCTGAAAAGGGAAAATTGAGAACTAGTGTTCAATTCAAGAATCGTGATATAAATGCCTTCAAGCCTATAAAACCAAAAGTTCACATACTCACACAAGGGGGGCTCGGTAGAACATCAACATATAACACACGATTCAGGGGGAGAGGCAAGAAATCAAAGGGAGTTCACACGCATTATCAGAAAAACTCGCCACCCACAAGAAGTGGTATAAAAAAAAAAAGCAGAAACCTCATACAACATCTACAAACCAACATCAATACACACACGGTTTCGATATCACGAGCAGACCGTCAACACGAACGCATCAACAAACACACGCTACAGCAGTTATCACTACAGCAACAAACTCAAATAGCAGCATTGAATCGGAGAAGAGAGGAAGCATTACCATTGAAATCGCCGACATCGTCGAAGCCGCCGCGCTGACATTATTCGATGATTCACAGAAATAAGAACTTTTGAACCACACACGAAGAGGAATAGATGGATAAAGTGCGCAAGGATTACCGGTGAAATCGTCGACGTTACCATAATGGACCGACCAACCGTGAAGTCCAACTACAAGCGACACGCTTCAGAAGCTCATAAGCACACCGCGCCCTTCAATTCACCGATGAAGACGTCAATTCACAGCCCATCACGGTAACGCCGTAGCCTCCGTTCACCGCTAATTTTCGCCGCTTCCTATTTTGGTACTCTTTCTCGCTATTTCTTGTTGATCGTTGTTTGTATTTCTTTGATTGGAATTGCTTTCTTGATTATTATGTTGAATCGTTGTTTGGAGGAGAAGAGAGGGTAGGGAAGAACAGAGAGAGACGCGTCGTGAGAGAAAGGAATGTGAAACATGGGTGAATCGAGAGAGAGAAGACGTGGATGGAAATGGGGACTGATTCCCTTTTCTTTGTACGTATGATGTTGGTGGGTCGATCCAACCAGGGATCCGACCCGTTCCCCTTACCCTTTTTTTTCATATTTTATTGATAGTTTTTCTTGTTTTTTTAGAACAAATGGGCTTGGCCCATGTTTGTATGAAAAAAACAGTTCTTTTTAGTTCTTTTTATTTTTATTTTATTTTTTTTCCATTTATTCCTTTTTATTTATGTTGTTTTCATATTTCGAATTTGATATATTGGTTAGAATAATAATTATATTCTTAAGTTTTATTAATCAGATTTTTAACTGGTTAATTATTAGATTTAGTTTTAATATTTTTTTCTTCTTCAAGATTATCAATCTAAAAGGAAAATAATTCAAGAGGAGTTAATTTCATTTTACTTCTTAAATAATTTTTAGAATTAGTTTATTTTCTAAATTTAGTTTTAATCCTACCCTTTTTCTTTAATATAACAAAAAATAGTAAAGATTCAAATAAGACATTTTTTATTAAAGCATTTCTAACTTTTCTTTTGATTTATACTTTTAATATACCTAGGTCTTTTACCTTAGCACATACCCTTAGCAAGCAAGCAATAAATAACATAAATAATAACAAGAGGTTCCCGTAGAGTACTACGGATGTTTAGAATGCTAACACCTTCCCTAGACGTAACCAACCCCCGAACCTTAGATCTCTTATTAGGTTTTTCGATCTTTAACCCTTTCCTTTGGATAAAATAAAGACCGGTGGTGAAAAATAGAAATGCGATTCAAGTTAATATAATAGCTTGGTATCCAATTCTCACCGCGACAGACATGGGTCAGGAATTCTGTAAACCTTGGCATACGAAATGAATTTAGATCCAAGGGAAACATAGTACACATGAATCGTCACTTCTCATGGGTCGTACACCATCACAAGTCTCTTTACCCATAGGCTCCATTCGTACACACGGGAATCAAAGTGTCAAGGTAATAGTGTGTACGTTCTGGGGGAGCTCTCTATATAAGCCTCCATTCTCAGAATGACACATCTAAAGGGATTATTTTCGACTACGTGATAAAGCATAACATAACATCGAATAGATTCAGGTTCTAAAGGACATATAATCAACCTTATGAATCATCACTTCTCATGGGTCTTCCCCTATCACAAGTTTCTTTTCCCGTAGGGTTCACTATCTTATGTAATCACTAAGGATAGCGTGATTGTATTCGACGATAACAAGGCATCACATTCGCCTTAACCATAAACAACACAAACTATACATGTTCCATACAGAGCTCCCCTCACAACTAGACAAATATTTGCCAATGATACACACCTAGGCATCTTTGCACAAGCATTGCCATCTATGTTATTCACACTACTACAAAACAGGCATTCAACAACGCCATGGTCACCACGGTTTTTCCCTACATCATGGTGACAAATCTTAACTAAGGTGCTACCATATTTGTTTTGTTTTTTGATTAAAATTTATTTGTATATAATAGCGGATACATAACCAATCATTGCGATACAATCAAAATTTCGTCAGTTCGAACCTTAGCGCCATAAAATATTTTATTCCTTTACGTTTAGGCGCACCTTTTCTTTTTTATTTATTTTAAAATTCACAAATAAAAGAGATATCACTATGGTTCTTTTGGTTAACCGTAGTGATATATTTATAATAAATAAATACTTATCCATACGGTTGGTATTGTTACCGTTTTGAAATAGTTTATCCATAAATAAGCGAATTAACTTTCACTTATTGACAGTAGCGTCGTTGCCTTTACAGTGAAACCCTAGAACCCATTTTTTATCTTCGTCTTCACCATTAGCCGTGAATCTTGTGCTTCATACATTAAGGTATTCTTCTTCTTCCATCTATTGTTAGATATTTCCCATTATCTCGTTTGTTGCATGTTGTTTTTGTTGATTGTTCTCATTTTTTCAGATTCCTCTTCACTACCTTAACAAAGACCATACTTTGGCTATGGTACATAATGTTTTTGTAGCTATGGACAAAAAGTAAAAGAAGCATGAATCTATGATGGAAACTTCATCCACCTTGTACTTCTTCTTAATAAATTCACAAACAAGGTGTTAGTAAATGAAGAAACAACAGTGGCAACAAACTTCATCTAGTTTTAGAAACAATGAAAAGAAATATAAGAAGTATGAAGCTTTTGTGTAAGCTTCTTCCTCCTTATGTTTCTTTTTCATTGCCTCCCATACTAGATGAACATCATAATTGATTCCTGTTCCGCGATTAGTTTAATTAAAAGGTGCGTCCTGGAAATTTATAATATATCTCTTTCGATCTCTCTTTACTCTTCATTGGATTATGGTTTTAGGGTTTGGTTTCAACTAAGGATGCTCATTGTTGAAGTTTACTGTGTTTCCTTACAAGTTAAGGGGATGATACAACTTCATCTAGTTTTAGAAACAATGAAAAGAAATATAAGAAGTATGAAGATTTTGTGTAAGCTTCTTCCTCCTTGTGTTTCTTTTTCATTGCTTCACAAACTAGATGAACATCATAATTGATTCTTGTTCCACGATTAGTTTCATTAAAAGGTGCGTCCTGGAAATTTATAATATATCTCTTTCGATCTTTATTTACTCTTCACTGGATTATGGTTTTAGGGTTTGTTTTCAAATGAGGATGCTCGTTGTTTAAGTTTGTTGTGTTTCCTTACAGGTTAAGGGGATGATACATGGTGATGATGCTGGTGGTAGCAAGCGTATTGTATGAGTTTATAATATCTGGTTCTGGTATATGATGTTGTTTGAGTTTATTATATTCTATGTAGATTGTTTGTTTCACTAACCCTCACTTAAAATACATTCATTTAATTTGACATAGATACTTATAATATGCAAATTAAGTTGTATTTAAAAACCAACTTATATGAATCAATGTTAATTTCTGAATTGCATGCTTCTCTTCGCTCATCTCACATTCTTTTATATATAGATTATGGTATAATGATATGGCTCCTTAGATGCATCCCTATCTTCCATTACAGTTAAATTTTATTAACAACAATTTATTGGTTAATCTGCCTTACCATCAGCACTTATAATCGTAAAAATTACGATTGTAAAAATTATGATGATAATGATGATGAGGCAGATTATCTAATGTCTTGTTCTTATGGAAATTTAACTTTAATCGAAGATAGTGATATTTCGAAGGATTCAGACCAATAAACCACAATATATATGTAAAAGAGCGTGAAATGCACGATGAGACGAATGCAATCCGGAAACAACATTGGTTTGTTTAAGTTGGTTTTCAAGAATAGTTTAATTTGCATATTATAGACTTCTTCATCAAATTGAATCCTTGTATATTTCTTTAGTGAGGTGTTTGGAAAACAAGCAATCTACATTTAATATAATAAACTTCGGGTACTTACAACAATGATGATTTATTGTAACCGAGATCAAAGATAATATGATAAACTCTGGGTACTTTCAACAACGGTTATCTATTGTAACCGAGATCAAAGATAATTTATGTTTTACATAATTTGCATATGATGGGTTTCAAACCCTGTACCTTAGTGTATATATCACAATAGTTTATTAGCTTAACCGTTGTGATATGTGGTGCACGTCCTGCCTTTCAATAACGGTTTCCAGACCATTGTAGAAACAACAAACTTACAACGACACTCTACTTAACAACGGTATGTCAGGCGTGATGGTACCCCCTTTTCAAACCGTTGTGAAAGGGGTTTTCCGTAGTAGTGTCATCATGGCCTAATCATATTACTAAATGATTTTATTAGTTAACATCAAAGTTTTCCTCACCATTTTTATAGTCTTTTAAGTGTGTTATCACACAATCACATTCATATATATCATGCATAAACACATACGGTAACATAGTATAATGCATCAAGCATAAACATCTCACATAAGGCATAAATCATCGTTATTCCTCTACCGACATTCTCGGTTAATTTGTAATCACATAATAATTTGGCCTTCCGGAGCCAAGCCCTTCACCAAAATACCGAATCAATCCTCATGGTATTCATCACAACACAAGGTGTTTCTCATCACCCAATCATATATCATTAATTTACAAATTCATTTAATTTCAATAATACACAATTATTCAAACATTTATATCCATATTTCACTTTTTATCATGTATAGCATTGGAATAGCTTTCCAAAGCTTCCAACCATGCCTCGATCCGAGTTACGGTTCAAAAGTTATGAAGAAAAGAAGAAACGAGAAAACTGTACCCTACTATGGTCGCACAGCGACCCCTAGGCGAGGTATAGGCAGAACCAAAATTGGGTTGTGGTCGAATAGCGACCTCAAGGCTAGGAGCTCGTCTACAGCTCGCTTGAAGCTCGCAGTGCGAGCGCGCTGAATTCTGCATAACCACCTTTAGAAATTAAACAGTTCCAAAGGGGTTTTTACCCCAACCCCTAACTAAGCTCATTTCCAACAAGAATTCAACATATTTTGTATCAAAGCAACACAAACAACATGATTAGCAACATATTCATAGAAATCCATTTCCACACAAAACCTAACCCAGCATATTCTCATTTTTCCCCGATGCTAAACTAACTAAAGGAACTCACCTTATTGAAGAAGGAGATGAATTGATGATAAAGATGATGAATCCAAGAACTTCTCTTTCCCTTCCATGAGTTTCACCTATTATTTTCCTTTTCCCTTCTCTTTCTCTTTCCCTATTTCTTACTATCTTTTTTTTCTTCTTTCTTTCTCATTTACCATATATATAATAAACATATCATATAATATTATAGAATGGTATAAAATATCTCCAACTTATTTTTCGTCATTTGACACCAATTGACCAAATATTAGAGTTACCAAAATATCCTCTCTTATACTTATTAATATTTTTCTGTCTCTTTTATCAATAATTGATTTCTTTAGAGTCCACTCGTTACTCTATTGATCCTAACTAATGACATTTAGAGCACTTAAGAGCTTCAATTATTCCAACTGACACAAGTTAGAGTATGAAGCTAGCGAGATTATACCTGAGTGAATCGCACACTCAAAGATACAACAGAGTCGCCACCGAACTTTAATTAGTCGTAAAGGACAGGGAAAATATTGATAAAACCCAAGGGGAAGAGAAACGGATAAAGGTGTCGGTTATACGAGAGGAAGGTATTAGCACCCCACGCATATGTAGTACTCGACGGGAACCATTTTGCTTGCTTCTAGGCTCGGATGGGTTATCTATCTAAAGGCTTATGGATAAGGAGAAAGGAGAAAGGAAACAGAAAGAAAAGTGCTCACGGAGGATTAGGGCCCTCGGGCCTACGTATCCTTATAGTGCAATGAGGAATTCAGAACTCCGTAGTCCATGGAACTAGGAAAGAGGAAGAAGAGTGGAAGAAGGTAGAAGGTAGCTCGCCAAGATCTCGTGATCTCGTGCCTACGTATCCTCATAGTGTAATGAGGAAGTCAGAGCTCCGTAGTTCATAACCAAGATGTAGAAAGAAAAAGAAACGGAAAATGGTGTCAAAACCAGGAGCAAAAGTAGAGGGAAAGACTCCACTGGGGAAGACAAAAGAATGGTGTTAAAACCAAGAAAGATATGAAAAGGAATGGTGTCAAAACCAAGATAATAAAGGAATAAAGGAATTGAATCGAGACAAGTTAAGATCCACTGGGGAATCGGTACATTAACTTATAGACAGTGGTTAGCCGAAGCAATAAAAGAGTATGACTCTGTGGGGGGAAAATAGTTAGTGTCAACAGACGGACTGTGATGAACCATAAGGAGAGTATTGAACCAAGATAAAGTGTTTGACTCTCGAGGTAATTGGTGTGATAAATAGTGATTAACTGAAAAGCAGATAGAAATTTGTCTCAACCGATGGACGGTGATTGACCAGAAGAATGAGTATTAACAAAGAGGTTATTAACTCAACAAGGAGACAAGAAATTGGTATTAAAATAGACGAGTTATGATCAACCAAAGGGATGAGTGTAGAACCAAGAAAAGGTTGTGAACCAAACAAATGGGTATGGAACCAAGCGAAGGTTGTGACCTAAAGGACGGGTGTGGAACCAAGCAAAGGTTGTGAACCAAAGGACAGGTGTGGAACCAAGCGAAAGTTGTAACTCAAGAGAATGAATGTGGAACCAAGCGAAGGTTGTGACCCAAAGGACGGGTGTGGAACCATGCGAAGGTTATGACCCAAGAGAACGAGTGTAGAACTAAGCAAAGGATATGACCCAAGAGAATGGGTGTGGAACCAAGCGAAGGTTGTGACCCAAAGGACGGGTGTGGAACCAAGCGAAGGTTTTGACCCAAGATAATGAGTGTGGAACCAAGCGAAGGTTGGGACCCAAAAGGATGGGTGTGAAACCAAGCAAAGGTTGTTACCCAAAGGACAGATGTGTGTGTTGACAAAGAGATTTCGACTTAGGGAAAAATGAAGGAAACGTCGACGCTTTGACCAAGGCAAGGGAAAGCAGAAGCTGTCAACGACGACGGAACGCAGTCGCAACACAGGACGAAAAAGGCGTCGGACAGACGTTGAAGTGATAGTGTCAGAACGCAAAGTGAAAGGACAATCTGAATTGAAAACAAGCAACTAGGCGGGAAAAAGGCTGCAAGTTCCAAGGAAGTGGGGAGTTGAAAAGATAGTGGGGACACGTGTCACCATCAGAAGGAATCTGGGCAGATGGACAGTTACTCTCTATCCCTATATATAGCTTTGTCTTTTTCCATTTTTGGGGGGTGCATTTTGTAACATTCAAGGGGAAAACACTCAAAGTACCAAACATAGAGAGAAACGAGTTTACTCCCACAATGTATGATCGCGTCCACCTTTTTTAGTACAATATACTTTTCTCTTTAAAGTCATTTTTTGTCTGTTTGTTTCACTTTCTGTTTCTTTTACTTCTGCACTTTTACCACTTTTCTTGACTTGTTCGTAAACGCCAAAGAAAACATAAGAGATAATAACCAACATACGTTTCTAACTTACTGTCCTGGGATTCCTGTGACCGGTCCCGCAAGCGAACCTGCGAAGGAAGGCCAACGGTTGTTCGCGAAGGCGAACAAATTGGCACGCCCAATGGGACTCATGTGAGTTAAGTGTATGTATTTGCGTAGTGGTAAGATGGTAACACCAAGACCACATAACGAACCGTCTTTGACGGAAAGTACAGTTGTGACACCAACAACTGACGTCGGCTCTAGCACCGTATTAGCGGTTTCGACTCCTCCCAGTGTGCCAACCGCAACACGCCGACAAGATCCAAGGACAACAATGGCAGTGACCATAGGGCATTATATGCCTAGTATCACAATGCCTATCCCTCGATCTTATGGGATGCCGACAGAGTTTATGTCAGTTTTGCACTCTAGTGGCTCCTTGTTTGGGGATAGTTCGTCCTCAGCATGTTCACCATATAAGGGGGCAGGGCCTTTGGCAAACCAATTATCTTGTCCTCCAGGGTTTGGTCTTTTCTCTCAATCCATACCGACATTTACCCCTAATTTTGTTGCTGTCATGAGGCAACAGATGGATGAGAGTAACCATGAGATGGTCCACATGTTAACCTAACAAATGGGTACAATATTGAGGCCATTAATACAGGATTCAATTATGAGTTACCAATAATTGGCGACTCAAATGACATGTATAGGTGATTTTCTGGGCGTTCCTAGGGCCCAGGGTCGACAGACCCCACCGCCTCGACCAGAAACGCCTGTTCGTCAAGACGAAGTCTTCGACGAGGCAATTGAACAACTCCGTGAATTTGAAGAAATCCCAAGGATGGGTCAAAGGCCTCCATTGATAGTCCATAGGAACTAAGATCCAGACTATGTTGTTAGGCAAGTGCGACAGAATGCTTTGGCTGGGGTGCACAATCTGGAGGCTGTGGTCGAATGTATCATGGTCCATAACGGGGCGAATCCAGGCCTTCGAAGGTCGACATACACGTCCCCTTACCAGAGTTTGTGCTACAAATAGAATTTCCTAGGGGTTGGAAAGTGCCAAAGTTCACAAAGTTTGCTGGGGAAATTGAGGAATCCATTATTGAGCATGTCTCCAGGTATCAAACCGAAGCTGGCGACATAGCAAACAATTAGGACTTGAAAATGAAGTATTTCCCAAGTTCCCTCACAAAGAACGCATTTACGTGGTTCACCACATTGCCCCCCAATCTGCCCACACGTGGGCACAATTGGAAAGATTGTTCCACGAACAATTTTACATGGGACAGTCGAAAATAAGTCTGAAAGAGCTGGCAAGCGTCAAACGCAAATCTACAGAGTTAGTTGATCAGTATTTTAACAGGTTTAGACTTCTGAAAGCAAGATGTTTTACTCAAGTCACTGAACACGAGTTAGTTGAAATGGCAGCGGGCGATTTGGATTATTCCATTAGGAAAAAACTGGATGCGCAATATCTTAGAGATATGACCCAATTGGGTGATCGCGTCTGACAAGTCGAACGCCTAAAAGTTGAGAAAACCCAGGCTAACCGATACCGTAAAAAAGAAAAGGTGTCATACGTGGCAGTGGACGAGTATTCTTCCGACGATGAGGAGCTCGTCGGTGAAGGTGAGGTTCATGTGGCTAAATTAAAGCCAGGGCCTCCATACGTGTGTAAATTGCTAAAACCATTAAACGGGAAAAATCCCGTCGAAACTGAGAAGTCAGATAAATATGTTGCTAAGACTTATACTTTTGATGTTTCTAAATGTGATGAGATATTTGATTTACTAGTTAAAGATGGTCAAATAATTATTCCCCCTGGCGTAAAGGACCCTCCTTTGGAACAAAAGGAAAAGAGGGGGTTCTGTAAATTTCATAATTTTCTTGGTCATAAAATAGCTCAATGTGTTCTTTTCAGGGATTTGGTGCAGAAAGCTTTGAAGGAGGGCTGACTTCAATTTGGCGAGAAGCCAAAAATTCAGGTCGACACTGACCCGTTGAAAGTCGAAGAGGGTCTATATTCATAGGTGTACGAATGCTTAATGGTTGAGACTACTGAGGGTCCCAACAAAAAACCAATGATTGAAGTGGTGGAATGCATGGTGGTCGAAACTACTGAGGGTTCCGACCAAAGGGCTGAAGATAAGCTGGAGGCAGTGTATCCCCAGGCTGGAGAAAGCTTGACTGATTTTCAAGAAAAATGTCGGATCAGCAGGTCGAAAGCGGCATTGTGCCCCATGTGCAACGGCGTATTTGATGAGAAGGCTGTTGAAAGATATGAGGCAAGGAAAAAGGAGCTGCCACAAGAAGGGAAACCACCAGCTCCAAGATTTTTGTTCGACAAGGATGGTGCTCCTCGTCGAAATGGAGAATGCAGCAGACTGCCCCAGGAGGCAAGACCTAGAACCTTTGTGCCTCCCTCAGATACCCCACAAGAAAGGTGTGTGGCACCAGTCAACCAGAAAGGAAGTAAGAGGCCCAAGTGGAAGGTCTTGGACTTAGAAAGGGAAGATAATGTTTCTGACAAAACAGTCAAGCCAAGGGGCTATGTGGTGTCTCACAACTATAAGGGAAAAAATCCCATGACTAGGACTCAGTGGAGACAATATCAGTGCAGCAAGAAAGCTGAAAGAGAGGCTGCAACCTCACGGTCAAAGCCAGTCGGAACATCTGGACACAAGTGCCCAGTCCCAAAAGGAAAATGGTTGGAGAAGATTAGAGTGGTGACGAACCAAACAATGGCTGTAAATATGGGGGCATCAGGAGAGAAAAGAGTGGTGTCGACCCAGAAATCTCAATGTACTACATTGGGTGAAAGCAAGAGGGAGCCAGAGTATACCCCCCAGTCGGATAAAGAGGAACCAAAGTATTCTCCTCAGTCGGATGACGAATACAACCCTTCCCCAGAGGAGGACTTTGACAAAGATATGTATGATGACACCAACGATGATACGTATGGTGAGGACTTCGTGCTTAATTATGGTATCGTGTCCATATTGCCTGCCGAATATGACGTGGTGTCGGAGGTCTCTGAGGCCGAAGAAGATTTCGTCCCTGAGGAAAATGCAGATGAGAAACCACTATGTTATTATGTGATGAATATCGCCGTAGTCAAAGAGCAAACGACTATGTTTGAGCGTCCCAGCCCTGGGATGATGTATCACTTAAAGCCATTATTCATAAAAGTAAAAGTTGACGGAGTGGCTGTCAATAAAGTATTTGTTGATAGTGGGGCAGGTGTGAACCTAATGCCCCACACCTTGTTTAAGAAAATTGGAAAGACGGAGGCGGATCTTCGACAGCACAATATGGTTCTCTCTAATTATGAGGGGAAAACCAGTAACATCCTGGGGGTTGTCCAAGTGGATCTAGCTGTGGGAACAACCAACAGGACGACACTCTTCATGGTCATTAATTCAAAGGACAACTTTAATCTGTTGCTGGGACGAGAATGGATCCATGGAATAGGGGTTGTCCCATCGACAATGCACCAAAGGTTGATTATATAGAGGAAAGATGGTATCGTCGAGAACATTGAAGCCTATCAGAGCTATTATAAGATGGACGAAGCCAAAGGCAAGAAGTCTTTCGACCAACACCTAGCCAACTTGGCTCCTTGCGACGACGGGTCAGGTTCTTACACATCCGTCGAAATGGGTCGTATCCTTAACTTAGATCCCGACCACGATTTCATATGGGATGTTGCCGAAAAAGCCATGGAACCTGCTGAAATGCCACCAACAGGGTGGCCCATAGACGGTAAAGATGACTACTGAGTCAGAAAGCATGACTCGGATTTCAACATATTTGGCTGAAAACACAAGAATGTCGGCACTTAAAGTAGAAAGGTCCCAACAGATGGTCAAAGAAGCTGACTATGGCATACAAAGAAATAGCCTACAGGGCCAAGGATCAGCTTCAGAAAGCCGGAGGCTCGACTGTATCTATGATGACGAGCCTTTGGGGTTTGAAAAATACCCAAACCATGAGCTACAGAAAATGCAGGCGCAGGACCCACTTGAAGAGGTCGACTTAGGTGATGGAACAACTAAAAGACCCACCTATGTGAGTACCAAAGTGGGGCCAGAAATAAAGGCAAAGTTAATTAAAGTGCTGAAGGCTTACAAGGATTGTTTTTCCTGGGATTATTGCGAAATGCCTGGTCTGAGTCGGAGTGTAGTGGAACATTGATTACCGATTCAACTAGGAAAAAGGCTAGTGAAACAGCAACCTCGACGCTTCGCCCCGGAGGTTACATCGAAGATAAAGAAAGAGATCGAAAGATTGCTCAAAAGCCGGTTCATCAAAACTGCAAGGTATGTAGAATGGATAGCAAACATAGTGCCTGTCATCAAGAAAAATGGAACTCATTGAGTGTGCATAGACTTTAGGGATCTAAATAATGCGACCCCTAAAGACGAATATCTGATGCCGGTGGCGGAGATGCCTGTCGAATCAGCTGCGGGATTCGAATATTTGAGCATGCTCGATGGTTATTCCGGCTATAACCAAATTCTCATAGCCGAAGAAGATGTCCCCAAAACCGCATTTCAATGTCCAGGAGCTTTGGGTACATATGAATGGGTTGTGATGCCCTTTGGGCTAAAAAATGACGGGGCAACTTATCAAAGGGCTATGAACGCTATATTCCATGATTTTATTGAAAATTTTATGCAGGTATACATTGATGACATAGTTATAAAGTCAGCATCAAAGGATGGTTATCTTGACCACCTTCGACGCTCATTTGAGAGAATGAGAAAATATGGATTGAAGATGAATCCACTAAAATGTGCCTTTGGTGTTCATGCAGGGACTTTCTGGGATTCGTGGTCCACAAGAAAGGCATTGAAATCAATCAGAACAAGATGAAGGCGATCTTGGATCTCAAGCCTCCGTCGACAAAGAAGCAGCTCCAATCTTTGTTAGGAAAAATAAACTTCTTGAGGAGGTTCATCTCAAACCTAAGTGGCAAGACGAAAGTGTTCTCACCACTACTCAAAGCCAAGAAGGAAAGTGAGTTCCGTTGGGGACAGGAGCATCAGGAGGCTTTCGAAACCATCAAAGAATATCTCACAAAGCCTCCGATCTTATTACCACCTAGTGTAAATAAAAACATGAGGTTGTACATTGCAGCGTCGGAAACGACCATAGCAATCATGTTAGCCCAAGAGGATAGTGGTGGTGTTGAAAGACCCATTTACTACCTGAGTAGGATTTTAATAGATGCTGAAACTAGGTACACCATGATTGAAAAGTTGTGCCTATGCTTGTACTTCTCATGTATGAAATTGAAACAATATATTAAACCAGTTAATGTTTATGTTTCGTCGCATTTTGATATTATTAAACATATGTTGTCCAAACCTATTTTGCATAGTCGAATTGGGAAATGGGTGCTAGCGTTGACTGAGTTTTCCCTGACATACACTCCTTTAAGAGTGATGAAAGGGAAAATAGTGGCAGAATTTATTGTCGACCACGCCATAGTCGAACTGTCAATATGCAATATTGACACTGTCCTGTGGAGATTGTATTTCGACGGTTCGAGCCATAGAAATGGGACAGGGATTGGAATTCTGATCGTTTCCCCACAGGGGACTCCCACTAAGTTCAAATGCAAAATCGACGGAGGATGTTTCAACAATAAGGCGGAATATAAAGCCTTAATCACTGGCCTTAAGATACTCAGAGATTTAGGTTCCAGGGAGGTCGAGATAAGAGGAGACTCATAACTGGTGATCAAGCAAATAACGAAAGAATACAAGTGTGTTAAGGAATGCCTCCTGAGGTACTTCTCATTGGCCCAACGACTGTTACAACAGTTTGAAGTTGTCAAGATTATGCATGTCCAGGGTGAAGAATCATGAGGCCAATGAACTAGCACAGATCGCTTTCGGTTATAAGGTTTCGGAGGGGAAATTGAAAGAGTTTGTCGAAACTAGAGAAAAGACGGTGTCCAACATACCTCCACCATCGGAATGGTCGATGCTCAGGGATTCGAAGAGTCTGGTCGAATGTTTGGAAAGCCGTGAGGTTCTTTTGGTTAGCAGCATGTCGCTGACAGATTAGAGAAAACCAATCATTGATTATCTGGAGAATCCAATGGGTAGCATCGACAGGAAAATCAGATATAGAGCATTGAACTACGTCCTTATGGGGAATGAGATGCTGAAGAAAACTCTGGAGGGAGTGTTACTCAAGTGCCTAGGGGATACAGAAGCCTATTTGGCAATATCGGAGGTGCATAGTGGAACATGTGGAACCCATCAAGCTGGCCCCAAAATGAAATGGCTTTTGTTTCGACAAGGGGTCTACTGGCCAAGTATGCTCAAAGATTGCATAGACTTAGCAAAGGGGTACCAGGATTGCCAGAAGCATGCCAATATTCAACATGTGCCAGCTAGTGAGTTGCATGTGATTGTCAAACCATGGCCTTTCCGTGGATGGGCTTTGGACGTGATAGGAGAGATTCGACCAGCGTCATCAAAACAACAGAAGTTCATTCTCGTTGGTATAGACTGTTTCACAAAGTGGATAGAAGCTATACCCTTGGTAAAGGTGGACCAAGAGGCTGTGATTGAATTCATCCAGAATCACATCTTGTACAGGTTTGGGATACCGAAAACAATCACGACAGATCAAGGCTCTGTATTCGTCAGGTAGAAGATGCAAGAATTCGCAGCTGAAACAGGTTTCAAATTAGTTACTTCGACACCATACTACGCTCAGGAAAATGGTCAGGTCGAAGCAGCTAACAAAGTGGTAATTGGGCTCATCAAGAAGCACGTAGCGAAGAAACCAAAAAACTGCCACAAAACATTAAGTCAAGTTTTGTGGGCTTATCGAACGTCTCCCAAGGAGTCAACCAGTTCGACCACGTTCCGTCTAGCTTTCGGGCATGACACTGTGTTGCCAGTAAAAATTTGTCTGCAATCAGTTAGGGTACAAAGGCAACATGAGATCCCGTCAGAGCAATATTGGACAATGATGTTAGACGAACTTGTTGAGCTAGACGAAAAAAGGATGATGGCCTTGAACGTGTTGTTGCGCCAGAAGGCACTAGTGGCCAAGGCTTATAATAAGAAGGTAAAAAAAACCTTCGTCGTTGATGACTATGTTTGGAAAGCAGTATTGCCCATGGATCAACGGGATCAAACAATGGGGAAGTGGTCACCAAATTGGGAAGGACCATTTAAGATATCAAAAGTATTTAGTAACAATGCATACGAAGTGCAAGAGTTGGGAATGGACCAACGACTCTTGAGAGTAAATGGAAAATACTTAAAGAAGTATAAACCTATGCTACAACAAATCCACATTCAAACATAGTATTTTTCATTGATTTAAAAGGCCAAAAAATGGCTTACAAAATGGTGGGAAAGTTACAAAGGTTTTGACACATAAACTAAGGGAATTCAGGGAATCGGGACTTGAAGTCTTCGAAGAGGATCTTCTCGCGGACAACCTTGTTTTTAATAAGTGTTTTCCTTGGCTTCATGTGGCCAATAGCATCTTTGAGTTTCATGGCCGCTTCGACATGAGCAATACCTTGAGCTACCTCGTGGTCGATAGCCTTCTGGGATGGCAAAGGCTCCGCTAAGTCTAAAGAATCTTTTTCTGCCTCAACTGCAGCAATCTTCTTGTCTAGTTCTGCAATCTGAGCTCGGTAGTCAGAGATTTACTGGCCGAAAGTGCAACGTTTGCTGGACCATTCATGCTGCTGTGTCTCAAAATCTTCAACCCTTTTCTCACAAACAGAGTTGAGATGCCATTCACGCTTTAGCTCATTATGTCGAAGTCGAATTTAAACATCGACCTGGTAACACCTAGAGAGGTCTTTGGCCAACTGAGTAAAGAAAGCTTCAAACTCGACCAGATACGTGGCCATAGGGTCAGGAAGTTGGTATTCAAAGAGCTCATCCTGAATTTTGAACACATCATTGGCTATGACCGATTCTTCTGCAATTGCAGCTAGAAATTGCTCTTCGAATAGATACGACCTTAGTTGTTGAAGTTTAAGCGAAAAAGAGGCATCAGTGTCTAGCGTCGGGAGAGTGGTTAAACCAACAGATCGAACATCTTCAGCCTCTTCATGGAATTTGTGTAGCGCCGTCAGAGTCGCTGTGGGATTCGATTGTTTGGTTGGCAAAAGCTCCTCTGGAGTAAGGGTTTCGTCGACAGCCGGCAGTTCTTTCTTTGGCCCCTGTTTAGGATCTTGAAAGCTATCCCCGACGATGGTTGTGGCGGCGATAGGTGTAGGGGCCACATTTGCACCAGTGGTCCCGCCATCATTGCCATATTCAAGATCAACATGAGGAATCGGGAGCGTCGTGTCCACCAAAGGCTCTTCAGTCGCAGGAACTTGAAACTCATCTACCTTTTGAGGACTTGGCATTATGGTGTTGTCTATGAGGATAACATCAGCGGCCAGTTCAGGAGTATTTTGGCCCACAGTGGTCGAAGAGACCACGTTTTCCTGCAAAATAGAACACCGTGAGACATTGTATTTGAGCGTCAGCTGAGTTCGCAAGGCAGAAAATAAGTACCTGCATAGGTTGTGATGGTGCTGCTTTGGGAGGAACGTCGAAAGGGATTGGCGTGAAGACTGTTTCAAGGTTCTTGGGAACGACAGGGGCCACGGTCGATGTAGCTATTCTTGAGGGGGTTTTTCTGATCAACGCCTTCTTCTTTTTCACTAGAGGGGTAGAAGGAGGAGACGTTGGGGCTGCAGTAGTAAAAACTCGAGAATGGGCACTTTTGTTCGAGGCGGTTCTCTCAGGAGAAGGGGTTTTCCCAGAGACTTGTGAAAACTACCATTAGATGGAAAAAGGAGAAGGAAAGTGAAATAGGCGATATAATATACTTGTGAGGTCGTCGCCTTAAGGTTTTTGGCAGCCCTAGTTGAGGTCGACATAGTAGTCGCTTCCCTCTGCGACCCTAACAAAAAAGTCGAACTGATCAATTCAGAGTCCAGACAAAACAAAGTAGGGGTCCAGGGTTTACCTTAGTAGAGGGATCGTCTGTAGTGTTTTTTGATCAATTCGCGACAGGAGCTGCTACTGATGACTTTGGGGCCTCTCCAGCCAGGGAAGCAAAGGCGTCGACCACGTTTTCCAGGAAAAGGTTGGCAGCAAAGGCTTGAGAGTAGTACTCAGCCCACTAAGCATCGAACTCCTGAGTAGTGAAGAAGGAGGTTTTCCACTTAAATACAGGTAATTCAAGGTGTTGAGTGGTTCTGACAAACCTCATATAGGACCTATAGCCCTCTTGAGTCAGGCGTCGACCAGATCGAACGATGTCATCATGATGTCGTATCAGAGACTTTGGCAGAATTTGCCTCAGGCCAAATTGACGGGCCACCAAGTTTGGCTGATAGTTCTGAAACCGTAGCCATTGTTTCCCTGGTCGATCCGATAAGATATCATGGTGGGAGTCAGGAATGCACGCCACACAGCCTTTGATTGTGCAGTGATTAGTGCATTTTAATGCACATTCGTTTATATTTGTACTTAGGCATTCCTATAGTTTATTTGAGTATTTTTACTATTTTTATGTGTTTTCATATTTAAGTTTGTTTCTACCTTTATTTTATTTTCGCAGCTTATTTTCAACTTTAGCGATTATTTGATACCTACCCACAGTTTGGATCATAACCGGAGCTACGAGAATCAGATTTATACGTTCTACTAGTCGTTGGAAAGCTAAGACAAAGAGTTACAACTTTTATGTTTTACAAAGAAGCTGATTCAGAGTGTACTAGGCTCGAATAATTCATTGAAGTCAGGACCCAAATTCTGCCTTTAGAAATATTTAGTTTTGGGCCGGGTTTTTTATGTTTTTCGACCTAGTTGGGTTAGAAACGGATTTGTGATGCTTCCATATACCTAGTAGTAGTCGTTTTGCCGTTCATAACCTTCTTTTCACTATTCACAATTTTTCTTTTTGCTTTGCACGAATCTTATGGAGAACTAACTTCTTCGGATTAATCTGCTGTAGTCGGTTTCCACCGATACTTTGAGGTTCTTCTCTGTGATATCTTGTTTGCTTAATTCGATTTATCTTAGGGTTGATTGATTTGTTTCGATGATTACATGTTCTTATATTTTAATCGCGTTTGCTTAATTCGCGCATGTTTCTCGTCTTTGCTTAATTCATGGTTACTATATCTCATCCGTTTGCTTAATTCGAAAATTAGGAATATGTATCGTATAATATCAATTGCGCTTGTTTGATTGTTATTATAATCAAAAAGGAAATAGATTCCGCTTAGGAATTGGAAATTATTTGAATCGATGATAAGTTGGGAAACTAAAACAACAGATTAACCGTTTAGCTTATTTTGATAATCACTTTTTCTATAATCACTTATTTTTATTATTTTTTTCTAAATCAAAACCAAAACCCCCAATAAACCTTTTCTTTAGTTAGTTGAAATAATACAAGAATCTTTGAGAACGATACTCGAGTTGTCGTTACCGCTAACTATTTTTCTTAAAAATACTCGTTTTTGCTCCGTGCGCGACAGCGGATCAAATTGGCGCCGTTGCCGGGGATTCTTGTTGATTTTAGCCAATTTTAGGATTTTAGTTTAGAGTTTTGTTAGAGTTTCTTGTTTTTTGTTTTTTTGTTTTTGCTTGTTGATTTTCAGGGTTGCAGTGTAGTGATAAGCGATCCAGCCTAACAGGTGAGTTTGGAAGCTATTGTTTCGATTTGCTCCGAATTTTCCCCAGAAAATCATAAAAAAATTGCTTAACAATACCCATTTAGAATAGAATTCTAAAAGATTTCGACCTTGAAAATCGCAAATTCCTTATTTTTCTATTTTATTTGATTTATTTTCTATTTTCATATTTTCAAAAAAATCATAAATTTTTTGTACAGATTATTTCTGATTTGATTTGATTTTTAATCAGATTTTTATAATTTTTAGATTTTATTTTAACCGCTTTTCGATTTTTGTACTCTTTTTCTCAATAGGGACATTGTTGGTATTTCTGTATTTGTTGAATTGTTGAATTGGTTCTGTATTTTCTCATTCTTTGTTTTTTTTCCTATTAAATTTAATATGTCTAACCAAAGAACGCTTAGAGAACTTGCTGCCCCTGATGTGAACTATAATGCTTTATGTATTAAATATCCTACTGTTACTGTAGCTTTCGAATTGAAGTCTGGTCTAATACGCTTGTTGCCAAGGTTTTATGGTCTTGCAGGTGAGGACCCGCATAGGCATCTGAAGGAATTCCATGTTGTGTGCTCTACATCTTTGAGACCTGAAGGAATCACAGAGGATTATATCAAGCTCAAAGCATTCCCGTTTTCACTACAAGGCGCTGCCAAAGATTGGTTTTACTATCTTGAGCCGAATTCTGTCACAACCTGGAATGATTTAAAGAAAGTCTTCCTAGAGAGATACTTTCCTGTCTCCAGAGTTGAATCAATCAGAAAAGATATATGTGGTATTAGACAGCTCGACAATGAATCATTGGCTGAATATTGGCGAAGATTCAAGCAGTTAGTGTCTAGTTGCCCCCAGCACCAGATTACCGAACAATTGCTTATCCAGTATTTCTATGAGGGATTGCTACCAATGGATAGAAACATTTAAGATGCTGCTAGTGGTGGAGCACTTTTTGATAAGACCCCAGCTGCTGCCAAGGCCTTGATTGAGAATATGTCACTCAACTCCCAACAGTTTACAACTAGAAACAATTATGTCTAAACAAAAGGTGTGAATGAGATTCAGGTTTCTTCTTACAACAATGCTCTAGAAACCCGACTTGATGGGCTTATTTCTTTAGTGAAACAACAATTGATGTTACCATTACCACCACCACAAAACCATCCACAAGTAACCACCGCTGTACCTTCCGGGCCTTCACTAGAGGACTTGTCAAGCAATTGGCTGTAAATGAGCTCCAGTTTCAGCAACGAACAAATTCTAGTATTTAGACCTTGCAGACATAAATTGAACAACTTTCCACTTCAATGAATACCATACAACAAGCTCAGGGATTAAACCAACTACTTGCTCAAACAGTGGTGAATCCTAAAGGTACTAATATGAGTACAATATCCTTGCGATCCGAAAAAGTTACAGATTCTGCCTCAGAAAAAAATGAGAAAGCTGTTGAGGTCACACCTGAACCTGAACCTGAGCCTTCTGTTGTTGTTGAGGAAAAAGAAAAAGAGTATGTACCTAAGATACCTTTCCCACAAAGAGTACTGAAAAGTAAGAAGATTGATGAAGAAGAGCATTTTGTTTTTCATATTGAATTAATTTCTGAGTTGGTTGATGATACTTGTATTGATTTATTTGCAGCTGATTTTCCATCACTGTCTGATTTTGATGATAGTTACTCATGTGATGACTATACTGACACTAACATTTGCTCTGTTTGTCCTGAGATTAATGATGCCTTGCAGGGTGATGTTTTTCTTGTAGATGAAGTTATAGATAAAGTTGTTTATGTAGCTAAAGCTCTTGACATCACAGCTGCCCCAACCTCACCATCCATTGAACAATCTCCTCCCTTAGAGCTTAAACCACTTCACAATAATCTGAAAGATGCTTATTTAGAGAGGAATGAAAAGCTACCTATTATAATTTCTTCTAACCTTAATTTTGAAGAAACATAAGAAGGGAATTGGATGGACCTCGATGGAAAATGGAAGAAAAGTAGTGAGGCAAACCCTTAATCCTTTGATCTCTGATGTTGTGGAAAAGGATATCACATTCACTTGCCCATTTGACACTTTTATTTATCAAAGATTCTTCTTTGATCTTGGAATAAAAGGCGAAGGCACTGATAAATATTTCAAGGTCAATGGATGCCACCCAAAGTTACTTTATGACATCCCCACTTTGGAAGAGGAGCATGTAGAAGATCTCTCTTTGGGAAAGGTTGCTTATGTGATCACCTATCTGCCTTGACTCCTCGGCTGTGTTCTTTCCTCTATCCTCACTCTTATTTTATATTTATGTTCTTTCATTGAGGATAATGTATGTTTTAAGTGTGGGGGAGGGAACCATTTCTTTGTTTTGTTTTCTTTTAGTTTTCTTTATTTTGTTCTGTTTTCTTTAAGTGAATTTTTTTTTTTTAAATTACTTAGAAACACAATGCATCTTTTGAAATTTTTAGGCTATAGATTAATTTGAGGTTAGATTGTATGGACTTGGGAAAAGTTCATAAGATCGGTACCGTTTTAACACCTTAAGTCTCCCGAATACGGGAACCGATTTAAATACTTATTATGAGATAGCCTTGAGTTCTCGTCCTTTAATAGCTCTTAAGTAGTTTATCTAACATTTAGCACCATCTAAAAATCACACACTAAGTAATTAAGTTGATGCAAATAAGTGAATGATCCCGTGCTTTTTAAGTTAGGTGACCCTCACCCGGTCACTTAGTCTAATGGTTGTGAAACCTTCAAAAAAAAGAAAAAAATGGTAAATTTTAAATTGTTAAAAAGATATGGATCATAGTCACTAACAAGCTTATTTACCAAGTGTGTGAATAGATTGCATTAGAATGAAATAGAGCAAAAAGGAGGATGAGTAAGTTAGGCTTAGGCATAATAACATGATTTGGATTGGTTTGTATAGGAGGGAGGTTTATGATCGTACAATTGCATATTTGTGTTCTTACGATTTCCTTAGTGAGTAAATTTAGTACCTATCGATACAATCTTGACCGAAGAATAGTTTGTAGCCTAGAATGAGTTTCCGGATGCTATTGTTTTTCATGAGTCTTAATGCTATTTTGCTCGGAGTGCAAAAGTTCAAGTGTGGGGGAATTTGATCAGTGCATTTTAATGCAAATTCTTTTATATTTATACTTAGGCATTCCTATAGTTTATTTGAGTATTTTTACTATTTTTATGTGTTTTCATATTTAAGTTTGTTTCTACCTTTATTTTATTTTCGCAGCTTATTTTCAACTTTAGCGGTTATTTGATACCTGTCCACTGTTCGGGTCATAACTGGAGCTACGTGAATCAGATTTGCGCGTTCTACCAGTCGTTGGAAAGATAAGACAAGGAGCTACAACTTTTATGCTTTACAAAGAAGCTGATACGGAGTGTAGCAGGCTAGAATAATTCGTTGAAGTCAGGACCCGAATTCTGCCTTTAGAAATATTTAGTTTTGGGCCGGGTTTTTTATGTTTTTCGACCTAGTTGGGTTAGAACCGGATTTGTGATGCTTCCCTATACCTAGTAGCAGTTGTTCTACTGTTCATAACCTTCTTTTCACTATTCACAATTTTTCTTTTTGCTTTGTACGAATCTTATGGAGAACTAACTTCTTCGGATTAATCTGCTGTAGTCGGTTTCTGCCGATACTTTGAGGTTCTTCTAATTTTTAATAAAATCTATTTCCTTTCAATTCTTCTCTGTGATATCTTGTTTGCTTAATTCGATTTATCGTAGGGTTGATTGATTTCTTTTGATGATTACATGTTCTTATATTTTAATCGCGTTTGCTTAATTCGCGCATGTTTCACGTGTTTGCTTAATTCACGGTTACTATATCTCATTCGTTTGCTTAATTCGAAAATTAGGAATATGTATCCTATAATATCAATTGCGCTTGTTTGATTGTTATTATAATCGAAAAGGAAATAGAGTCCGCTTAGGAATTGGAAATTATTTGAATCGATGATAAGTTGGGAAACTAAAACAGCAGATTAACCGTTTAGCTTATTTTGATAATCACTTTTTCTATAATCACTTATTTTTATTATTTTTTTCTAAATCAAAACCAAAACCCCCAATAAACCTTTTTTTTAGTTGGTTGAAATAATACAAGAATCTTTGAGAACGATACTCAAGTTGTCGTTACCGCTAACTATTTTTCTTAAAAATACTCGTTTTTGCTCCGTGTGCGACAGCGGATCATGCAGCAGCTTGGGAAGAAACCCTAGGAAACGGGTTTCTGAACCATTCGGGCCCAAACTTACGCTTCACAAAGGGTTTCATCTCAGGGACGAAGGAGGTGGTCTCGACGAACATAGTAAGATACCTCATGAAAAGATATTGTCTAGGACTCTCCTGAGTGGTCATCAAGGCAAGCCGCATGCCTTTGACAGGATTCTTTTTATTTAAGCGGTTCATTATGGGCGAAACGGGATAGCCCAACGTATGCTCGAAAGTGGCATTGAGCCAATGCTGCAACAATCACACAGGTCCTAAGACGTTCAAAGACTTGGTGGTTTTATGGAGAAGTTTTAGCCGCATGGCCGTCATGCCAAGAGAGTGGTAGAGAGAAGCCAACAGAAGTTTGGCCAAGGATACTCGTCGACCTTCGTGGATCTGGATGGCCAAAGCGATATAACTCTTGGCTATCTACAAAGAGCCAGGGCAAAACAGATAATATGACAACCATAGTGTCAAAAAAGCAATGTGCTCCGCATTAGACACCTCTTTCGACTGTTTGTCATGATGGTCGTCAATGTAGTTCTGTAAGCTAGCACGCTCAAAGTCAAAAGTATGGCTGGTCTCTAAGGTGGGGTCGAATGTCTCACCTATTGGCGAAAGGCCAGTGATGGCAGCCATGTCGAAAAGTGTGGGGGTGAACATACCACAAGGAAGATGAAACGTGTTAGTCGACCTCTCATAGAAATACATTGACGAAAGTAGAAGGCATGGGTTGACCCTATGCGCTGTACGCGAAAGTTGAATGGCGTCGAAAATGCCAGATTCTTTCCATTGTCCTTAACGTTGGCACTCAACTTTGTCGAGCCAGGCAAGGTATTCTTTGTTCCCGGGGGTTGGCATAGATCTAAATACTCGGGCTTTGGGCGCCATATATTTGAGGTCGAGAGTACCACCTTTCTCGAAGGCTGGTGGGATTGTTTCTTTGAAGCAGGGGAAGAATTTTTTAAGAACGTTCGGAGCAAGTTTTCCTTCTGGATATGGGCCATGGAAGGCGTAAAGAGTGTTTTCCACAGCGAACTGAATGACCATCTGGCGGCGCCAGTTGTTCACCACCATCTCATCGACGAACATTGGCTGAGGAAGAGGTTGAGAAGTCGCTGCCTCAGAAAGCACGAACGCCACAGGATTGTTCCCGATTGTTTGGGGGATGCGAGTGGTGGCAGTTGATGATGAAGCCATGGAGACAAAGGCTGCAAGTCCCAAGGAAGTGGGGAGTCGAAAAGATAGTGGGGACACGTGTCACCATCAGAAGGAATCTGGCCAGATGGACAGTTACTCTCTAGGACTATATATAGCTTTGTCTTTTTCCATTTTTGGGGGGCGCATTTTGTAACATTAAAGGTAAAAACACTCAAAGTATCAAACATAGATAGAAACGAGTTTACTCCTACAATGTATGATCGCGTCCACCTTTTTAGTACAATTTACTTTTCTCTTTAAAGTCATTTTTTGTCTGTTTATTTCACTTTCTGTTTCTTTTACTTCTGCACTTTTACCATTGTTCTTGACTTGTTCGTAAATGCCAAAGAAAACATAAGAGATAATAACCAACATACGCTTCTAACTGAATGTCCTGGGATTCGTGTGGCCGGTCCCACAAGCGAACCTGCGAAGGAAGGCCAGCGGTTGTGTAGCAGCGGTTTTTGAGACCGACCTGCATCCGCCTGACGGATGGGGATTAATTTTTGGGTGCTACTTTCTGTTTTCTTATTTATCCCGATGAAGCTTGAAGGGAAAGGGAAGCTATCTCAAACTAACCTTGCTTTGCAGATGTTTTTTGAACAAGTTGCGGTAAAGAGATTGGGGAGTCTGGGGTCAGATTACACAATGGATAGTTGTCAATTATCCATCCTGTATGTGGTTATCCACAGGTTATAGTTTTAGGATCATTGCTTAAGTACTTGGTATTGATTCATATTTAACTGTTAAATGGGAAATGTCTGTTGTTTAAGAGAGAGTTGTTGTTTTTGTTGTTTTTGGTAAGGTCAGGGACCTAAGGTTTTTAGTTTAGTGTGCTCGCTAAGATTATTGCAAATCTTATGCCTACGTATTCCCTATCATGAATTATAGGGAAATCAGAGCAATCGTAGTTCCTCCTAGTCTAAGGGAGAAACAGTTGTCTGGGTGTCTTGTTCAAAGCCCAAGATTTAAGCTAAAGGTTGGTTGTTTATATATTGTTCAAAGCTCAAGATATGAAGCTAAAAGGTTTTCCGTATCTTGTTCAAAGCCCAAGATGTGAAGCTAAAAGGTTTTTACTGAGAGAGAATTTGTCATCTCTAAAGGGAGATATCTCATCTGTTAATCACAGTTGTTTGAATAACTTGTTTTGATTGTAAAGGAATTACTTTAACTAGACTGTATGAAGTCCAGCAATGCCATAATTGCCTCTGCAGGGGATTTGTCCCAAAGGATAAAACTTTAACTCAGTGTGAGCAATGCCATTTTTCCTAAGGAATTCATACTAAAAGAAGGATAGTGGCATGGATGTTTGTATCCAGAGGCTTGCCACTTACAGCAATTAGATGAAGGTTTTAACCAGGATAATGATGGACAAACAGCTTGGATATTTGTATCAACAAGTGTGCCACTTATAGCAGTTATCTGGAATTGAGGGTTTTGTTTTGAACGACTATTTTTGATGTGTGATTAAACAGAAAAGGTATCTTATTACAGAGAGAGTTCCTTGTCTCAACTGAGGTTTTTATTGATTTCTGTGTGTGCCTTGATTGAAGCCCAAGGATGAAGCTAAGAGGTTGATTGGACTCTACTAGGGAAAATTATTATACAAAGCCTAAGAGGAGGCTGAAAGGATTAACTGACTCCACTGGGGAGAATCATTACACAAAGCCTAAGAGGAGGCTGAAATTGACTCAACAAGAGAGTGTTTATTTTGTATCTTGTACAAAGCCCAAGATGGAGGCTAAAAGACTGTTTATACTCAACAAGAGAGTGTTTTGTATCTTGTACAAAGCCCAAGATGGAGGCTAAAAGACTGTTTATACTCAACAAGAGAGTGTTTGACTCAGTGGGGAAAAGTTTTATCTGTCTTGTACAAAGCCTAAGATTGAGACTAAAAAGGTTTTAATGACTCTACTGAGGAGTATTTATGTGTGTCTTGTACAAAGCCTAAGATTGAGGCTAAAGGGTTAAATGACTCAACTGGAGAATATTTGTCTTGTACAAAGCCCAAGATTGAGGCTAACTCTATTGAAGGTTATCATTATACAAAGCCTAAAAGGAGGCTAACAGCTGAGGGATATCACTATATAAAGCCTAAGAGGAGGCTAACTCTGTTAGGGGAGAGTATCATTATACAAAGCCTAATAGGAGGCTATCTTTGCTGGGGGACAGACAAAGAGTCCTTATACAAAGTCTAAGAGGAGGCTATCTTCTGCTGAAGACTGTTTTAGTCTAGAGACAGGTCTAGTATGATGGTAATTTAACTCTTGCTGGGGATTACAGAAAGGTTGAGATATCAGGAGCCTTGAGGTTCTGATAAGATTTTTTGACAGTAAAATGACCCTAGCTGGGGATTGAACTGAAATGTGACAGTTAAGGATAATTGTCCTTGAGTGGTGAAAAATTAAAGGGTTAAGTTTGAAAACTGTTGGGTTTAATTCTGTTTTGGGATTGATCAGAGGATTAAGGTTACTTCCTGTTCTTTAAGGAAATGGGAAATCCAAAGGGTATTAGACTGTCCAAGTCTACTGGTTTTGAGAAATTGGTTCTCAGATGGTGATCTTTGTATGATGCCCAAGAGAAGGCTGGTAAGTTAAGGGATGAAGGTCAACCTGTTAACTGGTCTGACACTTGACTTAGAAAGACTGCTCTAGCAAATGATGACTAGGTTATGTTCCTATACCTGTAGAGGTCTCTGGGTCCTTGTACTAAGCCCAAGAGGAGGCTGAAAGCTTCTAAGAAGCCGGAGGGTCCTTGTACAAAGCCCAAGAGGAGGCTGAGGATGTTTTTAGGAAGCCCGTGGGTCCAAACCAAAGAAAGTTCAAGAAATACAATTCACCGAGAAGAGATCATTTCATGAGTAATCGGAGGTTTGAAGAAACTCAAGAGATGCAATTCACCGAGAAGAGATCACCTCTGGGGAGTAGAGTTCTTTGACAATTTCTAATGTGACAGTCTGAGAAAAGGTTCACGAGGAATACTGCCTTTCTCTTTGTTCCATATTGTTTAACCCCAAGAGAAGGGAAGACTGTATCTGGAATCCTATGTGGGATCTATGTTTGACTATTATAAGAGAGTAAACAACTGGCTTTACCTAGTTCTAGACGTAGTTGTCGGGGAAAACTCTATACAAGTATATATACAGTTGAAATATGACAAGTATTTAAAAAGTTTATGAAAGAAGACTAACCATGCGCAGCTTCCCACAATACAGTATATATATATATGACTGGTAAAAGAATAAAAGAAGACTCACCATGCGCCGCTTCCCATAATACAGTATATATATATATATATATATATATATATATATATATATATATATATATATATATATATATATATATATATAAAGCAGTAAATGAAAGCAGGTAAACACTTACCCGTTGTAGAGCTTCCATGTTGTAAATGTTAGTTGTACAAGAAATTGAAGAAAGTTTTGATACAGTTATATTAAAACAGTAAATGGGGCTTATTCAACAAGAGATGCCCTGATGATTTAAATACAGACTGTATTGTTAACAGAGTATTTACAGAGGGAGTTGGGTCTTATACAACAAAAGAGCCCAAAGATTATTTTTGTACAGAGAGATGTTTGGGTCATACAGCTCAAGGAGTGGCCCAGATTTTTTTTGTAAAAAAGGCGATAACCGCGTTAGGGTTTTGAAAACTATACAGAGGGACTTATACAATAAGTGAGGCCCAAATTATTTTTTGTACAAGGGGGTTGGGTCTTACACTCTATTAGAGGCCCAAAGAGATTATTTTAAAAGAAAAGTGGGGCTTACAACTCAAGGAGAGGCCTAGATGATTTTGTTGAAAATGACGATCGCACTGAGATTTTTTAACGTATCGGGACTTATACAATACACTGAGGCCCAAAAATGTTTTGGTCAAAAAGGGATTGGGTCTTACACTCTATTATAGGCCCAACGTTGATTTTGAAAGAAGTATGGGGCTTATAACACAAGGGTATGCCCAGATGAAATTTATTGAACGGGCGACGATCGCGCCGAAATTTCTGAAACGGTATTGGGACTTATACAATGCATTGAGGCCCAAAAAGATTTTATTTACAAAGGGATGGGACTTACACTATATTAGAGGCCCAAATATGTTTCAAAAGATTTGTTAGGGTGAAAATAATCAAAAACCCTAAATTTGTTTTAAAAGTATTAATTAATTTTGATTAAAATTAATAAAATGATCAACATTTGTCAAAAATGAATTATGACTTTGGATTTATGTTTGAAAAATCATGTTTTTATCCATGGAATGATTAAAAATCATAAAAATGGGAAAAATCAAGAAAGAAAAATATTTTAAAATGTTTAAAACAATTAAAATATTAATTCTTTGAAAAAATATTAAATATATGAAATAAATAATATTTTTGGGAAATTTTTGTAAAACAAAATATTTTAACATTTTTGTGAATTATTAAAAAAATAATCAACTCAAAATCATTTAAAATCAGAGAGAAATTAATTTTTGAATCAATTAAATAAAAATCACAAAAATTCAAATATTTGAATTTGGGAAAATGGTGCCAAGAACATGGGCCAAGAACACGCGCGAAGGGATTTTCTGCAGATTTGTAATTCCACTCCAATCTCACTGAATAATTGATGAAACCATGCAATCCACATATCAATCTACTCGTTTTCAACTCACGATCATGTCTATGGTCTTTAATTTCATTTATTTTAAGTATAGAATAAGAAATCAAAGCAAAACCTCAAGAACCCTAAATTTGGCATGAAGGCTCAGAAATTCCATACACGATTCAAACAAAACAATTAATGGAGGGGAAACACTCTATGCATGATTATGAACATTTGGCAAAAGTATTGTGCGAGGAAATATGCATAAATCAAGAGATGACCAAGTTTAGGCTTACTTGAAGGTCGTGGCAGCAAGAGCAATTTAATTTTTGAGTTGGAGGTGTTACAGACGAGTTGTGATGATCTGGACAACTTCCCTATACCATATGGAGTGTGTCTGAACACTTGGATTGATTTGAAATGGACTGGATCAGTTTATGGCATCTCAGCTGCAACTTGGTTGAAAACTTGAGCAGATGGCAAGTGATTTTGTGATTTTGATGTTTCAGATGTTGTTTAAGTGTTTGATCAGCTTACATATGATATATATGAAGTGTGTGTGTGTGATTGGTTTGGTTGTGTAGCTCCCAAACTCAAAATCCGATAGTGACTTGCTTTGGAAGGCAAATTTGGAAGTGAGAGAGTGATTTTAAGAAAGGCAAGTGTTTAGGGCCTTTGGTGTACTCAAACTAGTCAGAAGTGAGCTCTATTTACAGTAGAGCAAGTTTGTTTTGGCAACAATAATGAATGGCAACTGCTGCAGAAGTTTGGCAAATGTTGATCAATAGAAATTCAAGTCTCCTTTGAACATTGACTTGAGTCAATAGAGCAGGTCTGTGGTCCTTTGCTGCAGGGATAAGGCTTGACTGAAGTGTCCATTGTTGCTCTGATGAATGCCACCTCTATGTATCCATTGAATGCTCCAAAACAAAATTTGAGTCTTGAAGCATCTTTAGCCTTTTAGGTTTGGCATGCTACTTGTGGAATCTTGGACTTGGGAGGCTGATGGATCAGTGTTTGTCCCTTGGTTATTCCCCCCTGAGGTGTGCAAATGGATAAGCATGCTTGGGATCACACAATTTGAGCAATTCGAGCCCTAATGCACTAATTTGCCTTTCCAAGACAGTTTGTAACAAGGCATGTTGCAGTTGTCATAACTACTAGCTCATATGGAATTTGGTGAAGTTCTTGGTCATTTTGGAAAGCTTACATATCCTAATTCAATGTGTTGTCCAACTTTGGTTTTGAAACATCTTGCATTTGATTGAAAACTGTCTCTACATTTGGGAAAAACTCTGGCAGATTTTGGACTTAGTAAAAATTTCACTAAGTGTTGGAAAAAGTGTGAAACCCAAATTTTTGCCAAATTGATCACTCCATAACTTAAAATCTATGAGGAATTGGAGTTTTTTGTAGTTGAAGCTTTTGTAGAGTGTAGCAAGACATACAAATCCATATTTGGATCACCCAAAATGGTTGCTTAGATCTCAAGTTATGGTTCTTGGAAGTTGGTACCCTTGCCACTTTTTTTCATAACTTAGAAAATTTCTAAGTTTTTTATGGTTACCCCTTTTACAAGTTATCCCACTTTTCTTGATTTTTCTTGATGAAAGATGATTCAAATCACATATTAACATGATTTTAGGGTTAATGGAACTTTGGTTGACAAAAATTTCAAAAAGTCAAACTTTGACTTTTTTGCACATTTGACTTTTTAGCAGATGAAATTTGACTTTGGGCTTCCTCTGTGAAATCATTCCTTAGGCCTAATCAAACTTCATGGATGGCCTCTAAGGGTGTTTAGGGATGTCTTGAATCCTCCCCCAAGGTTTGGAATCAAGTGTAGATCAACAGTTAATGGTAGGGTTGACTTTTTCTTCAGAAAACCCTAATTTGGGATCAGATGAATTTGAGTTCTTGTGGCTTATGGATTGAACTCTTTGAGTCAATAAAATCTTATAGACATGTAAATGTGATGTATTTGAGTTCATTGAAGTTCATTTTGAAGTTTCAAATCATGTCTTGCTTCACAAGTCAACTCAAGGGTTGAATTAGGTCAAAACCCTAATTCCTGATTTTTGGTAGATAAACACTCAAGGTGATTTGACCATTGTGGATAGACTTTTTGAGATTCCTTGAAGCTTAATGGACCATATGTTGAGGCATGAGCTCATGCCCAGATGAAAATTTTCATTTGGAGGCCCTGGTCGACCAAAACCCTAATTTGGTGACACTAGCGATCCTGAGGCTTGCTTAGCCTGAAATGTGGCACTTTTGTGCTTAATTCTTGAGGTGGGATATATCTTGATCCCTTGTGGATGTTTAAGAGACTAGACAAGTTGAAGGTCATGTCACTTCTTGATTGAGCCTTTGTCTGAGTGCTCTGAGAGGGCTCTAAACCCTAATCCTCGATTGTAGTGAATGCCAAACAAGGTGAGGTAGGATAGGTGTATCCTTATTATGATGATGATTTTCCCAAAGATGAAAATCCTTAGGGGGATCAAAATTTGGGGTATGAAAGATGCCCTATTTAATCTTCTTGGACCCGAAGGTGTGAATGGCGAAGGTATTCGGACATTCAGGGTGCAAAAGGATTAAATATCGGAATACCCGAAATTTTGATGATGTCTATGAATGGTAGTTCACGCATCCATCTTCTTTTACTAAGCGTTGATACTTAGAAAAGGTAAAACTTTCCCTCGATCCTAGTTTCTTACCAAGGAACTGGTCTCAGTTTCTGAAATAAACTTCCCCGCGATCCTGGTTTCCTACCAAAGAACTGGTCTCAGTTTCTAAAATAAACTTCCCCGCAATCCTGGTTTCCTATCAAGGAACTGGTCTCAGTTTCTGAAATAAACTTCCCTGCGATCCTGGTTTCCTACCAAGGAACTGGTCTCAATTTCTGAAATAAACTTCCCCGCGATCCTGGTTTCCTACCCAGGAACTGGTCTCAGTTTCTGAAATAAACTTCCCCGCGGTCCTAGTTTCCTACCAAGAAACTGGTCTCAATTTCGGAAATAAACTTCCCCGCGATCCTGGTTTCCTACCAAGGAACCGGTCTCAGTTTCTTCTTGTCGAGTCTTTCTCTTGACAAGGAACGCTATTTGTAGCGATTTTCATCAAACTTCTCGTAGAGGTTTACTGGAGAGATACCATTTGATGGAAAAGGTATTAACGTCAGACATGCTGGGGAAACCCACGGGTCTGACCTGTAGAGGTATGCAATTTTCTCTGTTGGAGACACCATTTGTAGACTCTACTGGGGAAAACGAGTCTTCTGAGAGACGGCTTTCTGGTTGGGGATATCACACTTTTCTTCGGAATTATTTCGTAAAGAAACGCCATGTGACTCGATCCAATTTTGAGGTGCTGATGACTTCATTATCATTGGTTTTCTTGGAGAAAGACAGATGTATTGTCGAGAGTCATTTGTTGAGAGACTTTCTCTGGGATTTTCTTTAATCCGGGAAAGCAAAAGGGTATCATCTTCAATGGCGAAGAGTGATGTTCCAAAGGATGTCCGTAAGATGTTTTCTTATCCTTTAGAGGTTCAAGTTATCAAAGTGATCTAGAACGGTTTCGATCTATAAGTAGACCGCAAAGAGATTGTTCAGACGAACATTTCCTGACGAGGGAAGTACTGATGACTCGACCGACGAGAGGACTTTATCACTTGGAGCGAAACTGACCAAAGTGATAGTGATGCAATATGAATATGAATATGAATTAATAATGCATAATGCATGTATGAATGAATGTATGCTGACAAAACAGACACGACATATAGACAGGTGATGTGTACAACAGGATATCTGACCGCTCTGGGGGCTAAGAGTATCGCTGAAGCGTCGTACTTTCGTTGAGGAACCAAGATCCCTATGTTGAAGGTAGAAACCTGTTAGTGATCGGAAATCACTTTTTTTTTAGAGATAGAATCTTCTGGGGGAACAAGACCCATCAATGGCTTCCAGAGTAAGAATTCTACCGAGGACATTTGATCCATCACTTCGAAGTTCGACCGTTTTTCGGAGAAAAAGTAGATATTCCTCTTGTGTTCGATAAAAAGTAATTGCCGGCTTTAAAAGCGAAAATAAATTTAAAACAAGAGTAAATTCATTTTTTCTGTTTCAAGAATGTTAATCAAATAAACATGTCATTTTGCAAAGCAGGATAAATGAGAGTTATAAACAAAAGGCACAAAGGCTCGAGTTTTATTTATAGGATGGTAATCAGCAAAGAGCGTGATACCATGGAACAGTACAAAGTTAGAAAATGGTAATTTAAAGGGAAAAGGGCTACATCGAAACATAACGACTGTTATCCTCCCACCAACTTTGAATTCTGGACATTCTGAGCTTCTGTCGAAGGTGACTCTGACTGGAGATTTTTTTGACAAATGATGTTACCGTTGAGACGTTTGTGAGAATGTAGTTACTTGCCATGAATCCCTAACTTTTGCCTAGATTGTCTTTTCGAATTCCAATCCATCGGGATGATTTTTATTTTTGATGTCTCTAATTTTTTACTGGACCGCCCTTTCAGGTTTTCAATCCACCGAGACGTTTTTTTTCCATTGTATTTAGGTAAGTATTTCATGACTACATCTACGTTTGTAGGATAAGTGAATTCTTCTTCATCCATTGTCGCGAGTCTCAAGGCACCGCCTGAGAAGGCTTTCTTGACAACGTAAGGGCCATCGTAATTTGGGGTCCACTTGCCCCTAGGATCAATGAGAAATAATGGTAGCTTCTTGAGCACAAGGTCTCCTTCTCTGAAGACGCGAGGTCGAACCTTTTTATCAAACGCCCTTTTCATTCTTTGTTGATACAGCTGACCGTGGCATAAAGCCGTTATTCTCTTTTCTTCGATGAGGTTCAACTCATCATGCCTGCTCTGGCACCATCCAGCTTCTGTTAGCTTGGCTTCCATCAAGACTCTCATTGATGGGATCTCTACTTCTATGGGGAGCACTGCTTCCATGCCATATACTAGAGAGAAAGGGGTTGCCGCTGTTGAAGTGCGGACTGATGTGCGATAAACTTGAAGAGCAAAAGGTAGCATCTCGTGCCAGTCCTTGTAGGTTATAACCATCTTTTGAACGATCTTTTTGATATTCTTGTTAGCCGCTTCTACAGCTCCATTCATCTTTGGCCGGTAGGGAGATGAGTTATGGTGTTCAATCTTGAATTCTGCGCATAACTCCTTCATCATCTTGTTATTCAGGTTAGATCCATTGTCGGTAATGATCTGATTTGGAACACCATAACGGCAGATGAGATTATTTTTGATAAAACGGACCACCACTTGTCTGGTCACATTGGTGTATGAAGCTGCTTCGACCCATTTGGTGAAGTAATCAATGGCAACTAGGATGAACCGATGTCCATTTAAAGCTTTGGGTTCAATCATGCCAATCATGTCGATTCCCCATATGGAAAAAGGCCACGAGGAAGAGAGAAATTTGAGGTGCGTTGGCGGTACATGGATTTTTTCGGCGTATATCTGACACTTATGAAACTTTCGCATGTACTTGTTGCAGTCGGATTCCATTGTCAACCAATAATACCCTGCTCTCAGAATTTTTCTCGCCATTGTATGTCCGTTGGCATGAGTGCCAAAGATCCATCGTGAATTTCTTTCATAAACATGTTTGCCTCGTATTTGTCCACTCATCTGAGCAGAACCATGTCGAAGTTTCTTTTGTAAAGTACATCGTTGTTCAGGAAGAAGTTGCCAGCCAGTTTTCGGAGGGTCCTCCTATCTTTCTTTGATGCCCCAAGCGGGTATTCTTGTCTTTGAAGAAAACACTTGATGTCGTGATACCAAGGTTTGTTGTCGAGAATGACTTCCACAGGAAATATGTAAGCAGACATGTCCAGGCGTTTTATATTGATCTTGGGCACGTCGTTCCATCGACTCACACAGATCATGGAGGATAGAGTAGCTAGTGCGTCCGCCATGCATTTCTCATCGCGAGGAATGTGATGAAAATCAACTCTGTTGAAGAAAGGTAGCAACCTTCTTGCATAGTCTTTGTAAGGAATCAATCATGTCTGATATGTGTTCCACGCTTCTTTGATTTGATTGATGACCAGGGCTGAGTCTCCTTAGACATCCAGATTTTTTATTCTTAAGTCAATTGCTTCTTTGAGACCTATGATACATGCTTCGTATTCGGCCTCATTGTTGGTACATTTGAATGCAAGTTTGGCAGTGAGAGGAATATGGGAACCCTGAGGGGTAACAATGATTTCCCCAATTCCGCTTCCGTAAGTGTTGACAGCTCCGTCAAAAATTAGTCCCCATTGGGATCCTGGCTCTGGCCCTTCATTGGGTAGCGGTTCATCGCAGTCTTTCATTTTTAGATACATGACATCTTCGTCTGGGAAGTCAAACTCGACGGATTCCTGATCTTCGATTGGTTGATGAGCCAAATGATCGGCTAGAAAACTTCCTTTAATAGCTTTCTGAGCATTATATTCGATGTCGTATTCTAATAACAACATTTGCCATCGGGCAATCCTTCCTGTGAGAGCAGGCTTTTCGAAAACGTACTTGATCGGATCCATTTCTGAGATTAACCAAGTAGTGTGGCGAATCATGTACTGGCGAAGATGTTTAGCTGCCCAAGCTAAAGCGCGGCAAGTTTTCTCAAGCATAGTGTACCGAGTTTCACAATCGGTGAATTTCTTGCTTAAGTAATAAATGGTGAATTCTTTTCTTTTTGTTTCGACTTGCTGGCCAAGTACACATCCCATGGAGTCTTCCAAGACTATAAGATAGATGATTAGTGGTCTTCCTTCCACTGGAGGAGACAGAATCGGCAGATTCAACAGATATTCTTTGATACTGTCAAAAGCTTTTTGGCAATCTTCTGTCCATACACAGCTTTGATCCTTTCTGAGAAGTTTGAAAATTGGAGTGCATGTCGCGGTCATAAGGGATATGAATCTGGAGATGTAATTGAGACGTCCCAAGAATCCTCTTACTTATTTTTCTGTTTTCGGAGAAGGCATTTCTTGAATGGCCTTGACCTTGTCGGGATCAACCTCAATTCTTTTCTGGATGATGATGAAACCTAAGAGCTTTCCTGAACGAACACCGAAGGTGCACTTGTTGGGATTCAAGCGGAGTTTGTATTTTCTCAGATGCTCGAACAGTTTTGTCAATTTTTCTACATGCTCTTCTTTTTTTTTTTTGATTTGGCGATCATATCATCGACGTACACCTCAATTTCCTTGTGCATCAAGTCATGGAAAAGAGTAGTCATCACCCTTTGGTAAGTTGCCCCGGCGTTCTTCAGATCGAACGACATTACCTTGTAACAAAAAGTGCCCCATGGGGTGATAAATGAAATTTTCTCCATATCCTCCAGAGCCATTTTGATTTGATTATAGCCCGAGAATCCATCCATGAAGGAGAATACTTTAAACTTTGTTGTGCTGTCAAGCAGCATGTCAATGTGTGGTAGAGGAAAGTCGTCCTTTGGAGTTGTTCTATTTAAATCTCGGTAGTCTACACACATTCTGACTTTTCCATCCTTTTTCAGAACTGGCACTATGTTGGCTAACCACTGAGGATATTCTGAAGTGGCGACGAATCCTGCATCGATCTGTTTTCTTACTTTCTCTTTGATTTTGATAGCCATATCCGGATGAGTCCTTCTTAACCTTTGTTTAACCGGAGAACATTCTGGCTTTAGTGGCAAATAGTGTTGCACAATGCGGGTATCCAACCCTGGCATGTCCTGGTAGGACCAAGCAAACACATCTGAAAATTCTCTGAGAAGTCTTATCAAATCTTCTTTGACAGTTGAACTGAGCAGTGCCCCAATCTTAACTTCTTTCTTTTCCTCCTCTGATCCCAAGTTAGCCATTTCCAACGGTTCATTGTGAGGTTCAATAGATCTTTCCTCTTGTCTGAGTAGTCAAGAGATCTCTTATAGAATTTCCGTGTCCTCTTCTTCTTCGGCTTCGAATACCGAGAACTCAAAGTTGGGAGAAGGCATCGGATCGTATGTTTCGACGGGGTTCAAAGCAGGTGATCTGCATGACGTGATGATTTTGTTCAAAAGTGTGTGCAGTGTTTCGTTTTTAATTTCCGGGTTATTTTTAGGATTACCATTTTCTGAAAAAGCGAAAAGAGAAAACAACAATAAATGCAAAAATTACAGAATGACGTTTTATTTATGATTTGTCGATTCTTGAAACACAACCCTATAAAACAAAACTCTGTCGCTTTGGGCGGAGCGAAGAGGGATATTTACAGAAAAGTAAGCCCTATAAAACATCTGTTTCACTCGGGCTAAAGTGAAAGGTTAAAGACACGGCAATTACTTTGACTGGCGAACGACATTCGGGACATCGACGGCGACCCAATGGCGACGAACTCCTCGGTGAATCACAAAGTCTGGTCTCTTTCTTTCTGGATAAGCTTCAGAAATAACGCTGATTTCTGGTGGAGTTGAGTTGTTAGAGTCTTTTTCCCAAGAAGAGTTATCGTGGGAGGACTCTTCAGTTGCTTCAACAGCATTTGTACTTTCAATAGAATCTCCCCATCCAGTTGGCTGAATATCTTCAATTCTGATGCGAGAATTCTCAGGAGCAGTGTATTTTACCAGGTAATCATACTTTCCACTTGGTTGTCCCAAGGTATCCCAAACTTCTTCAGGAACGGATGTGTCATCTTCTTCAATGACGTTGACTTCAGGAAATGCATAGTTAATGAATTCTTGTCCTGCCAGCCTTGCAAATTCATCGGCGTGGCGTTGATCGCTCTCAGAATGCTCAAGATATGGAGTCCATGACTCTGGAGGAACAGGCAGATTCTTATCAAAGTCGTTCAACTGATATGTTGGATCAGGCTGACTCTGTTGTTCCAAGTCCTTTGTGTGAGGTTTCCAAAAGGGAAGATCGTCCATCAGATCATAAAAAGTGTAATGAGAGTTATCTTTCCAGGGGGTATCATTCTCTAAGGAGTTAGGTGGAGCATGGCATCCTTTGGGATCACAGTCTCCATAGGTTTCCATGACCTCTGACCTTGGTATATATCTAGGGCTATAGATGGAAAAGAAGAACGGTATGTACGTTTCCTCTTGAGATACATATCCTTCTTCATTGAAATATGTTTTCCATTCTTCATCTGAATCATCTGAGTTATTTTCTTCAACGTTGTGAACCTCTTGGGATACCGGGTGTAGAAATCCTCCGCTGTGGAAGAAATCCAGAATGGGATGAAAACTTTTATCCTTCTTGATATTCGAGGAACGTGTTGTGGAGAAACCAAGACCTTTCCTGGTTTTGTTGTTAGTGGGAATTACCAGCTGTCCCCATCCTTTAATGTCTTTGTTTTCTATCACTTTGAGAGCATCTTTGTATGAGGAAATTGATGTCCCTCTGTCTCGTTGATTCTCATTACTCACCGAACGTGCCTGGAATTGCGTTCCTATCACCTCTTCTGGCTCCAACTGAGAGAGTGATGACAAGTTACTCACGATCAGAGCTTGCTCCCCGCAAACTGTGACTAACTTGTTGTTCTTGACAAACTTTAGCTTCTGGTGAAGTGTCGAGGTGACTGCCCCTGCCTCATGTATCCAAGGTCTTCCTAATAAACAACTGTATGCTACGCGGATGTCCATGACCTGGAAAGTGACTTGGAAAGTGTGGGGACCAATAGTTATGGGAAGATCGACTTCGTCGATAACTATTTTTCGAGATCCGTCGAAAGCTTTAATGACGATCTCACTATCTCTTATCGGGGTTCCATGATATGAAAGTTGTGCTAGAGTCGACTTTGGCATAACGTTCAAAGAAGAACCTGTATTTACCAATACGCTGGCTAAAGCATCGTACTGGCAATTTACTGTAATGTTGAGAGCCATGTTGTGATTTTTCCCTTCTTCGGGAAGATCTTCATCACTGAATCCTAGATTGTTGCTGGAAGTGATGTTGGAGATGATGTTGTTGAATTGCCCTATCGTCACATCTTGTTCTACAAATTCCTGCTCTAAGACCTTCTACAGAGCCTCTCTGTGAGCTTCGGAGTTGAGTAAAAGAGATAATACAGAAATCTGAGAAGATTCGTCCGCTCCTGGTGACTCGACTGATGTCGGCAATGTTCACGACGGAGGGTAATGGAATTTCCTTTCCATTTTCGATGGTAGTTGTATCGTACTTGTATGGGACAACCTTATTTGACTCGTATGGTAATGATCCTGGTAAGTAGATGACCACAGGCACTTTCTGGCTATTTCGGCCTTCATAGGAGATCTCAATTAGTTCCATGTTGGGAACTTTTTTAATGTCAGGAGGGACCTTTGATTCGTCTAGCAAAGGAATTATGGCGTGAACAGTCTTGGCTACTCCATAATTGTTTATCTCTCTTTTGTTGGTGATGGAGATGATTCCCTCGCTTTGTGACCCTTGGTCTTTCTTTGGCACCGGGGTATAGCTTTGTATCATGTTGATAAACTGTGAATCCCAACAGGATGAGATTTCCTCGCGATCCAACTGGTCTTGGAGGGCAGCTCGCACAAAATAACATCCTTGGTTATCCTCTGAGCAGACTCTGCAACGCTCGTAATTGTGAGATGGCACCTTTCCGTACCCACCTTATATGCAATGCATTGTGACTAGATCTATGTTCATGGTCCGGACGTCAGCAGCTTGATGTTGACTCGGGTTTCCATTGATCATACTGATTTGTTGAGTTTCTTCATCCAAATAGACCGGAAGCCACCAGTGATCCAGAAGGTGTTGAAGAGTTCTTTGTACCAAGGCACAACCTTGATTGTTGATGCAATACTCGTTTCATTGTTGATAGTCATGTGAAGCCAGGAAACTGAGCTGACCTTGTTTGGCATGTAGCTCCACAAGACTAGTGTTCATCAGACGAATATCGAAGATCTGAACCATGTTGACTTGATGGCTATCACTTTGATGATAATCCTGGATCCATCCAAGATCCATCTGACGCTGGAGGCCTTCTTGTATGAAAGAGCAACCCTAATTGTTTTGCGAGCAGATCGAGCAAGCGTCGTAATCATGATGAGGCAGATCATAGTACTGACTTTGTCTGGAGTGCAAGGCTACCAGGTTGACATTCATTGCTCGGATATCATGATTTTGAACAATGTTTGGGTATGAATACGACATGTTTACTTCACGGACCCTATGTTCTTGAATCCAACCTAGATCCATCTGTTCCTGAAGGTCTCTTTGTATAGTAGTGCATCCTTGATTATTTTTTGAAACGATATCACACTGATGATAGTTATGAGCTGGGACATGACCGTATTCGCTCTGTTTGCAATGTATCTTCACTAGATTTGTCCCTAATAAGAGTACATCGTGAATTTGATAACTACCGCCTAGTTCTCCTTCAACCAGGTTAACTGCAGTCTTCTCGTGCTGCGGTAGTGGATTTGTTGGGACATTTGGGTTAGTATCTTTGAAAGATATGAGCCCGCATCTTACAAGCTTTTGTACGTCAGATTTGAAACTGAGGCAATTCTCAATGTTGTGTCCCGATCCTCCCTGATGATAAGGACAAGTTTGATCAGCCTTGAACCAGAAAGGTGGATTCTCCGGTATGGCGAGAGGAGTCCTGGTTTGGACGTGCCCTTTGGCTAGCAAAAGTGAAAACAACTCAGCATATAGTACTGGTATCGGGTCGAACCTTAGTGGTCGTGCAGGACGACTGTTGTTGTTGTACTGTGGGCGAGCCTGTTGAAAAGGCTGTTGTTGCCTTTCCTGATATTGTTGTTGATTTGGTTGCTGAGCAACCTGAGGTTGATAAGTCAGAATCGATGCTGGGCTGATAGCAGGAGTTATTATTGCTATTGGTTGATATCTTCACCTTTGCTTTCCCAGAGATATGTTACTGATCTCTTGTTCCTTTTTCTTTTGGAAAGTGTTACCGTATTTCTTAGTACCACTAGACGACTCTGTATTTTTTACCAGACGTCCCTCTCAAACTGCTTCCTCCAGACGTACTCCCATGTTTACCATCTCTTTGAAATCGCTGGGCGCACTAGAGACCATTCTGTCGTAGTAGAAGGAACTCAATGTTTTTAGGAAGAGGTGGAGAGATCTGAGCGGCTATTTCACGCCATCTTTGAGCGTACTCTTTGAAAGTCTCCTTGTCCTTTTGAGACATTACTCTGAGTTGATCTCTGTCTGGGGCCATGTCCAAATTGTATTTGTATTATTGAATGAAGGCAGCCCCGAGATCTCTGAAAGTACTGATCTTTGAGCGGTTTAAGCTCATGTACCATTTGAGTGCGGCACCAGTTAAACTATCTTGGAAATAGTGAATCAGTAGTGGTTGATTATCTAGCTGAGTAGACATCTTCCGAGCGTACATTACCAAATGACTTTGAGGGTAAGTGCTACCCTTGTATTTTTCAAAGTCAGGCACTTTAAACTTGCGTGGAATTTTCACATTTGGAACCAAGCAGAGATCGGTGGCGTCCTTTCTGAATAAATCCTGGTCGCGAATGGAAAGCAGTTCCTTCTGCATTTTCGAGAACTGTTCCTGAAATTCGTTCATCCTTTCATACACTTCTTCGTTGTACGCGACTTGCGGATATTGCTCCTCAGGGATTGTGTGTATCACCGGCGGCGATATTGCCATCACTGCTGTAACTTTTGGCGCTTCAGAGACCTGAAGTTTGTAACCTTCTGGGTTTCCCGTCATTTCCTTTCTGTCTTCAATTACCCAAAGTTTGTAACCTTCAGGCCTTGAATTCCCTGTCGTAGCTTCCGAATCTTCAACGACTGGCGGAATGTATCCTTCTGGAATAAAGTCGGGAGGCATGCCCCATGGGCGGCCTTTTGGCATGTTGTACCGAGGGTGATTGTCGTGCCTTCCAGCTATTGGGGTGGATGTAACCTCTGAGATTACAGTCATTTGCGGTTGATGTTCTTGAGCTGTTGCCAGGGTTTGCATATCATTGTGAAGTTTTTCCAAACTTTCCTTTAGAGCGTCGATTTCTTCTCTCAGCTCTCTGTTCTCTTCCTCGAGTTCGTCCATTTTCTTTTGTCGATTAGCCCGAGTGTTGTACGAATGAGACTGTTTGAAACTAGAATCGAGACGTAGGCGTGAGATTCGTGAGAAAGGAGAATGCGTTATGTTATAATGATGAATGATAATGCAGACATATTTTTTTTGTTATATTTGTTTTTTAGAAGAAAACTGAATAAACTAACTGCAAATATCACACAGAGAGGGGAGACCCCTTTTTATTGAAGAGGAAAAGTTGCGATACATTACAAAGAAAAGTACAATATTTTACAAAGTGCTAGAAGGAAAACTAGATCTGAAGATCCTGAGCTCTCTCTGAGGAGAGCTCAGATGCTGGTTCCTGAGCTTTTCTTTCCTTTGATCGGGCCCCTTCGGCCGTTGTCGGATCACTGATTCTTTGCCAAGTGAAGCTTCTTTGCTCATCCTGATTCTCCACAGCATGTTGCTCTAGTATCTTAATCAGGGAATCCTTTTCCTTTAGTAGTTCTTGAATCTTGGTACATTCCAAGCTGAGGATCTGGTACTTGTTCTTCCAAGAGTCCTTTTCTCGTTGAACTTTGTTGAGCATGATTTGGAGTTTTTCCGTGTTAGACATGAAATAAAGGACATATTCTTTAAACATAAGAACTTCTTGACGAGGGTAAGGCATCCTTAACTTAAGGGCCCTAGCCTGTACCCACTGGAGATATGATTCTGTAACAGAACAGTTTGGTCTTCCCAAAGACTCTTTTCCCTTCCAGTGAATGTGTTTCCAAGCATGCATTATTTCTTTCTTTAGTGCTCTGTCATTTTCTTCTTCCTTGAAGAAAAGACCTTCCAGATAAACATTACGCGGGACATGTCTCATCGGGTATCCAAGTTGACGACGAACCAAGATTGGATGATAGTTAATTCCTCCTTTGATACCAATGAGGGGGACATTGGGAAAATTTTCGCAACGATTGATGATGTTTATCCCCTCAAAGATCCTATTGCACAAATCTATGTCAGAGTGGGTGAGTGATATAATCTTCTGCGACCATCGTAGGTTATTCTTGAGATCCCAAAATGCAGTTGACTTGGGTAAGTGAGAGACGTACCACTTGTAGAGTAAGGGTACACAGCATGTTATCATTCCAGCCTTGTATAAATTCCTTAGATGTATAGAATGATAAGCATCTGCGAGCAAAGTAGGAACAAGGTTCCTAATCAAGAAAATCTTAAGGGCGTTCATATCGACGAAGTGATCGAAGCTCGGAAAGAGGAATAGTCCATAAGTGAGCAAAACAAAGATATCCTCGAAAGCAGTAATGTTTCCTATACTGGCAAAGTATAAAGCTTTATCTGTCAGGAATTTAGCTGGTAAACCCTGAATTCCTCCCTTGGTGGTCATATGAACCCTGATTTATGATTCTTCCATGGAGATTGCCCTTGCGATGATTAAATCCTTTGGAATTTCTTCCAGTCCAGAAAATGGAGCTCGATCGGTGATAGGCAAGTCAATCAGATGGGAATATTCCTCCAGTGTTGGTGCTACCTGGTAATCCAGAAAGGTGAAGCAATGGTACACCGGGTCGTAGAACTGAACGAGTGTAGACATGATTCCTTCAACTACGTTGACCTTCAAAAGAGCCAACAGTCCTCCGTGCTTTGTTCTGAAAGCCTCCGGATTTGTAATCATCCTTGCTAGTTTCCTTAAGTCCTCTAGTTTCGGAGCCTTGAAGGTGTACTTGTGCGTTTTCCTTCTACCGAAATCCATAACGTAACTCTGATATTTGCAATTACTGTTTAGTTTAATTTTGAAAAACAAACAGAGGGAATAGAAGAGAAATGATTTTTTTTTTGTTTTAAGTTTTTTAGATGAATGCATGAATGCAGCACACAAAAACATAGAAAAAACATGGGTTCAAAGGTTCAGCGTCACGAGCATGGAGTCATGGCTCTACCCACCCCCCAAAAATGGTTTGTTTGTACTAAAGGGTTTTGTGGAAACCTCCACAATTCTCAATGATTCTTTCTTAGAAATTAACAGCAAGTGGAATCACCCGAACAGGCTAAAAAATTCACTAAGAAAGAATTTCTTTTGAGCGTAGTATCACGTATCAACTATTTCCGATAGTCACCGCACTACTCTAATGTCTAAAAAAGGTTAAGAACCAGCTTCTCTGACACCACACTGGGATTGCCATGCTTTTGCGACAAAAGCGGACGCGCAACACTTCGTATCCACACGGGTATCTCCACCCGCTAATGGTCTACCAGGGTCATTTTATCAGGATTCACTCCTGGTAATCCTTCCCCCGTCTATGCCATCACTTATCTTACATTTTTTCTCTCTTTCTAGATGCGACATCACTCGCAGTCCCATTAGCAGAAAAATAAACACGGATATCAAGTAGGAAAGCGATATATATAGTATTTGATCCTAAAACTAACATCCTAGACCTCTTAGAAAGCTAGTTCTATATCCTAAACAAAAAATGATTCTCCCCAGTAGAGTCGCCATTTTTCTGTGGAAAATGGGGACGATGATGTCCAAGGTAAAACAGATCAAACAATGACTCCCCAGCAGAGTCGCCATTTTTCTGTAGCAGGGGTTTTTGAGACCGACCCGCATCCGCCTGATGGATGGGGATTAATTTGTGGGTGCTACTTTCTGATTTCTTATTTATCCCGATGAAGCTTGAAGGGAAAAGGAAGATATCTCAAACTAACCTTGCTTTGCAAATGTTGTTTTGAACAAGTTGCGGTAAAGAGATTGGGGAGTCCGGGGTCAGATTACACAATGGATAGTTGTCAATTATCCATCCTGTATGTGGTTATCCACAGGTTATAGTTTTAGGATCATTGCTTAAGTACTTGGTATTGATTCATGTTTAACTGTTAAATGGGAAAATGTCTGTTGTTTGAGAGAGAGTTGTTGTTTTTGTTGTTTTTGGTAAGGTCAGGGACCTAAGGTTTTTAGTTTAGTGTGCTCGCTAAGATTATTGAAAATCTCATGCCTACGTATTCCCTGTCATGAATTATAGGGAAATCAGAGCAATCGTAGTTCCTCCTAGTCTAAGGGAGAAACAGTTGTCTGGGTGTCTTGTTCAAAGCCCAAGATTTAAGATAAAGGTTGGTTGTTTATATCTTGTTCAAAGCTCAAGATGTGAAGCTAAAAGGTTTTCTGTATCTTGTTCAAAGCCCAAGATGTGAAGCTAAAAGGTTTTGACTGGGAGAGAATTTGTCATCTCTAAAGGGAGATATCTCATCTATTAATCACAGTTGTTTGGATAACTGGTTTTGATTGTAAAGGAATTACTTTAACTAGACTGTATGAAGTCCAGCAATGCCATAATTGCCTCTTCAGGGGATTTGTCCCAAAGGAGAAAACTTTAACTCAGTGTGAGCTGTCGTACCCTAAATTTTGACCAACCGTCTATTCTCTTTTTTTGCTTTTTGTATTGAGGGGTTTATTTATTTTAATAGCAGAGGTAGAATAAATTATGATGGCGTTATGAGTTAAATAGGGTTAGATTACTGTTATTTTTATATATAGGGATTAATTAGGGTCATATTAATTCTTAATCGAATTATACTAGGGTCATAGTGGGGTTATTAGAGGATTAATGTTAATATTAATATTATTATTAATATTATCATTGAATTATTATTAAAATACCCGCTCATGTTGCTTTATTTTGAATAAATAAAATGGTACAGTTGGTAGCAAGAGGGGTATAAGGGCTATAAGTGTGAGAGGTTATGAGTTTGAATCCCACCTTCCTCACTTTTAATGTTTTATTTGTTTTTCCTTTATTACTAACTTTTTTCCTTTTCTTTTAAATCATGAAAAATTATAAAAATAGTTTTTTTATTATTTTAATATCAATTTTCGTATTTTATTTAATAATTATTTTAAAAAATTGATTTTTTTCATTAAAATCATGTTTTTATGAAAAAAATCTCAAAAAATCATATAAGTTAATATAAAATCAAATTTTTTTCTATTTTTCATTATTAGAATATTTCTTTTTATTTTTATTTTTATTTAAATTAACCAAGCCATGAATCTATCCAGATTCATTGGCTTGGGCTTTAAGAAATTGGAAAAATCAGGTTACATCAAATCGGTCTAAAAATAGATAATCACATTTATTGTTTTAATGTAAATTTTTCCTATAAATAGAGCCTTTGTCTCCCCTATTTGGACCACCCACAATTTACATATTCACTATTCAAAAGTTGTTGTTCTCCATACTAAAGAACAACAATACAAAAAACCCTGAAAAACTCATCCGTCATCTTTTCTGTCAAGGGCACAAGGAGAAGATTGGATCAAAAACAGAAGAAAATAATAGGAGTCAAGGAATAGGAATTGGTCGCATAAAAAGGGAGAGAGAGCTCAAAAGTGAAACATTTTGTTTACCGGGATAAACCTCGATCCCGTAGGTCGGTTTTATTTCTCCCTTACTTTTATATGCATTTTACATATCGATTCTTATTTGATATATTTATTTGATTTAATGTGGAATGTGTTTGCGTTAAGTTTTAAATAATTAGATCGATAACTATTATTATAAAGAATTGTTTTTGTTGAATAAGAAAGACATAGTAATTGTCTAACAATTTCAGTCATGTTTTTTTCTTAAAAATAAATAAATAAATCAAAATCATGGGGATCAAAAGGATTCGAACGTGGATTACTTCTGTTGTTTTTTTTTCAGACGTTGGGACTTTTTTGGCCATTGGGCTTTCACGCCCAATGCTTTTGGCACCCCACCTAGACGGCCCTATTGTTTTTTTTAAAGGTTATACACCCCCTGGATTAAACTTAATTTAATTAATTGAATTATTTAACATAATTTAATTTAATTATTAATTATATTTTAGGGTTAATTAGGAGATTTAGGATTTTGGTTAAATGTAGGGTTTAGGAATTATTTTGGGATTTTGTTTTTTTATATTATTATTTTTGGATTTTTATTTTGTGAAACTTATTTTTATTCTTTTTTTTAATCACAATTGAATCAATTCCTTGATTTAAGTTGTGAAATTAAAAAATATTTTTTATTTAATTTGTTAATTTAGGTTTTTTGTTCTTTTATTGTTTAATTTAAATTCTTAATTTTCATGTGGGGGTAATTAAGTTTTTTTTGTTTATAACATATGTAAATAAAATTTTATAAAGGATTTAAGTTGTAAAAATTATTTTTTTTAAAAAAAAGGTAAATATGGGATTGGGATAAAAAAATAAAACATTTTGGAATATAAATATTTTTTAGGAATTATTTAGAATTGGGCTTTATTTTGGTTTAATTTTGTTTTTTTGTCATATTAATTATTTAACTTTTGATTTAATTTCTTTTTTTTGTGAAAAATTAGAAATTGGTTTTTAAAAGGATGTTTAAGGTTTTTTTAAGAAATTTACATAAAGGGATAAAGATTTTGGTCCGAGAGCCTAAATAAAGGATGGGATAAGGGATTCGGATTTAGGAATAGAACTCTTGATATCCGAGAGTATAAACAAAAGGATTAAGGGATAAAGCTCTTGGTCCGAGAGCCTAAATAAGGGATGGGATACGGATTTTGGGATAAAACTCTTCCTCCGAGAGTATAAATAATGGATAAGGGATTTAAGGGATAGAACTCCTAATCTAGGAGTATAAACACTAGATTTAAGGGATAGAACTCTTTATCCAAGAGTATAAATAGTGGATGGGATTTAGGGATAGGTTTTGGGATTTAGGAATAGGATTAGGGGGTAGGAATAGGGGAGGTGAACTACGGTTACTCTGATCCTTCATTTTGAGGGTACGTAGGTATAGGGTTGCAAACCAACCCTAGCGAGTATAATTAGGAAAAAACTTAGGTTTTCTTTTCATTTAGACAAACAAACATACCCTAAACTCAAAGGTGGATCCCATTGAGTACAATGGAAGTGAAAGGTGCCTAACACCTTCCCTTCACTTAAATGACTCCCGAACCGTAGGAATCTCTACCTTAGGATAAGGATATTTAGGTTTATCATTATTTTCCTTTAAAAATTATGGTGGCGACTCAAATATTTTTGCCGGCCGCGACAGCTGGCGACTCTGCTGGGGACTCCTTCCTAGCGAGAGTCAATCCTAGCCTTAGGATTTAGGGATTTGTTTGTCTTGGATGTTATTTTGGTTTTTTATTTTTTATTGTTATTTATTTATTTTTATTTCATATATTTATTTATTTAACATTTTGTTTTTTGTATTATCATGCAAGGATTTGGGATAAAAAAAAAGGAGTGAAGCTAAAACCCAAAGCTTGGAGGATAACCCTAGAACCTAAAGTGGAACGGAAATGTTTTTGCGGGGGACGCAACGTCCCCTAAAATGCATTGATGCCACACTCAGAGTAGATCCTTCCAAAGTCGTCTTCACGAAAGGGCTAGCCCCTCTCGTAGTGGAATGATTTGGATGTGGTCCGTGACTCTGAGAACCTTAACCTACCCCACACCAATCATGGACCTTATGTATTCAACCCTCAAGGGTTATTACTAGGGTCCTATCCCTAATGAGACTTATCTCGAAGTATTACCATAGGAAGGCTTGCTCCTTCTCATGGTAAAACAAGGGTATAGTTTGAACATGTTAGGGTCGTTATGCTGTCCAAATTTTTATAACCTACATGTGAGGGGATTGGGTAGACAAGCTTTAGATCTAAACCTATTATAGGGAGCCTACCTAGTTAGGGTCATGCTTGCATTTTCACCTTACCCTAACCCAGAAAAAAAACATTTAACCAAAGAGCAAGGTGTCCATGTCATCACGCATTCAAAAACTTTTTTTGCATATATGCGTTTTTGTGGGGAATTTCAAGATGCGTTGTAGGAATGTGGGAAAGATTGATTCAAATAAAAGGGCTACCCTACGCATTAGAATGCTAAGTGTTGATTTACAAAGTCTCAAGGCCCTTTGAGACTTAATTTGCTCAAAGGATGTTTACACCCAAGTATGCAAGGATCCTCGATCTCTTAGGGATCCCTATGAAGGTAGAGGCCATAATTGCTTCTGCGCAACTTTATGATCCTTCTCTATGTGACTTCCTCTTCAAGGATTTTCAACTAGCTCTTACACTATACTTGGATTTACAAGGAGAAAAACTTACAAAGGGGCATGGGGGCAAAAAAGGAAAAAACAACAAAAAATAATAATCAAAAGGAAAAAAGAAGGGTCAAGCCTAAGGGCTTAGCTATACCGATTCAAGACCTATTGTCTCGCCACCAGGAGGATAGGGAAATGCAAGGGTACTTGGAGGAGTTTAAGAAGGCATTGGGGGCATCTACTTAGTTTACGCCTTCTTAAGTTCAGGAGCTTCCATCTTGGGATTATTGCTTTGGTTGTTCCTGAGGAATTATTTTTATAAGGCATTTTGGATTTGGGATTGGCTAATGGATTTGGATTTGATATTCTATGTGTATGGGTTTCATCCTTTGGATATATTCATCTATGACTACAATGGATTTTGGAATTCCCCCCAAATAAATTTTTTTAAATTATTTAGCATACATCATGCATATTCATACATTCATCACCGACATGCATTCAATATAAGGAAAAATAAATAAAATCATTTTTCTTTTACGAACTTTGTCTCAGAGTCGTCGAGCATAACAACCTGACTTCCCGACCTCGCACTCGAGCGTACCAAAGGACAACTATGGATCAGATGGAGAAGGAGCTGGTTACTCTAAGAGGAGAAATGGATACTGTCAAGGAGAACGTGGAAGAAATGAAAAGCCAGATTGATCAACTGACACTTGCCGTCCAGAATTTGATAGCCAGAAGAACCAAGTCAAGCCATCAAAGGAAGGTTCCTACTCATACCTCCCATGTTAAAGACAATAACCACCTACTAGGGTTCGTCCATGATCTAGAACGTGAGGAGACTGAAACTGCTAAGCACAAAACTGTTGACCAACTTCTCGAGGGAACCGTCTCTCCACCTATTTCCAATGGGGCACCTTGTACTACTTACAGATATACTCCGCGTGAGAACTACGCATACGAGGGTGAAAATATGAGACAAGTGGCCCTCGAAAATCAAGGAACCACTGTAAAGGAAAGGAGAAGGATTGATGATAAGTACAAAGCACTTGAGGAAAGGCTAAAGGTCGTGGAAGGACTCAATGTTCTTGGAGTGGATGCCTTGGAAATGTGTCTGGTGCCCGATGTGGTCATACCTCCTAAGTTCAAGACACCTAACTTTGAGATGTATAAAGGAGTTAGTTGTCCTAAAAATCACATCCGGATGTGTTCTCGAAAGATGAGGGCGCATGCTAAAAATAAAAAGCTGATGATGCATGTTTTCCAAGACAGCCTTAGTGGGGCATCCTTGGACTGGTATGTACAACTAGAAAGGACTCACATCAAGAACTGGGAGGATCTGGCAAGTGCCTTTATAAGGCAATACCAATATAATGTAGACATGGCCCCTAATCGCATACAATTACAAAACATGTCTAAAAAAGGGAACGAATCTTTTAAGGAGTATGCCCAGAGATGGAGGGAGCTAGCCTCTCGTGTGCAACCTCCATTTGGGGAAAGCGAGTTAGTGGATACATTCATGGGAACTCTGCAAGGACTATACTATGAAAGGATGATTGGGGCAGTCTCAATAGGCTTTACTGACTTGGTTATCATTGGAGAAAGGATTAAGAACGGTCTAAAGACAGGAAAGATTGGGCAGTCATCCTCCGATCAACATAACAATAAGGGGTATCCCGAGAACAACTCAAAGAAAAATGATGTCAGTGTTGTAGACCCTAAAGGTCCGAATTTGGGAGATGATGCATTATTGGGGCACATTGGGGCAACAATCAGCGCCATGGAAGGGATGAGGGATGAATTCCTTATTAATAAGGGAGACATAACAAACTGGGGCAAACAAGGGGAGTCACCTGAGGAGAAGGATTTGTTTGGACTGGGTTACAAACCAGCTAATGAAGGATTAGAAGGCGATTTCCATGGTGTGGGATTTGGAATTTGGGATCATGTGGCCTTAACGGAAGAGGAAGAAAAGAATGCCTAATTTCGACAATTGGAGAACCATCGGGATTTCTGAGATGATTTTTGTTTCGAAGTAATTTAGTTTTTCCTTAAAATAATAATAAGTCCCTTGCTATGCCCAAGGCAAGTGGATAAAGCTTTGTAGGGCCACCTTTTATTTCACTGGATTTATTTCTATCAATAAAATTGCATTTTGTTTTCAATCAAGATCTTTTTCTTTCATTTTCTGTTTATTCAAAATGGCAATATACCTTCTTTCGATATTTTCATTTCTAGTACTTCATTCCAAAAAGAAAAAAAGAAAAAAAAAAGAGAAAAATCTTCGTCTCCATGCAAATTTAAAATTGAACCTATTAAGAATGACAGCGCTATAATCTTGAATGACTTCGGATTATCGATTAGCCAAGCGTAAGAGGGTGATGGGGACGAGTGTGAGCTTCCCGAAGAGTTAGCCAAACTGTTGAGGCAAGAGGACAAGGAAATACAACCTCACCAGGAACCAGTGGATGTGATCAATCTGGGAACTGAGGAAGATAGGAAAGAGGTCGAAGTCGTGCTTCTCCGGATAAGGATATAAAGGAAAGACTGTTCGAGTTATTACAAGGATACTCCGACGTGGTTGCAGGGTCATACCAAGATACGCCAGGACTTGATACAAGCATCGGCAAGCCCAAACCACTACTCAAACTAGAATGCACGCCAATCAAAAGCTGAGGAAGACTAGATCAGATATTATCCTCCAGATCAGGGAAGAAGTCAAGAAGCAATTCGGCCTTTTGTCACAAGGGAACGCCTGTTGGGTTAAAGAACGTAGGAGTAACTTATCAAAGGAGTATGGTAATTTGGGGCATAAGGAGATAGAGGTTAATATGGGTGATACGATTACCAAGTCACAAAAGGAAGAAGATCACATAACTAACTTGCAAAGTTGTTGGATCAGTTAAGGAAATTCAAGTTACGACTAAAGCCCACAAGGTGTACTCATGGAATCAAATCTGGAAAAATACTAGGGTCCATGATCAGTCAAAGGGGAATAAAGGACAAAATGAAAGTCGTTCAAGGGATGCCAACTCCAAGGATAAAAAAGGAAGTTCGTGTATTTTTGGGGAGATATCTCCCACCTTACAGCTACTTGTGAGCCAATCTTCAAATTACTCAGAAAAGGACCAAATCATTGAATGGAATGAAGATTGTCAAAGGGATTTCGATTGGATCAAGGAATATTTGCAAAAGCAACCTATATTGGTGCCACCAGTCCCAAGGAGGCCACTTATAATGTATTTAACAAAATTTGAGAATCCAATGGATTGTGAAACTTTGGACTCCTATGAAGGACCTAGACCTGGATCTCGAGGGAGACTTATGTTTGCATAAGGACAGGGGCTATCAATCGGAATTTAGGATCATAAAGGAAGCTAATCTGGATAAGGCAGAATGGGTGCAAACTAGGCCCGATCAGCTAACCTCGTCTAAGGGAAACGTGTGGTTGTGGGTAGTTATATCCACAGGGAATTAAGAGAGCGTTTGACAAAGAAATTCGTCCTCGCCTACGCGAAGAGGGAGACTTGGGGTTAAGGAAAATATTACCCATCCATAAAGACCACCACGTCAAATGGACCCCACCCTATGAAGGGCCATATGTCGTGAAGGGTGCCTCCTCTGGCGGAGCACTAATATTAACAACCGTTGATGGAGCGGATTTACCACGATCGGTGAACTCCGATTCGGTCAAAAATGCTATGCCTAGAAAAAGAGGATAAAAGCCCGCTAAGTCGAAAACCCTAAAGGGCGACTTAGGCAAAAATTAGGGAGTCCCGGTGGGTTGAAAACTCGAAAGAGCAATCCAGGAAAAAATTAGGGGTTTGGATAAAAATGATCCCCGACAAGTCGAAAACCCTAAAGGGCGGCTTAGTCGAAAAAATGGTATATCATCCTGCTGGACTAAGACTCTAGAAAGAGCGGTCCAGGAAAAAGTTAGGGATATCCAAAAGGCATATGATTGAAAACACTCAAGTCACCCCGTAATGGGAATTCAGAAGGAATCGATCATTCCAGCCGTCATCTTCAGAAGTGAAGTGTCGCGATCTTGGAGTCTTAGGGATAGTAGCTGGTGTTAAGTTTAATAGGGACATGAATAAATTTGTTTTCTTATTGACATTGTACATTTTTCTGGATTTACGGTAATATCTCCTTATGAGAATTACCCTCCTTACTTATCATTGCCCATTTTCGGGCCAATTCTCAATAAGTTTGTTTTTTTTTCAAATATATTTCTTTGCCTCCTAAATCATTCCGCTTGATTACAAGATGTCGATTAATTGTGAAATAATGCATTGAAATATCAGGTATAAATAAAAGCTTTAAAAAAGGAAAATGGATTTTACTTCGATTTTTGGAATCATCAAAGGGATCATATTCGTCCAAAGCCGGATATAGGGTCTATACACTGACAGGAATATACGTTACAATCTAACCAACATGGGAAAGTCTTTAACGGCATGTTACATATCAAACAGGAATCAAGGATATCATGGCTTACTACAATTATCAAGGTCTCAAAGGTCAGGGAGTCAGGACGTTATGGAAAGTATTGTTTCAGACAAAGACATACATTGCATATCATAAAAGAGGCGTTAGCCCAAATAATGCATCATACATAAGAGGACGCATACATGCACTCATATACCCACTCATGCATACATACATAAGGTTCATAACTACTCTTAGGGGTTTAATCCCCAACTTGGCAACATAACTTTCATAAGGTATCGTGTTTCTTCAATTATCTAAGGGTTTTTATCTAGGGTTCCATTAAGGGTTTTGTGGAGGGTTTCATTAGGATTTTTCATTAGTTTTTATCAGAGGGGTTATATCCAGGGTTTCATTTAAAGGATTTCATTTAAAGGTTTCCTCTAAGGGTTTTATCAAGGGTTTATCGAGGTTTTTTTTCCTCATGGGATTTTATCAAAGAATTTTTAATTTTTTTCCCAAGGGATTTAGCAGGGGTTCTACAAAAATTCCTATCCAGGGATTTTTCATCATCAAGGGATTATCAGGGGTTCTACAAAAATTCCTATCCAGGGATTTTTCATCATCTAGGGATTTTCATCCAAAAAGGGTTTTTGTTTAGAATTAAAAAAAAAAGGGGGAGGGTTTATTGGATTTGTCATCAAAGGATTCTACCTAGGGGTGTCACTGTTGTGTCAATAGGTTTTATCACAAGGGGTTTCTCGAAAAGGTATTTATCAAGGGGTTCAATCGGGTATTTCGTTAAGGGTTTATTACTAGGGATCTTAGGATAATCAGCGTAGTACCTACCGGACTCTGTGGTCAAAATTAGGGTCCTTCTTATATTTAATCGTCTCCGCAACAAAAGAGGAAGACTCATCAACATCCTCTTTCTGATTCGAAGACGATTAAATAGGGGCATCTGTCTTACCCTAAATTTTGACCAACCGTCTATTCTTTTTCTTTGCTTTTTGTATTGAGGGGTTTATTTATTTTAATAGCAGGGGTAGAATAAATTATAATGGCGTTATGAGTTAAATAGGTTTAGATTACTGTTATTTTTATATATAGGGATTAATTAGGGTCATATTAATTTTTAATCGAATTATACTAGGGTCATAGTGGGGTTATTAGAGGATTAATGTTAATATTAATATTATTATTAAAATACCAGCTAATGTTGTTTTATTTTGAATAAATAAAATGGTACAGTTGGTAGCAAGAGGGGTATAAGGGCTATAAGTGTGAGAGGTTGTGAGTTCGAATCCCACCTTCCTCACTTTTAATGTTTTATTTGTTTTTCCTTTATTACTAACTTTTTTCCTTTTCTTTTAAATCATGAAAAATTATAAAAAATAGTTTTTTTTATTATTTTAATATCAATTTTTGTATTTCATTTAATAATTATTTTAAAAAATTGATTTTTTCATTAAAATCATGTTTTTATGAAAAAAATCTCATAAAATCATATAAGTTAATGTAAAATCAAATCTTTTTTCTATTTTTCATTATTAGAATATTTCTTTTTATTTTAATTTTTATTTAAATTAACCAAGCCATGAATCTATCCAGATTCATTGGCTTGGGCTTTAAGAAATAGGAAAAATCAGGTTAAATCAAATCGGTCTAAAAATAGATAATCACATTTATTGTCTTAACCTAAATTTTTCCTATAAATAGAGCCTTTGTCTCTCCTATTTGGACCACCCACAATTTACATATTCACTATTCAAAAGTTGTTGTTCTCCATACTAAAGAACAACAATACAAAAAACCCTGAAAAACTCATCCGTCATCTTTTCTGTCAAGGGCACAAGGAGAAGATTGGATCAAAAACAGAAGAAAATAATAGGAGTCAAGGAATAGGAATTGGTCGCATAAAAAGGGAGAAAGAGCTCAAAAGTGAAACATTTTGTTTACCGGGTTATACCTCGATCCCGTAGGTCGGTTTTATTTACTCCCTTACTTTTATATGCATTTTACATATCGATTCTTATTTGATATATTTATTTGATTTAATGTGGAATGTGTTTGCATTAAGTTTTAAATAATTAGATCGATAACTATTATTATAAAGAATTGTTTTTGTTGAATAAGAAAGACATAGTAATTGTCTAACAATTTCAGTCATGTTTTTTTCTTAAAAATAAATAAATAAATCAAAATCATGGGGATCAAAAGGATTCGAACGTGGATTACTTCTGTTCTTTTTTTTTTCAGACGTTGGGACTTTTTTGGCCATTGGGCTTTCACGCCCAATGCTTTTGGCACCCCACCTAGACGGCCCTATTGTTTTTTTTAAAGGTTATACACCCCCTGGATTAAACTTAATTTAATTAATTGAATTATTTAACATAATTTAATTTAATTATTAATTATATTTTAGGGTTAATTAGGAGATTTAGGATTTTGGTTAAATGTAGGGTTTAGGAATTATTTTGGGATTTTGTTTTTTTATATTATTATTTTTGAATTTTTATTTTGTGGAACTTATTTTTATTCTTTTTTTTTAATCACAATTGAATCAATTCCTTGATTTAAGTTGTGAAATTAAAAAATATTTTTTATTTAATTTGTTAATTTAGGTTTTTTGTTCTTTTATTGTTTAATTTAAATTTTTTATTTTCATGTGGGGGTAATTAAGTTTTTTTTGTTTATAACTTATGTAAATAAAATTTTATAAAGGATTTAAGTTGTAAAAATTATTTTTTTTTTAAAAAAGGTAAATATGGGATTGGGATAAAAAAATAAAACATTTTGGAATATAAATATTTTTTAGGAATTATTTAGAATGTGGACTTTATTTTGGTTTAATTTTGTTTTTTTGTCATATTAATTATTTAACTTTTGATTTAATTTCTTTTTTTTTGTGAAAAATTAGAAATTGGTTTTTAAAAGGATGTTTAAGGTTTTTTTAAGAAATTTACATAAAGGGATAAAGATTTTGGTCCGAGAGCCTAAATAAAGGATGGGATAAGGGATTCGGATTTAGGAATAGAACTCTTGATATCCGAGAGTATAAACAAAAGGATTAAGGGATAAAGCTCTTGGTCCGAGAGCCTAAATAAGGGATGGGATACGGATTTTGGGATAAAACTCTTCCTCCGAGAGTATAAATAATGGATAAGGGATTTAAGGGGTTGAACTCCTCATCTAGGAGTATAAACAATAGATTTAAGGGATATAACTCTTTATCCAAGAGTATAAATAGTGGATGGGATTTAGGGATAGGTTTTGGGATTTAGGAATAGGATTAGGGGGTAGGAATAAGGGAGGTGAACTACGGTTACTCTGATCCTTCATTTTGAGGGTACGTAGGCATAGGGTTGCAAACCAACCCTAGCGAGTATAATTAGGAAAAAACTTAGGTTTTCTTTTCATTTAGACAAACAAACATACCCTAAACTCAAAGGTGGATCCCATTGAGTACAATGGAAGTGAAGGGTGCCTAACACCTTCCCTTCACTTAAATGACTCCCGAACTGTAGGAATCTCTACCTTAGGATAAGGATATTTAGGTTTATCATTATTTTCCTTTAAAAAATATGGTGGCGACTCGAATATTTTTGCCGGCCGCGACATGAGCAATGCCATTTTTCCTAAGGAATTCATACTAAAAGAAGGACAGTGGCATGGATGTTTGTATCCAGAGGCTTGCCACTTACAGCAATTAGATGAAGGTTTTAACCAGGATAATGATGGACATACATCTTAGATATTTGTATCAACAAGTGTGACACTTATAGCAGTTATCTGGAATTGAGGGTTTCGTTTTGAATGACTATTTTTGATGTGTGATTAAATAGAAAAGGTATCTTACTACAGAGAGTTCCTTGTCTCAACTGAGGTTTTTATTGATTTCTGTGTGTGCCTTGATTGAAGCCCAAGGTTGAAGCTAAGAGGTTGATTGGATTCCATTAGGGAAAATTATTATACAAAGCCTAAGAGGAGGCTGAAAGGATTGACTGACTCCATTGGGGAGAATCATTATACAAAGCCTAAGAGGAGGCTGAAATTGACTCAACAAGAGTGTTTATTTTGTATCTTGTACAAAGCCCAAGATGGAGGCTAAAAGACTGTTTATACTCAACAAGAAAGTGTTTTGTATCTTATACAAAGCCCAAGATGGAGGCTAAAAGACTGTTTATACTCAACAAGAGAGTGATATTTTATGTCTTGTACAAAGCCCAAGATGGAGGCTAAAAGACTGTTTATACTCAACAAGAGAGTGTTTGACTCAGTGGGGAAAAGTTTTATCTGTCTTGTACAATGCCCAAGATTGAGGCTAAAAAGGGTTTAATGACTCTACTGGTAGTATTTATGTGTGTCTTGTATAAATCCCAAGATTGAGGCTAAAGGGTTAAATGACTCAACTGGAGAATATTTGTCTTGTACAAAGCCCAAGATTGAGGCTAACTCTATTGAAGGTTATCATTATACAAAGCCTAAGAGGAGGTTAACAGCTGAGGGATATCACTATATAAAGCCTAAGAGGAGGCTAACTCTGTTAGGGGAGAGTATCATTATACAAAGCCTAAGAGGAGGCTATCTTTGCTGAGGGACAGACAAAGAGTCCTTATACAAAGCCTAAGAGGAGGCTATCTTCTGCTGAAGACTGTTTCAGTCTAGGGACAGGTCCAGTATGATGGTAATTCAACTCTTGCCGGGGATTACAGAAAGGTTGAGATATCAGGAGCCTTGAGGTTCTGATAGGTTTTTTGACAGTAAAATGACCCTAGCTGGGGATTGAACTGAAATGTGACCGTTAAGGATAATTGTCCTTGAGTGGTGAAGAATTAAAGGGTTAAGTTTGAAAACTGTTGGGTTTAATTCTGTTTTGGGATTGATCAGAGGATTAAGGTTACTTCCTGTTCTTTAAGGAAATGGGAAATCTAAAGGGTATTAGACTATCCAAGTCTAGTGGTTTTGAGAAATTGGTTCTCAGATGGTGATCTTTGTATGATGCCCAAGAGTAGGCTGGTAAGTTAAGGGATGAAGGTCAACCCGTTAACTGGTCTGACACTTGACTCAGAAAGACGGCTCTAGCAAATGATGACTAGGTTCTGTTCCTATACCCGTAGAGGTCTCTGGGTCCTTGTACTAAGCCCAAGAGGAGGCTGAGAACTTCTAAGAAGCCGGAGGGTCCTTGTACAAAGCCCAAGAGGAGGCTGCGGATGCTTTTAGGAAGCTCGTAGGTCCAAACCAAAGAAAGTTCAAGAAATACAATTCACCGAGAAGAGATCATTTCATGAGCAGTCGGTGGTTTGAAGAAACTCAAGAGATGCAATTCACCGAGAAGAGATCACCTCTGGGGAGTAGAGTTCTTTGACAATTTCTAAAGTGACAGTCTGAGAAAAGGTTCACGAAGAATACTTCCTTTCTCTTTGTTCCATATTGTTTAACCCCAAGAGAAGGGAAGACTGTATCTGGAATCCTATGTGGGATCTATGTTTGACTGTTATAAGAGAGTAAACAACTGGCTTTACCTAGTTCTAGATGTAGTTGCCGGGGAAAAATCTATACAAGTATATATACAGTTGATATATGACAAGTATTTAAAAAGTTTATGAAAGAAGACTAACCATGCGCAGCTTCCCACAATACAGTTTATATATATGACTGGTAAAAGAATGAAAGAAGACTAACCATGCGCCGCTTCCCACAATACAGTATATATATATATATATATATAAAGCAGTAAATAAAAGCAGGTAAACACTTACCCGTTGTAGAGCTTCCATGCTATAAATTTTAGTTGTACAAGAAATTGAAGAAATTTTTGATACAGTTATATTAAAACAGTAAATTGGGCTTATTCCACAAGAGATGCTCTGATGATTTAAATACAGATTGTATTGTTAACAGAGTATTTACAGAGGGAGTTGGGTCTTATACAACAAAAGAGCCTAAAGATTATCTTTGTACAGAGAGATGTGTGGGTCTTACAGCTCAAGGAGTGGCCCAGAGTTTTTTTGTAAAAAAGGTGATAACCGCGTTAGGGTTTTGAAAACTGTACAGAGGGACTTATACAATAAGTGAGGCCCAAATTATTTTTTGTACAAGGGGGTTGGGTCTTGCACTCTATTAGAGGCCCAAAGAGATTATTTTAAAAGAAAAGTGGGGCTTACAGCTCAAGGAGAGGCCCAGATGATTTTGTTGAAAATGACGATCGCGCCGAGATTTTTTGACGTATCGGGACTTATACAATACACTGAGGCCTAAAAATATTTTGGTCAAAAAGAGATTGGGTCTTCACTCTATTAGAGGCCCAAAGTTGATTTTGAAAGAAGTATGGGGCTTATAACACAAGGGTATGCCCAGATGAAATTTATTGAACGGGCGACAATCGCGCCGAAATTTCTGAAACGGTATTGGGACTTATACAATGCATTTAGGCCCAAAAAGATTTTATTTACAAAGGGATGGGACTTACACTCTATTAGAGGCCCAAATATGTTTCAAAAGATTGGTTAGGGTAAAAATAATCAAAAAACCTAAATTTATTTAAAAATTATTAATTAATTTTGATTAAAATTAATAAAATGATCAACATTTGTCAAAAATGAATTATGACTTTGGATTTATGTTTGAAAAATCATGTTTTTATCCATGGAATGATTAAAAATCATAAAAATGGGAAAAATCAAGAAAGAAAAATATTTTAAAATGTTTAAGACAATTAAAATATTAATTCTTTGAAAACATAATAAATATATGAAATAAATAATATTTTTGGTAAATTTTTGTAAAACAAAATATTTTAACATTTTTGTGAATTATTAAAAAAAGAATCAACTCAAAATCATTTTAAATCAGAGAGAAATTAATTTTTGAATCAATTAAATAAAAATCACAAAAATTCAAATATTTGAATTTGGGAAAATGGCGCCAAGAACATGGGCCAAGAACACACGCGAAGGGATTTTCTGCAGATTTTCATTTCCACTCCAATCTCACTGAATACTTATGAAACCATGCAATCCACATATCAATCTACTCGTTTTCAACTCACGATCATGTCTATGGTCTTTAATTTCATTTATTTTAAGTATAGAATAAGAAATCAAAGCAAAACCTCAAGAACCCTAAATTTGGCATGAAGGCTCAGAAATTCCATACACGATTCAAACAAAACAATTAATGGAGGGGAAACACTCTATGCATGATTATGAACATTTGGCAAAAGTATTGTGCGAGGAAATATGCATAAATCAAGAGATGACCAAGTTTAGGCTTACTTGAAGGTCGTGGCAGCAAGAGCAATTTGATTTTTGAGTTGGAGGTGTTACAGATGAGTTGTGATGATCTGGACAGCTTCCCTATACCATATGGAGTGTGTCTGAACACTTGGATTGATTTGAAATGGACTGTGTAGCGAGCGATTTTGGACGCGGTTCTTAAGCGCTGGTCGCTCTCTGTGGTTTGAGCTTTGACTACAGGTCGATTCATTTTTTATCCTATTGTGAGCTGAATAAGGAAGGGAAATAGATGTCTCCAATTAACCCTGCTTGCATACTGAGTTTAAACAGCGGTCTGTTAGGTTACGGATGCTATTAATGTGGGGGGCCTTTGCACTGGTTATTTGTATTTTCGCCAATACTGTTTTCTTTCTTTTTTACCTGGACAGAAGGTTTCTGGCGGGGAACAAGGATTAGGATGTTAGGACTGATGCTTTTGAAATACTGCTTTTGATTGATGGAGATATGGGATTTGGGTTTTTTGTTGATTGCGCTCGCTAAGATCTTTTCTTTCGATCTTATGCCTACGTATTCCCGTTTACCGAAACAGGGAAATCAGAGCGTTTGTAGTTCCTCCTATTCTATGGGAGGAAATTGGTTTTTGGTGTCTTGTTCAAAGCCCAAGACGTGAAGCGAAAGGTGGTTTGTATCTTGTTCAAAGCCCAAGATGTGAAGCTGAAAGGTCTATTTGTGTCTTGTTCAAAGCCCAAGACGTGAAGCTGAAAGACCTCGGCTTTAGAGAGAATTTTTCATCTCTAAAGAGGGGAGAAGGAGAATTACTTTAACTGGGATACGCGGATACGAGCAATGCCATAATTTCCGAAGAAAGGGTTTTAACCTGAAGGAGAAGACTTTAACTCAGTGTAAAGCAATGCCATTTTTCCTTAGGAATTTCTCATGCTAAAAGAGGGACAGTGGCGTGGATATAGATGATCCAGAGGCTTGCCACTTACAGCGATTAGATGAAGGGGAAGGAGTTGTTGATGTTTGTATACTGTGAACGAGGCACAACTTTGATGCTAAAAGGTTAATTGGATCAACCAGTGGTTTTCTTATACAAAGCCTAAGAGGAGGCTAATTTCCGCTAGGAAAATCATTATACAAAGCCTAAGAGGAGGCAATTTTGTGTCCCGTACAAAGCCCGAGAGAGAGGCTAAAAGATTTTGACCCGACGATGGAGTCTTTTAGTATCTCGTATAAAGCCCGAGATGGAGGCTATTTGACTCAACAAGGGAGTTTTTTGTATCTCGTATGAAGCCCGAGATGGAGGCGATTGTTTGTTTGGCTCAATAAGAACCTTTTTGTATCTCGTACAAAGCCCGAGATGGAGGCGAAAGGGGGATTGACTCAACGAGGGAGTCTCTTATGTGTCTCGTACAAAGCCCGAGAGAGAGGCTAAACGTTGTTTGACTCCGCTGGGGAGAATCATTTATACAAAGCCCAAGAGAAGGCTAAGGTTATTGTGTCAGTTAAGTGACAGGTCCAGTATACTGATTTTGAAAGAGAAAATCAGTTCTTATATGAGCATCACTGTACTCATGGGTTAGATCTGAGGATCGGGGTTGTTTCCTTTTCTTTGGGGAAACTGGAAATCCAAAGGGTATTGAGACTGTCCGAGTCTGCGGGTTTCCTTCCTATTTAACGAAGGGGTCACTTGAGAATGTCTTTTGAGACTCAAGGAAGTTAGACTGTCCGTGTCTAGAGTTTTATCTTTCGTACTATGCTTTGAGAAACAGTAGTAGACTCTATGAAAGGACTGTTCTATGAGGATGACTAGGTTCTGTTCCTATACCTCTAGGAGGTCGTTGGGACAATTTGTACGAAGCCCAAGAGGAGGCAGGAAACTTTTAAGAAGCCGACGGGTCCTTGTACGAAGCCCAAGAGGAGGCTATCATTCTCGGAGGAAGAGATCATTATACGAAGCCTAAGAGGAGGCTGTGAATACTTCTAAGAAGCCGTAGTGTTCTTGAATAATGCCCAAGAGGAGGCCGATGCTTTTAAGAAGCCCGTGGGTCTATCATCTCCTTTCCATTAGGAGAGATAACTCTTTTAAAGATAAAAACCACTGGTAAACGTGCGAGGTTTACTATCCAGCGACTTTTAGCTTTTAAAGAGGGTTCCTTAGTTAAGATCCAAGATTATGACCGTAGTGGGTACCCAAACCCCGAGACATTCAAGGCAAGCTATCCACAAGGAATAGATCAAGTTAGGAAAGTTTGAGAATTTGGAAGAAACTCAAAGATGCCATTCACGGAGAATACATTCATCTTGGGGAGTAGAGCTTCTTGACGATTCCTAAGGAGGACAGCTGAAGAGAAGACTGTATCTGGTGCTCCTATTGGGGATCTAGGCGTCTATTTCTACGAATAAATGAAACGGCGTCACCTAGTTCTAGACGTAGTAGCCGGGGAAACTCGAAATATCTATACTATTATTACACAGTAGATATGAGTTTATGAAAGAATACTTACAGTGAGCAGCCCCACAATACAGTTTATAATATGAAAGCAGTAAACGAAAGCGATAACCACTTACTCGGTTGGAGTGCTTCCATGCTGTTTGGTTAGTTGTTCAACAAAGAAAGATTGAAAACAACAGTATATTCAAAATCAAAGGAGAAAGTGCTTTAAAAAAGAAAGATTTGGGGCTTACAGCTCAAGGAGAGGCCCAGGGTTTTATCAGTGAGCGCACTGTTTGACTTTGTACAGCGGGACTTATACAAGTGACTGGGGCCCAAAAAGGTTTTCTGTACGAAGGGATGGGTCTTACACTCTCTCAAGAGGCCCAAAAAGGTTTAAAGAAAAAAGAGTGGGGCTTATAACACGAGGGTAGGCCCAAATGATTTTTCGTTTAAAAATGGCGATCGCGCCGAGGTTTTCTTTTAACGCAGAGGGACTTATACAATAAGTGAGGCCCAAAATGTTTTGGTTAAAAGGGGGATTGGGTCTTACACTCTAATAGAGGCCCAAAGTGTTTTGAATGGGTCTTATAGCTCAAGGAGAGGCCCAGATGATTTTTATTTTTAAACGGGCGACGATCGTGCCGTTTACTTGTACAGAGGGACTTATACAATGAGTGAGGCCCAAAAAGTTTTTGTACAAGGGGGGATGGGTCTTACACTCTCTCAAGAGGCCCAAAGAGTTTTGAAAATGATTTATGAGGGTTGAATTAATCCAAAACCCTAATTTGTTTTCAAAATGTATTTAATTGAATAAAAATTCAATTAAAATGATCAAAAATTGTTTAACACATGGAAAACAAATTGTGATCTTGGATTAATGCTTCAAAAATTAAGTATTGACCTACAAAATAATTAGAAAGCATTAAAAGTTGCAAAATCAATGTAGAAAAAATATTTTAAATGCCAAAAACAATCAAAATATTAATTCTTTACAAAAATATCAATTATATGAAATAAATAATATTTTTGGGATTTTTTGTGAAAATAAAATATTTTAACATTTTTGTGAATTATTAAAAAAAGAATCAACTCAAAATCATTAAAACTCAGAGAGAAATTAATTTTTGAATCAATTAAACAAAATCACAAAATTCAAATATTTGAATATATGAAAAATGGCGCCAAGAACAGCTGAAGAACACGCGCGTGTTCTTGGTTTCTCAGATTTGCATTTTCTATCCAATCTCCATGAATACGTAATCATATCATGTAATCCACATATCATTATGCTCGTCTCAACCTCACGATCATGTCTATGTACTTTAATTTCATTTAAATTAAACATACAACAAGAAATCACGAAGAGACCTCAAGAACCCTAATTTCTGCATGAAGGCTAGGATTTTTGATACACGATTCAAACAATGCAATTAATTGAGGGAAAACATTCCATGCATGATTATGAACATATGGCCAAATTATTGTGCGAGGAAATATGCATAGATTGAGAGATGACCAAGTTTGTGCTTACCTCTAGGCCGTGACAACAAGTTCAAAGTGATTTTTGATTTGGAGGTGTTACAGATGAGTTGTGATGATCTGAACAGCTTCCCTACACCCTATAGATTGTGTTTGGATGGTTGGACTTGATTGAAATTGGCTGGATCATTTTGTGGTACCTCAGCTGCACTTTGGTTAAAACCTTGAGCAACCAGCTGGTGATTTTGTGAAATTGATGTTTCAGAAGTAATCTAAGTGTTTGATCAGCTCATATGTGATGTATGTGAGGTGTGTGAGTGATTGGTTTGATTGGAATTGCTCTCAAACTCAAAACCCGATAGTGACTTGCCTTAGAAGGCAAAATTGGAGTGAAAGAAGATATTTTGAGGAAAGCATCTGTTAGATGGCTTTGGTGTACTCAAACTGACCACAATTGAGCTCTATTTATAGTAGAGCAAGTTTGTTTTGCAAGGAATAGTCCATGGCAGCTGGTAAGTAGGTTTGGCCAATGTTGGCAAATGAAAATCCAAGTCTCCTCTAGCCATTGACTAGAGGTTAAGGCACAGAGCTTTGGTTCCCTTGGTCTTGGATAAGTCTTGACTGATTTCAGATGAGAATGGCTCAGTCCATGCCACCTTGATGGTTCCATTGAATGCCTCATTCCAAATTTGAAGTCTTGTCCCTATTTTGGCCATTCTAGGTTCAACATGCTATTTCTTGTTCCATGGACTTTGAAGGCTTGGCTCAGTGATTGTCCCCTTTAGATTCAATCCTCTGAGGTGTCCAAATGGATAGGAGCAATTGAATTTGGCTGATTTTGTCAAATCGACCAAAGTTGCAAATTCTGCCTTGCCTTGACAGATTTCAGCAAGGCAACTTGGCAATGTTGTATCTCATGGTGTAGGTTGAATTTGGCAATGTTCTTGGCCATTTTGGAAAGCTCTTACATGATACAAAAACTGTTTGAACAAGTTTGGTTTTGATCTCTTTTGATTCCAAGTGAAAAATCCCCCTACATTTGGCAAAAAGTGAGGCAGAATCTGACTTAGTGAAAATTTCACTAAGTGTTGGAAAAAGTGACATTTTCACTTTTCAGCCACTTTGATCACTCCATAACTCAAAATCCTTAATGAATTGGAATGACTTGTAGTTGAATTTTTTGTAAGTGATAATGAGGGCTACAAATCCATCTTTGGATGAGAAAAAATGGCCTTGTGGTTTAGGAGTTATGGTCCTCCAAAGTTGGTACCTTTGCCACTTTATTTTTAACTTAGAAAAATTTCTAAGTTTTATGGTTACCCCTTTTACAAGTTATCTCACTTTTCTTGATTTTTCTTGATGAATGATGATTCAAATCATACATTAACATCATTTTAGGGTTAAAAATCCATTTTGGTGAAAAATCTCAAAAAGTCAAAGTTGACTTTTGTGCACAGTTGACTTTTTATCAGATGAATTCCAAACTGTGCAATTCTTCAGGAAATCATGTCCTTGACCTAAATCAAACTTGATGGACATGTTCCATGGGTGTCATAGGGTATATTCAATCATGTATTAGTGTTTGGGAGCATGTCCAGGTCAAAAGTCAAAGTTACAGTTGACTTTTCCCTTAAAACCCTAATTGTGGTGCAGATGAAATTGAGACTTGTTGCTCAAACTTCTTGGATTAATCCATTGTCCCAAATGGATAAATATGGTATATTAGAGACCCTCAAATCATCTCTTGAGGTCTTGGCTCATGGTTTGTCCCAAAAGTCAACTTAGGGGTGAATTAGGTCAAGAAACCCTAATTCCTGATTTTTGATGAATGCATCTCCTGAGGCAAAATTGACTTGATGCATGGGTTCATGAGGTTCCATGATGTATATTAGGTTATGTTTTGGATCATTTCCTTGTGCCCAGATGAAAATTTCCATCTGGAGGCCCTGGTCGACCAAAACCCTAATTTGGTGACACTGTCGATCTTGAGACTTGATCCACCTAGAAGGGAGCAGCCTTGTGCTTAATCCTTGAAGTGGGAGTCCTTTTTGATCCATTGTGGATATTTAAGAGATTAGACAAGTTGAAGATCATGTCATTTCTTGATTGATCCTTTGTCTAAGCACTCAGAGAGGGCTTGAAACCCTAATTTTGATTGTAGTGGATGCTCACCCATCTTTGGGGAGACTAATGAAGCATAAAGGTACATCCATATTGTGATGATAATTTTCACAATGATGGGAAATCTAAGTGGTCAAAATTTGGGGTATTACAGACTGGATCAGTTTATGGCATCTCAACTGCAACTTGGTTGAAAACTTGAGCAGATGGCAAGTGATTTTGTGATTTTGATGTTTCAGATGTTGTTTAAGTGTTTGATCAGCTTACATATGATATATATGAAGTGTGTGTGTGATTGGTTTGGTTGTGTAGCTCCCAAACTCAAAATCCGATAATGACTTGCTTTGGAAGGAAAATTTGGAAGTGAGAGAGTGATTTTAAGAAAGGCAAGTGTTTAGGGCCTTTGGTGTACTCAAACTGATCAGAAGTGAGCTCTATTTATAGTAGAGCAAGTTTGTTTTGGCAGTAATAGTGAATGCTAACTGCTGCAGAAGTTTGGCAAATGTTGATCAATAGGAATTCAAGTCTCCTTTGAACATTGACTTGAGTCAATAGAGCAGGTTTGTGGTCCTTTGCTGCAGGGATAAGGCTTGACTGAAGTGTCCATTGTTGCTCTGATGAATGCCACCTCTATGTATCCATTGAATGCTCCAAAACAAAATTGGAGTCTTGAAGCATCTTTAGCCTTTTAGGTTTGGCATGCTACTTGTGGAATCTTAGACTTGGAAGGCTGATGGATCAGTGTTTGTCCCTTGGTTGTTCCCCCCTGAGGTATGTAGATGGATAAGCATGCTTGGGATCACACAATTTGAGCAATTCGAGCCCTAATGCACTAATCTGCCTTGCCAAGACAATTTGTAACAAGGCATGTTGCAGTTGTCATAACTCCTAGCTCAGATGGAGTTTGGTGAAGTTCTTGGTCATTTTGGAAAGCTTACATATCCTACTTCAATGTGATGTCCAACTTTGGTTTTGAAACATCTTTCATTTGATTGAAAACTGTCTCTACATTTGGGAAAAACTCTGGCAGATTTTGGACTTAGTAAAAATTTCACTAAGTGTTGGAAAAAGTGTGAAACCCAAATTTTTGCCAAATTGATCACTCCATAACTTAAAATCTATGAGGAATCGGAGTTTCTTGTAGTTGAAGCTTTTGTAGAGTGTAGCAAGACCTACAAATCCATATTTGGATCACCCAAAATGGTTGCTTGGATCTCAAGTAATGGTTCTTGGAAGTTAGTACCCTTGCCACTTTTTTTCATAACTTAGAAAATTTCTAAGTTTTTTATGGTTAACCCTTTTACAAGTTATCCCACTTTTCTTGATTTTTCTTGATGAAAGATGATTCAAATCGCATATTAACATGATTTTAGGGTTAATGGAACTTTGGCTGACAAAAATTTCAAAAAGTCAAACTTTGACTTTTTTGCACATTTGACTTTTTAGCAGATGAAATTTGACTTTGGGTTTCCTCTGTGAAATCATTCCTTAGGCCTAATCAAACTTCATGGATAGCCTCTAAGGGTGTTTAGGGATGTCTTGAATCCTCCCCCAAGGTTTGGAATCAAGTGTAGATCAACAGTCAATGTTATGGTTGACTTTTTCTTCAGAAAACCCTAATTTGGGATCAGATGAATTTGAGTTCTTGTGGCTTATGAATTGAACTCTTTGAGTCAATCAAATCTGATAGACATGTCAATGTGATGTATTTGAGTTCATTGAAGTTCATTTTGAAGCTTTAAATCATGTCTTGCTTCACAAGTCAACTCAACGGTTGAATTAGGTCAAAACCCTAATTCCTGATTTTTGGTAGATGAACACTCAAGGTGATTTGACCATTGTGGATAGACTTTTTGAGATTCCTTGAAGCTTAATGGACCATATGTGGAGGCATGAGCTCATGCCCAGATGAAAATTTTCATCTGGAGGCCCTGGTCGACCAAAACCCTAATTTGGTGACACTAGCAATCCTGAGGCTTGCTTAGCCTGAAATGTGGCACTTTTGTGCTTAATTCTTGATGTGGGATATCTCTTGATCCCTTTTGGATGTTTAAGAGACTAGACAAGTTGAAGGTCATGACACTTCTTGATTGAGGCTTTGTCTGAGTGCTCTGAGAGGGCTCAAAACCTTAATCCTCGATTGCAGTGAATGCCTAACAAGGTGAGGTAGGATAGGTGTATCCTTATTATGATGATGATTTGACCAAAGATGAAAATCCTTGGGGGGTCAAAATTTGGGGTATGACAGGTTGTTCGCGACGGTGAACAGTTGGAACTAAGCGAACGTTGTGACCCAAGAAAACGAGTGTGGAACTAAGCGAAGGTTGTGACCCAAAGGAAGGGTGTGGAACCAACCGAAGGTTGTGACCCAAGAGAATGGGTGTGAAACCAAGTGAAGGTTGTGACCCAAGAGACCGGGTGTGGAACCAAGCGAAGGTTGTGACCTAAAAGAACAGGTGTGGAACCAAGTGAAGGTTGTGACCCAAGAGACCGGGTGTGGAACCAAGCGAAGGTTGTGACCTAAAGGACGGGTGTGGAACCAAGCGAAGGTTGTGACCCAAGGGAGTTTGGTACACTAACTGACAAGCAGTGCTTGACCGAAGAAAAGGGTATTTGAACCAAAGAAGGTTACTAACCTAAAGGGGCGAGTATTTGAACCAAAAGAAGGTTACTAACTCATAGAAGTGTTGGATTTAACTGATAGACTATGATCAATAAAAAATAATGAGTGATTAACCAGGAGACAATGATTAACTCAAGAGAAGATCAGTATGTTAACAGACGGACTATGGTTAACTGAGGAACGGGTGATTAACTAAGCGAAGGTGATTAATCCAAGGAAGATTGGTTTTAACAGGAGGATTGTGATCAACCAAAGGAAAGGGTGATTAAATAAGAGAAGGGGATTAACCTAATGGAAACTCAGTATATTAACAGACAGACTGTGGTTAACTGAGAAAAAGAGAAAATTGGTGGTTATGAATGGTAGCTTACGCATTCATCTTCTTTAGCTAAGCAATGATGCTTAGAAAAGGTAAACTTCCCCTCGATCCTGGTCTTCAGCCAAGGAACTGGTCTCAGTTTTCTTTTGAAATAAACCTCCCCTCGTTCTTGGTTTCCTACCAAGGAACTGGTCTTAGTTTCTGATTTAAACTTCCCCTCGATCCTGGTTTCTTACCAAGGAACTGGTCTTAGTTTCTGATTTGAACTTCCCCTCGATCCTGGTTTCTTACCAAGGAACTGGTCTCGGTTTCTTTTGGTCAATAAACTTTACTGACATGGGACGCTATTCGTAGCGGCTTTCCTTCAAACTTCTCGCCGAATTTTCCTGGGGAGATGCCATTTGAGTGGAAAAAGTTTTGATGTCAGACTTGCTGGGGAACCCATTTGTCTGAATTGTAGAGGTACACAAACTTCTCTGTTTTGGAGACGCCATTTATCGATTCTACTAGGGAAAGCGAGTCTCTTGAGAGACTGTTTTCGTTTGGGATCTTTCATCATACTTTTCTCGGGATCTTCCCGGAGAAACGCCATATGATGGGGTCCAATTTTGAGGTGCCAATGACCTTCTCATCAGTGGTTTTTCGGAGTAAAATTGGCGTGCTACCGAATCTCTGATCACGAGGCTTTCTCTGTGGATTTTCCTTAATCCGGGAAAGCAAGGATATCATCTTTAATGGCGAAGAGCAACATCTGTTGAAGGTTCTCTGATCTTTCAGAGGTTCAAGTTATCAAAGTGGCCAATTGCCGACTCTGATCTTAGAGATTCACTGGAAACGAGATTGTTCAGACGTGATACTTCCTGACGAGGAAAGAACTGACAAACTCGATTGAGAAAACTGTTTATCACTAGGGGACAAGACCGGCTAGAGTGATAACGATGCAATATGAAATGTAAATGCAAATCAAAAATGCATGAAGTACGTATGTATATGCTGACAAAACTGACACGACATACAGACTAATAGATGAACATGATTGGATGCTCGGCCATCGCGGGGCGAAGAAGTACCGTTGGTTCAAAATAGCAATTCCACCTTGCTTAGGAGAGATAGTCCCGTTGGGAGCTATGTTGATCGGGCTTAGGAGATGAGAACTCGGCCGAGGCGTGTCAGACGAAACAAGGTCTCTGACACAGTTGATCCCTTTATTCAGGAGTACTGGCTTAGAAGGAGTACTTTGATTCTGCACTTTGAAGTTCGCTTACTTCGGGAGAAGCGATCGATGTTCTTCTGATGTTCAACAGTCAAAAGAAATGCCATCTTTAATTTAAAAGCAGAAAAGTTTAACAAGTAAATTTATTTTTGTTTTATTTCAAGAATCGCTGATTAAGTTTAAACAACGTCGTTCTGTAAAGCTAAAACAAGTAAAGAATTATAAACAAAAGCACAAGAGCTCAAATTTTATTGATAAGATGGAGATCAGCCAAACGCGTGATTCCAAAGAGTATATACAAAGTTAGAAAATGGTAATTTACAGGGAAAAGGGCTACGTTGAAACATAACGACCACTATCCTTCTACCAACTTTGAATTCGGGACATCCTGAGCTTCTGTCGAAGATGACTTTGACTGGAGTTTTCCTGACGGATGATGATGCAACTGCTGCTGAGGGACTTGCCTCTGTTGAACATAGTTACTTGCCATTATCCATAACTTTTGCCTGGATTGTACTATGAGATTTCCAATCCATCGGGATGATTCTTTTCATGTCTCTAACTTTTGCCTGGACCGCCCTTTCGGGTTTTCAATCCACCGAGACGTTTTTTTTTTTAGTTTTAGGCGAAGTATTTCTTGACTACATCAACATTCGTGGGGTAGGAAAATTCCTCTCCGTCCATGGTTGCAAGTCTCAAGGTGCCGCCTGAGAAAGCTTTCATGACCACATAGGGGCCATCATAATTTGGGATCCATTTGCCCCGAGAATCAGTGAGAAATGATTGTATCTTCTTGAGCACAAGGTCTCCTTTCCTGAAGACACGAGGTCGGACCTTTTTGTCAAACGCCTTCTTCATTCTTTGTTGATACAACTGACCGTGGCATAGTGCCGTGACTCATTTTTCCTCGATCAGATTCAATTCGTCGTGTCGACTTTGACACCATTCAGCTTCGATGAGCTTAGCTTCCATCAATACCCGGATTGATGGGATCTCTACTTCTATGGGGAGAACTACCTCCATGCCATATACTAGAGAGAAAGGGGTTGCCCCTGTTGAAGTGCGGACAGATGTTCGATAACCGTGAAGAGCAAAGGGTAGCATTTCGTGCCAATCTTTATAGGTTACAACCATCTTTTGAACGATCTTCTTGATGTTCTTGTTAGCCGCGTCTACTGCCCCGTTCATCTTGGGTCGGTAGGGAGATGAGTTATGGTGTTCGATCCTGAACTCTACACACAACTCTTTCATCATCTTATTGTTCAAGTTAGATCCATTATCAGTAATGATCTCGCTTGGAACACCATAACGGCAGATGATATTGTTTTTGATAAATCGGACCACCACTTGTCGGGTTACATTGGCGAATGACGCTGCTTCGACCCACTTGGTGAAATAGTCAATGGCTACCAGGATGAACCGATGTCTGTTTGAAGCCTTGGGCTCAATCATACCAATCATATCTATTCCCCATATGGAAAATGGCCACGGGGAAGAAAGGACTTTGAGATGTGATGGCGGTACATGAATTTTGTCGGAGTATATCTGACACTTGTGACACCTCCTCATGTATTTGTAGCAGTCGGATTCCATGGTCAACCAATAATACCCGGCCCTGAGAATTTTTCTCGCCATTGTGTGTCTGTCGGCATGAGTGCCAAAGGATCCTTCAGGAATTTCTTTCATGAGCATGTCTGCTTCTGGTCTGTCGACGCATCGGAGCAAGACCATGTCAAAATTTCTCTTATAAAGAGTGTCACCGCTCAGGAAGAAGTTTCCAGCCAATCTTCTGAGGGTTTTCCTGTCTTTTCTGAGTGCCCCAGATGGGTACTCTCGTTTCTGAAGGAAGCATTTGATATCGTGATACCAATGTCTGTCGTCTATGACTGCTTCAATCGCGAAGATGTAAGCGGGCCGTTCAAGGCGCATGATGTCGATCTTAGGTATGTCATTCCATCGACCTACACTAATCATGGAAGAGAGAGTGGCTAATGCATCAGCCATGTGATTCTCATCACGAGGGATGTGATGAAAGTCGACTCTGTTGAAGAAGGGTAACAACCTCCTTGCATAGTCTTTGTAAGGAATCAATCCTGATTGGTATGTGTTCCAATCTCCTTTTATCTGGTTAATAACCAGGGCTGAATTGCCGTATACGTCCAAGTTTTTTATCCTTAAATCAATCGCTTCTTCGAGACCCATGATACATGCTTCGTATTCGGCCTCGTTGTTCGTACATTTGAACGTAAGTCTGGTAGTGAAAGGAATGTGGGAACCCTGAGGGGTAACAATGATTGCCCCAATTCCGTTTCCATAATGATTGATTGCTCCGTCAAAGATAAGTCCCCACTGGGAACCTGGTTCTGGCCCTTCAATGGGTAACGGTTCATCACAATCTTTCATTTTTAGATACATGACATCTTCGTCTGGGAAGTCAAACCCGATTGATTCTTGATCGTCAATCGGTTGATGAGCCAAATGATCGGCTAAAATACTTCCCTTAACGGCTTTTTGAGCGTGGTACTCTATGTCATATTCTGATAACAACATCTGCCAACGGGCAATCCTTCCCGTGAGAGCAGGTTTTTTGAAAACGTACTTGATTGGATCCATTTTGGAGACCAACCAAGTAGTATGACGAATCATGTACTGGCGAAGACGTTTGGCTGCCCAAGCCAAAGCGCAACAAGTTTTCTCAAGCATTGTGTACCGAGTCTCGCAGTCAGTGAATTTCTTTCTTAGATAGTAAATGGCAGACTCTTTCCTTTTAGTTTCGTCTTGTTGGCCAAGTACACATCCCATTGAGTCCTCTAGGACTGTGAGGTAAATGATCAGTGGTCTTCCTTCCACTGGAGGTGATAGAATCGGAGGATTCAACAGATATTCCTTAATACTATCGAAGGCGGTTTGGCAATCTTCTGACCAAACGCAATCCTGGTTCTTTTTGAGAAATTTGAAAATCGGCGCACGTCGCGGTCATGAGGAATATGAATCTGGAGATGTAGTTCAAACGTCCTAGGAATCCTCTGACTTGTTTTTCAGTTTTCGGAGAAGGCATTTCTTGAATGGCATTGACCTTGTCAGGATCAACTTCAATTCCTTTCTGACTGACGATGAACCCTAGTAATTTCCCCGAACGGACACCGAAGGTGCACTTGTTGGGATTCAAGCGGAGCTTGAATTTTCTTAGACGTTCGAACAATTTTGACAGATGTTCAGCGTGCTCATCCTCTGTTCTTGATTTTACAATCAAATCATCGACATATACCTCGATTTCTTTGTGTATCATGTCATGAAACAGAGTAGTCATGGCCCTTTGATAGGTTGCCCCGGCATTCTTCAAACCGAACGGCATTACCTTGTAACAAAAGGTACCCCATGGGGTAATGAAGGAAGTTTTCTCCATGTCTTTCGGCGCCATTTTGATCTGGTTATAGCCCGAGAATCCATCCATGAAGGAAAATACTTTGAACTTTGCTGTGCTGTCAACCAACATGTCAATGTGTGGTAAAGGAAAGTCGTCCTTTGGACTTGCCTTGTTCAGATCTCTGTAATCGATACACATTCTAACCTTTTCGTCCTTTTTGGGAACGGGTACGATGTTGGCTAACCATTGAGGATATTCAGATGTAGCGAGGAAACCCGCGTCGATCTGTTTCTGTACCTCCTCCTTGATTTTGATGGCCATGTTCGGGTGAGTGCGTCTCAACCTTTGCTTCACTGGCGGACATTCTGAACTCAACGGTAAGTGATTTTCCACGATGCTGGTATCCAACCCTGGCATATCCTGATAGGACCAAGCGAATACATCGGGAAATTCTTTGGGAAGCTTTATCAAACCCTCTCTGGCAGTTGGACTGAGCAGTGCTCCAATCCTGATTTCTTTTCTCTCTTTTTCTGAACCCAAGTTTACCGTTTCCAACGGCTCTTTGTGAGGTTTAATGGACCTTTCCTTTTGTCTGAGTAGTCGGAAGATCTCTTCTGGAATTTGGTCGTCATTTTCTTCTTCAGCCTCGAATAACGGGAACTCAAAGTTGGGAGAAGGCATCGGATCGTATGTTTCAACGGGGTATAAAACAAGCAATCTGCATGATGTGATGATTCGTGTTTAGAAGAGATAGAGAAAATGTAAGTGTGTGCAGTGTTTTGATTTTACTGCTTGTTTTTATTATCGAATGTTTTTTAGGATTACCATTTTCTGAAAAAGCAAAAAGAGAAAACAGCAATTAATGCGGAAATTACAGAACGACGTTATTTTATTAATGAACAAGTCGAATCTTGAAACTACAGCCCTATAAAACAAAACTCTGTCGCTTTGGGAAAAGCGAAGAGGGAAATTTACACAAAACGAGCCCTATCAAAATATCTGTTTCACCTGGGCAGGGTGAAAGGTTAAAGATGGCAATTACTTTGACTGACGAACGACCTTCGGAACCTCGACGGTAACCTATTGGCGGCGAACTCCTCGGTGAATCACAAAGTCTGGCACCTTCCTTGATTTGTCTTCAGAAATGACGCTGATTTCTAGTGGAGCAGGATCATTGGAATCTGTCTCCCAAGCATAATTGTCGTAGGAGGATTCCTCTGTTGTATTTTGCATACCATTTGTGCTCTCAGTTGTATCTCCCCATCCAGTTGGCTGGATATCTTCGAGCCTGATACGAGAGCTTTCGGGAGCGGTGTACTTGACCATATAGTCGTATTTTCCACTCGGTTGTCCCAAGGTGTCCCACATTTTTTTGGAACTGGAGGAATCATCCCTCTCGATGACGTTGACCTCGGGAAAAGCATAGTTGATGAATTCAAGTCCTGCGAACGTTGCGAATTCATCTTCATGTTGAGTAATTTCTGAATGACCTGAGTGTTGATCCCATGACATGGTGGGGACACAGGTATTCTGTTCAATGACGCTCAGCTGAGTTTCATTGTTCGGCTGACTTTCTTGCCCCAAGTTTCCCGGGTAAGGCTGCCACATTGGCAGGCCATCCATCGGGCCATAGTAATTGCGATCAAAGTTGTCTTTCATCGGAGTGTCTTCCTCTAATGAATTTGGCGGAGCACGGCATCCTTCCGGATCACAATCTCCGTAAATCATTTCGACATCTGATCTTGGTATAAATCTCGGACTTTCTGTAGGAAAGCAAAAAGGCATAGGCACCTCTTCCTGAGACATATAGCTGTCCTTGTTAAGGTAGGACTTCCATTCTTCATCTGTGTCAGAGGGATCTTCCTCATTGATAGCATGAACTGTCTGAGGCACTGGGTGAAGGAAACCTCCACTGTGGAAGAAGTTTTGAAGGTGATGAAGACTTTCATCGTTGGCGGCTGTCTGGGTACAGGTCGCAGAAAAACCAAGACCCTTCTTTATTTTATTGTCAATAGGAATGACAAGCCATCCCCATCCTGTCGTATCGATACTCTCGACCGCTTTGATAGCATCTTTGTATGAAGAAATTGAAGTTCCTTCTTTGAACTGATTATCCTTGCTCACCGATAGTGCTTGGAACTGAGTTCCAATAACCTCCTCGGGTTCCACACAAGTAGATGATGATAGGTTACTCACAAGCAAGGCTTGTTCCCCACAAACCATGACAAGTTGATCGTTCTTGACGAACTTTAGCTTTTGGTGGAGGGTTGAAGTAACCGCTCCAGCCTGATGTATCCAAGGTCTTCCTAATAAACAACTGTATGTTGCCCGGATGTCCATGACCTGGAAAGTGATTTGGAAAGTGTGAGGACCAATATTTATGGGAAGATCAACTTCGCCGATAACTGTTTCTCTGGATCCGTCGAATTCTTTGACGACGACCTCGCTGGTTCTCATCGGAGGGCCCTTGAATGATAATTGTATCAAAGTGTACTTCGGCATAACATTCAGGGCTGACCCTGTGTCTACCAGTACGTTGGCTAAAGCATCGCCCTGGCAGTTAACTGTGATATTGAGCGCCATGTTATGACGGCGACCCTCTTCAGGTAATTCCTCATCACTAAATCCCAAATTATTGCAGGAAGTGATGTTAGAGACAATGCTATCGAATTGTCTGATTGTTACATCCTGTTCCACAAAGGCTTGCCCCAAGACTTTCTATAGAGCCTCTCTGTGTGCTTCTGAACTGAGTAACAGTGATAATACTGAGATCTTTGAAGGAGTCTGTAACAGTTGATCAACAATGTTATATTCACTCCTTTGGATGAGCTTTAGCATCTCATCTTTGTCTTTTGAAAAGTCGGGATTACTAGATTAACCGACTGGTGGATCAGGAATTTCTGCCTGAAGTTCCTTTTCTTTGTTGGATTCTCCAACCCCTCGGTTGAAGATTCAACCACTCCGTGTTACACGACTGATGTCTGCAATATTCACGACGGAGGGTAATGGAATTTCCTTTCCATTCTCGATTATTGTTGCACCGTATTTGTAAGGGATTACCTTAGCTGATTCATACGGTAGTGGCCCCAGTAGATAGATGACTATGGGAACCTTCTGATTTTTCTGACCATCATAAGTAACCTTGATCCGTTCCCAGTTGGGAACTCTAGATTCGTCAAGTAGAGGGATGATGGCAAAAACATCCCTGGTTCTGTGATGACCAGAGATCGTGACAACATCCTCAACTTGCTCGGCAAGGTAGTTCGGCGACCAAATGATGGGTCCTGGACCTGGATATGGACGAATTTCTCCATGATCGACCTGACCCTGAAGAGCTGCTCTCACAAGGTAACACCCTTGGTTACTTTCTGAACAGAGGCTACAACTGTCATAGTTGTGTGGTGGCACCTGGCCACGCCCACTTTGAATACAATGTAACCTCACTAGGTTATCTTCCATTGATCGGACATCCTGACTTTGACGACGAGTAGGATTCCTGTGATTGATACTAATCTGCTGAGTATCTTCATCCATATAGATTAGCATCCACCAGTGATTTAACAAGTGCTGAAGTGCCTCCTGGACAAGGGTACAACCTCGATCGTTTTCGCAACCTGCTTTACAGTTTTGATAATCATGTGATATTAAGAATCCGAGTCGGACCTGCTCAGCATGTAACTCTACCAGGTTGGTATTCATCACGCGAATGTCAAAGATCTGAACCATGTTGATTTGATAGGAGTTCCTATCATGGTAGTCTTGGATCCATCCAAGATCCATCTGACGCTGGAGGGCCTCTTGTATGAAAAAGCATCCCTGTTTGTTTACCGAGCAAATCAGACAGGAACTGTAATCGTGCCGCGGCAGATTATGATACTGGCTTTGCCTTGAGTGCATCGCCACCAAGTTGACATTCATCGCACGGATGTCGTGGTTTTGAATGACGTTGGAATTCATGTAAACCATGTTAACTCCACGAACTCGGTGCTCTTGGATCCATCCAAGATCCATTTGCTCCTGTAGAGCTGCTTGCACCACAGAACATCCCTGGTTGTCTTTAGAGTAGATATCACACTGGTGATAATTATGAGGTGGCACATGGCCATATCCACTCTGTCTACAATGCATCTTGACCAGATTGGTTTTCAACAAGAGTACATCATGAATTTGATAGACATTGTTAGTCTCTTTCTCAATGAGATTGACTGCAGCTTTCTCATGTTGAGGCAGCGGGTTCGTAAGAACATTAGGATTCGTATCTTTGAAAGATAAGAGCCCGATCCTAACAAGCTTTTGCACGTCGGATTTGAAATTGAGATAAGTCTCAATGTTATGCCCTGAACCTCCTTGATGATAAGGGCATGTTTGATCCGCTTTAAACCAAAAAGGTGGATTTTCCGGAACTGAAAGGGGAGACTTAGTCTGAATGTGCCCCTTAGCCAGCAGTAACGGAAACAGCTCTGCGTACGTTATGGGTATAAGATCAAATCCTGGTGGCCGTGTTGTACGGTTGTTGTTATATGGAGGACGAGCCTGCTGAAGAGGCTGTTGTGTCCTTTGTTGGTCAGGTTGGCTCAGCGCAACCTGAGGTTGATACATAGGAACAGGCGCGGGGCCGATAGCACGAGTTACAGCTGCTACTGGATGATAACGTCGCCTTTGCTTTCTGAGAGAGATATTCCCAATATCTTGCTCTTTTTTCTTAGGGAGAGCACTACCGTATTTTTTAGTACCGCTCGTTGATCCAGTGTCTTTTACCAAACGTCCTTCTCGGATGGCTTCCTCAAGACGTACACCCATGCCGACCATTTCGGTGAAATCACTGGGTGCACTGGCAATCATTCGGTCATAGTAAAATGAGCTCAAGGTCTTTAAGAAGATCTTTGTCATCTCTTTTTCCTCAAGAGGTGGACAAATCTGAGCGGCAATTTCACGCCACCTTTGAGCATACTCCTTAAAGGTTTCTTTGTCCTTTTGCGACATCGATCTGAGTTGATCTCTGTCGGGTGCCATGTCCAAATTGTATTTGTATTGTTGGACGAAGGCAGTGCCAAGATCTCTGAAAGTGTTGATCGTGGCACGGTTTAAACCCATGTACCATTTTAATGCGGCACCGGTTAAACTATCCTGGAAGTAGTGAATCAGCAGGTCCTAATTCTCCGTCTGAGCTGAATCCGCCGAGCGTACATCACCAGATGGCTCTGAGGGCACGAGTTACCCTTGTATTTTTCAAAGTCGGGCACTTGGAACTTGTGCGGGACTTTCACATTTGGGACCAAGCAGAGGTCTGCGGCGTCCTTCCCAAATAGATCCTGACCGCGAATGGCTTGCAGCTCTTTCTGCATTTCCAAGAACTGCTCCTGGAATTCATCCATTATGTCAAACATAGTTTCCTTCTTACCAGAAGGTGTTGGTGGAATCTGTCCTTCCGGGACAGTGTGCACCACAGGGGGTGGTACCGTGACTATGGCAGTAAGTCTCGGCGCCTCCCGAAGTTTGTAACCTTCAGGAGTCTTGAGTATGCCCCTGGCATCTTCGCTTTCCCGAAGTTTGTAACCTTCAGGCCCAGCGGCTTCTGTTGCGATTCCCTGATCTTCAGTGATCGGCGGAACATATCCTTCCGGGATATAGTTAACAGGCATGCCCCAAGGACGATCTTTCGGCATCTGATACCTAGGATCATACTTTTCTATGATGGGCGTTGAGGTGATCTCTGAGATCACAGTTCTTTGTAGCTGAGCTTCTGCCATGGCTTGCATTTCGTTACGAAGCTTTCTAATATCCTCTCTCAGAGCGTCGATCTATTCTTTCAACTCTCTATTTTCTTCCTCAAGATCATCCATCTTTTTCTGACGATTGGCCCGAGTATTGTACGAATGAGACAGTTTAACTCTAGAATCGAGACACAAACGTGAGATTCGTAGGTAAGGAGAATACGCGATGTGAGAATGATGAATGCAATGATTATATTAATTGTTGTTTTTTTTTGTTTAATCAAAATAAACTTCGACAATTAGATTGCAAATATCAAACAGTGGGGAAACCCCTTTTTATTGAATTCCAAAGGATTACAGAAATGGAAATACAGTAGATTACAAAGTGCAGAAACAGAAACCTAAACTAATGGGTCCCGAGTCCTCTTCTTTGACCAGGGTGCTTGGGCCGTTGTTGGGTTGTCATTCCTTTGCCAGGTGAAAGGAGCGAGCAAATTCCTTTGGTCATCTTGATTCTCTACAGCATGCTGCTCCAAAATTTCAATCAGAGCATCTTTCTCTTTTAGTAGTTGTTGTATTTGGATACACTCTACGTCGAGGGTGCGGTACTTGTTCTTCCAAGACCTTCTCTCCTTTTGAACTTTGTTGAGAGTAACCTGAAGCTTTTCAGTTTCCGTCATGAAGTACATGACAGTTTCCTTTGGCGGAAGAATTCCGTAACGAGGATAAGGCATTTTTAGCTTGAGAGCTCTAGTTTGTACCCAATGGAGATAAGGCTCCACCGAGACACAGTCCGGTTTTCCCAGAGACTCTCGTCCTTTTTTATGAACATGTTCCCAAGCTTGCACTATTTCCATCTTTAGTGCTCTGTCACTTTCTCCTTCTTTGAAGAAAAGACCTTCCAGATGAACACCCAGTGGGATGTGTCTCATCGGGTATCCAAATTGACGAAGAACCAATATCGGATGATAGTTGATTCCTCCTTTAGTTCCTATGAGGGGTACGCTGGGGAAATTTCCACAACGGTCAATGATTCTAGTTCCCTCATAAATCCTATTACACCAATCTATATCAGAGTTGGTAAGAGACATGATCTTCTGCGACCAACGTAAGATACTCTTGCAATCCCAAAAAGCAGCAGACTTGGGCAAGTGAGGGATAAACCATTTGTAAAGCAAAGGTACATAGCATGTGATCTCCCCTCCGCTGTACAAATTTCCCAAGTGTACAGAATGATACGCATCTGCAAGCAAAGTCGGCACAGGGTTTCCAATGAGAAAAACCTTAATAGCGTTGATATCGACGAAGTTATTGATGTTGGGAAACAAAAATAACCCGTAGGTGAGCAAGACAAAGATGCTTTCAAAAGCAGTCCCGTTCCCTATACTAGCGAAGTATAGAGCCTTTTTTGTCAAGAACTGGGCTGGAAAACCTTGGATGCCACCCTTAGTGGTCATGTGAGTCCTGACCTCAGACTCGTCCAAATGAATTGCTATTGCAATAGCCTGATTCTTTGGAATTTCTTCCAGTCCAGAAAATGGAGCTCGATCAGTGATATGTAAATCAGTCAGATGAGAATACTCCTCCAGCATTGGTGATAGCTGGTAATCCGGGAATGTGAAACAGTGATAAACCAGATCGTAGAATTGAATGAGCACGTCCATGATCCCCTTAATCACATGGACTCTTAACAGTGGTAGCAAACCACCGTGCTTGGCTCTGAAAGCCTCTGGGTTAACGATCATCCTTGCTAACCTTCTCAAATCCCCTAGTTTTGGAACCTTGAAGGTATACTGGTGAGTTCTCCTTCTACCGAAATCCATTAGCGTAATCCTCTTCTCTGATATTTGCAATCACAGTCTTAGTTTAATTTGAAAAACAGAGAGACTAGAAGAGAAAGTTTTTTGAGTGTTTTAATGCTTTATTAAATGAATGCATGAATGCAGCACACAAAAACATAGAAAAAACATGGGGTCAAAGGGTCGTTGTCATGAAGTCAAGGCTCTACCCATCCCCAAAGGTTTATACTAGGGTGATTTTTGTACCTGTACTCATTATCATCAGCTCCTCCCAGGAAAGCAAAATAACAAGCGGATCGCCAGCGAGTTGTATAGCAATCTTAGAGTAAGTGCCATTCACCGAGAATAGATCACCAGCCTCAAATGAGGGTAGTATCGCGTAACAACTATTTTTGATAGTTTCTGCACTACGAAAGGGTTTGGCTCCTCAGCTTCTCAAACTTAACAACCGGCCCATTGGCTAGAAGAGTGAATGGGTTGCATTGGTCAGCCTCCACTGAGGTTGATGGTCGACCCCGTCGCCATCACTTATCTTAAGTGTATACTCATTCTCACCACATGCGGCATCACACGCATTCCCAGTAGCAGAAAAATAAACACGTATAGCAATTAGGAAAAGCATTATATATATTTGTCCTAATCATCCTAGACTTATAAAGCTATGATTCCTAAGTTCCTGACAGAAATGGGTTCCCAGGCGGAAGTCCCAATCTGTGGTATTCACACAAGTGAAGAGAAAAAAGGTTTGTCCAAGGTTTCCACCTTAAACGTTTAAAAAAGAAGATTTGGCCCCACGGTGGGCGCCACTTTTCTGTAGCGAGCGATTTTGGACGCGGTTCTTGAGCGCTGGTCGCTCTCTGCGGTTTGAGCTTTGACTACAGGTCGATTCATTTTTTATCCTATTGTGAGCTAAATAAGGAAGGGAAATAGATGTCTCCAATTAACCCTGCTTGCATACTGAGTTTAAACAGCGGTCTGTTAGGTTACGGATGCTATCAATGTGAGGGGGCCTTTGTACTGGTTATTTGTATTTTCGCCAATACTGTTTTCTTTCTTTTTTACCTGGGCAGAAGGTTTCTGGCGGGGAACAAGGATTAGGATGTTAGGACTGATGCTTTTGAAATACTGCTTTTGATTGATGGAGATATGGGATTTGGGTTTTTTGTTGATTGCGCTCGCTAAGATCTTTTCTTTTGATCTTATGCCTATGTATTCCCGTTTACCGAAACAGGGAAATCAGAGCGTTCGTAGTTCCTCCTATTCTATGGGAGGAAATTGGTTTTTGGTGTCTTGTTCAAATCCCAAGACGTGAAGCGAAAGGTGGTTTGTATCTTGTTCAAAGCCCAAGATGTGAAGCTGAAAGGTCTATTTGTGTCTTGTTCAAAGCCCAAGACGTGAAGCTGAAAGACCTCGGCTTTAGAGAGAATTTATCATCTCTAAAGAGGGGAGAAGGAGAATTACTTTAACTGGGATACACGGATCCGAGCAATGCCATAATTTCCGAAGAAAGGGTTTTAACCTGAAGGAGAAGACTTTAACTCAGTGTAGAGCAATGCCATCTTTCCTTAGGAATTTCTCATGATAAAAGAGGGACAGTGGCGTGGATATAGATGATCCAGAGGCTTGCCACTTACAGCGATTAGATGAAGGGGAAGGAGTTGTTGATGTTTGTATACTGTGAACGAGGCACAGCTTTGATGCTAAAAGGTTAATTGGATCAACCAGTGGTTTTCTTATGCAAAGCCTAAGAGGAGGCTAATTTCCGCTAGGAAAATCATTATACAAAGCCTAAGAGGAGGCAATTTTGTGTCCCGTACAAAGCCCGAGAGAGAGGCTAAAAGATTTTGACCCGACGATGGAGTCTTTTAGTATCTCGTATAAAGCCCGAGATGGAGGCTATTTGACTCAACAAGGGAGTTTTTTGTATCTCGTATGAAGCCCGAGATGGAGGCGATTGTTTGTTTGGCTCAATAAGAACCTTTTTGTATCTCGTACAAAGCCCGAGATGGAGGCGAAAGGGGGATTGACTCAACGAGGGAGTCTCTTATGTGTCTCGTACAAAGCCCGAGAGAGAGGCTAAACGTTGTTTGACTCCGCTGGGGAGAATCATTTGTACAAAGCCCAAGAGAAGGCTAAGGTTATTGTGTCAGTTAAGTGACAGGTCCAGTATACTGATTTTGAAAGAGAAAATCAGTTCTTATATGAGCATCACTGTACTCATGGGTTAGATCTGAGGATCGGGGTTGTTTCCTTTTCTTTGGGGAAACTGGAAATCCAAAGGGTATTGAGACTGTCCGAGTCTGCGGGTTTCCTTCCTATTTAACGAAGGGGTCACTTGAGAATGTCTTTTGAGACTCAAGGAAGTTAGACTGTCCGTGTCTAGAGTTTTATCTTTCGTACTATGCTTTGAGAAACAGTAGTAGACTCTATGAAAGGACTGTTCTATGAGGATGACTAGGTTCTGTTCCTATACCTCTAGGAGGTCGTCGGGACAATTTGTATGAAGCCCAAGAGGAGGCTGGAAACTTTTAAGAAGCCGACGGGTCCTTGTACGAAGCCCAAGAGGAGGCTATCATTCCCGGAGGAAGAGATCATTATACAAAGCCTAAGAGGAGGCTGTGAATACTTCTAAGAAGCCGTAGTGTCCTTGAATAATGCCCAAGAGGAGGCCGATGCTTTTAAGAAGCCCGTGGGTCTATCATCTCCTTTCCATTAGGAGAGATAACTCTTTTAAAGATAAAAACCACTGGTAAACGTGCGAGGTTTACTATCCAGCGACTTTTAGATTTTAAAGAGGGTTCCTTAGTTAAGGTCCAAGATTATGACCGTAGTGGGTACCCAAACCCCGAGACATTCAAGGCAAGCTATCCACAAGGAATAGATCAAGTCAGAAAAGTTCGAGAATTTGGAAGAAACTCAAAGATGTCATTCACGGAGAATACATTCATCTTGGGGAGTAGAGCTTCTTGACGATTCCTAAGGAGGACAGCCGAAGAGAAGACTGTATATGGTGCTCCTATTGGGGATCTAGGCGTCTATTTCTACGAATAAATGAAACGGCGTCACCTAGTTCTAGGTGTAGTAGTCAGGGAAACTCGAAATATCTATACTATTATTACACAGTAGATATGAGTTTATGAAAGGAGACTTACAGTGAGCAGCCCCACAATACAGTTTATAATATGAAAGCAGTAAACGAAAGCGATAACCACTTACTCGGTTGGAGTGCTTCCATGCTGTTTGGTTAGTTGTTCAACAAAGAAAGATTGAAAACAACAGTATATTCAAAATCAAATGAGAAAGTGCTTTAAAAAAGAAAGATTTGGGGCTTACAGCTCAAGGAGAGGCCCAGGGTTTTATCAGTGAGCGCACTGTTTGACTTTGTACAGCGGGACTTATACAAGTGACTGGGGCCCAAAAAGGTTTTATGTACGAAGGGATGGGTCTTACACTCTCTCAAGAGGCCCAAAAAGGTTTAAAGAAAAAAGAGTGAGGCTTATAACACGAGGGTAGGCCCAAATGATTTTTCGTTTAAAAATGGCGATCGCGCCGAGGTTTTCTTTTAACGCAGAGGGACTTATACAATAAGTGAGGCCCAAAATGTTTTGGTTAAAAGGGGGATTAGGTCTTACACTCTAATAGAGGCCCAAAGTGTTTTGAATGGGTCTTATAGCTCAAGGAGAGGCCCAGATGATTTTTATTTTTAAACGGGCGACGATCGTGCCGTTTACTTGTACAGAGCGACTTATACAATGAGTGAGGCTCAAAAAGTTTTTGTACAAGGGGGGATGGGTCTTACACTCTCTCAAGAGGCCCAAAGAGTTTTGAAAATGATTTATGAGGGTTGAATTAATCCAAAACCCTAATTTGTTTTCAAAATGTATTTAATTGAATAAAAATTCAATTAAAATGATCAAAAATTGTTTAACACATGGAAAACAAATTGTGATCTTGGATTAATGCTTCAAAAATTAAGTATTGACCTACAAAATAATTAGAAAGCATTAAAAGTTGCAAAATCAATGTAGAAAAAATATTTAAAATGCCAAAAACAATCAAAATATTAATTCTTTACAAAAATATCAATTATATGAAATAAATAATATTTTTGGGATTTTTTGTGAAAATAAAATATTTTAACATTTTTGTGAATTATTAAAAAAAGAATCAACTCAAAATCATTAAAACTCAGAGAGAAATTAATTTTTGAATCAATTAAACAAAATCACAAAATTCAAATATTTGAATATATGAAAAATGGCGCCAAGAACAGCTGAAGAACATGCGCGTGTTCTTGGTTTCTCAGATTTGCATTTTCTATCCAAACTCCATGAATACGTAATCATATCATGTAATCCACATATCATTATGCTCGTCTCAACCTCACGATCATGTCTATGTACTTTAATTTCATTTAAATTAAACATACAACAAGAAATCACGAAGAGACCTCAAGAACCCTAATTTCTGCATGAAGGCTAGGATTTTTGATACACGATTCAAACAATGCAATTAATTGAGGGAAAACATTCCATGCATGATTATGAACATATGGCCAAATTATTGTGCGAGGAAATATGCATAGATTGAGAGATGACCAAGTATGTGCTTACCTCTAGGCCGTGACAGCAAGTTCAAAGTGATTTTTGATTTGGAGGTGTTACAGATGAGTTGTGATGATCTGAGCAGCTTCCCTACACCCTATGGATTGTGTTTGGATGGTTGGACTTGATTGAAATTGGCTGGATCATTTTGTGGTACCTCAGCTGCACTTTGGTTAAAACCTTGAGCAACCAGCTGGTGATTTTGTGAAATTGATGTTTCAGAAGTAATCTAAGTGTTTGATCAGCTCATATGTGATGTATGTGAGGTGTGTGAGTGATTGGTTTGATTGGAATTGCTCTCAAACTCAAAACCCGATAGTGACTTGCCTTAGAAGGCAAAATTAGAGTGAAAGAAGAGATTTTGAGGAAAGCATCTGTTAGATGGCTTTGGTGTACTCAAACTGACCACAATTGAGCTCTATTTATAGTAGAGCAAGTTTGTTTTGCAAGGAATAGTGCATGGCAGCTGGTAAGTAGGTTTGGCCAATGTTGGCAAATGAAAATCCAAGTCTCCTCTAGCCATTGACTAGAGGTTAGGGCACAGAGCTTTGGTTCCCTGGGTCTTGGATAAGTCTTGACTGATTTCAGATGAGAATGGCTCAGTCCATGCCACCTTGATGGTTCCATTGAATGCTCATTCCAAATTTGAAGTCTTGTCCCTATTTTGGCCATTCTAGGTTCAACATGCTATTTCTTGTTCCATGGACTTTGGAGGCTTGGCTCAGTGATTGTCCCCTTTAGATTCAATCTTCTGAGGTGTCCAAGTGGATAGGAGCAATTGAATTTGGCTGATTTTGGCAAATCGACCAAAGTTGCAAATTCTGCCTTGCCTTGACAGATTTCAGCAAGGCAACTTGGCAATGTTGTATCTCATGGTGTAGGTTGAATTTGGCAATGTTCTTGGCCATTTTGGAAAGCTCTTACATGATACAACAACTGTTTGAACAAGTTTGATTTTGATCTCTTTTGATTCCAAGTGAAAAATCCCCCTACATTTGGCAAAAAGTGAGGCAGAATCTGACTTAGTGAAAATTTCACTAAGTGTTGGAAAAAGTGACATTTTCACTTTTCAGCCACTTTGATCACTCCATAACTCAAAATCCTTAATGAATTGGAATGACTTTTAGTTGAAGTTTTTGTAGGTGATAATGAGGGCTACAAATCCATCTTTGGATGAGAAAAAATGGCCTTGTGGTTTAGGAGTTATGGTCCTCCAAAGTTGGTACCTTTGCCACTTTATTTTTAACTTAGAAAAATTTCTAAGTTTTATGGTTACCCCTTTTACAAGTTATCTCACTTTTCTTGATTTTTCTTGATGAATGATGATTCTAATCATACATTAACATCATTTTAGGGTTAAAAATCCATTTTGGTGAAAAATCTCAAAAAGTCAAAGTTGACTTTTGTGCACAGTTGACTTTTTATCAGATGAATTCCAAACTGTGCAATTCTTCAGGAAATCATGTCCTTGACCTAAATCAAACTTGATGGACATGTTCCATGGGTGTCATAGGGTATATTCAATCATGTATTAGGGTTTGGGAGCATGTCCAGGTCAAAAGTCAAAGTTACAGTTGACTTTTCCCTTAAAACCCTAATTGTGGTGCAGATGAAATTAAGACTTGTTGCTCAAACTTCTTGGATTAATCCATTGTCCCAAATGGATCAATATGGTATATTAGAGACCCTCAAATCATCTCTTGAGGTCTTGGCTCATGGTTTGTCCCAAAAGTCAACTTAGGGGTGAATTAGGTCAAGAAACCCTAATTCCTGATTTTTGATGAATGCATCTCCTGAGGCAAAATTGACTTGATGCATGGGTTCATGAGGTTCCATGAAGTATATTAGGTTATGTTTTGGATTACTGCCTTGTGCCCAGATGAAAATTTCCATCTGGAGGCCCTGGTCGACCAAAACCCTAATTTGGTGACACTATCGATCTTGAGACTTGATCCACCTAGAAGGGAGCATCCTTGTGCTTAATCCTTGAAGTGGGAGTCCTTTTTTATCCATTGTGGATATTTAAGAGATTAGACAAGTTGAAGATCATGTCATTTCTTGATTGATCCTTTGTCTAAGCACTCAGAGAGGGCTTGAAACCCTAATTTTGATTGTAGTTGATGCTCACCCATCTTTGGGGAGACTAATGAAGCATAAAGGTACATCCATATTGTGATGATGATTTTCAAAATGATGGGAAATCTAAGTGGTCAAAATTTGGGGTATTACAGACTGGATCAGTTTATGGCATCTCAGCTGCAACTTGGTTGAAAACTTGAGCAGATGGCAAGTGATTTTGTGATTTTGATGTTTCAGATGTTGTTTAAGTGTTTGATCAGCTTACATATGATATATATGAAGTGTGTGTGTGATTGGTTTGGTTGTGTAGCTCCCAAACTCAAAATCCGATAGTGACTTGCTTTGGAAGGCAAATTTGGAAGTGAGAGAGTGATTTTAAGAAAGGCAAGTGTTTAGGGCCTTTGGTGTACTCAAACTGATCAGAAGTGAGCTCTATTTATAGTAGAGCAAGTTTGTTTTGGCAGCAATAGTGAATGCCAACTTCTGCAGAAGTTTGGCAAATGTTGATCAATAGGAATTCAAGTCTCCTTTGAACATTGACTTGAGTCAATAGAGCAGGTATGTGGTCCTTTGCTGCAGGGATAAGGCTTGACTGAAGTGTCCATTGTTGCTCTGATGAATGCCACCTCTATGTATCCATTGAATGCTCCAAAACAAAATTGGAGTCTTGAAGCATCTTTAGCCTTTTAGGTTTGGCATGCTACTTGTGGAATCTTAGACTTGGAAGGCTGATGGATCAGTGTTTGTCCCTTGGTTGTTCCCCCCTGAGGTATGTAGATGGATAAGCATGCTTGGGATCACACAATTTGAGCAATTCGAGCCCTAATGCACTAATCTGCCTTGCCAAGACAATTTGTAACAAGGCATGTTGCAGTTGTCATAACTCCTAGCTCAGATGGAGTTTGGTGAAGTTCTTGGTCATTTTGGAAAGCTTACATATCCTACTTCAATGTGATGTCCAACTTTGGTTTTGAAACATCTTTCATTTGATTGAAAACTGTCTCTACATTTGGGAAAAACTCTGGCAGATTTTGGACTTAGTAAAAATTTCAGTAAGTGTTGGAAAAAGTGTGAAACCCAAATTTTTGCCAAATTGATCACTCCATAACTTAAAATCTATGAGGAATCGGAGTTTCTTGTAGTTGAAGCTTTTGTAGAGTGTAGCAATACCTACAAATCCATATTTGGATCACCCAAAATGGTTGATTGGATCTCAAGTTATGGTTCTTGGAAGTTTGTACCCTTGCCACTTTTTTTCATAACTTAGAAAATTTCTAAGTTTTTTATGGTTACCCCTTTTACAAGTTATCACACTTTTCTTGATTTTTCTTGATGAAAGATGATTCAAATCACATATTAACATGATTTTAGGGTTAATGGAACTTTGGTTGACAAAAATTTCAAAAAGTCAAACTTTGACTTTTTTGCACATTTGACTTTTTAGCAGATGAAATTTGACTTTGGGCTTCCTCTGTGAAATCATTCCTTAGGCCTAATCAAACTTCATGGATAGCCTCTAAGGGTGTTTAGGGATGTCTTGAATCCTCCCCCAAGGTTTGGAATCAAGTGTAGATCAACAGTCAATGGTATGGTTGACTTTTTCTTCAGAAAACCCTAATTTGGGATCAGATGAATTTGAGTTCTTGTGGCTTATGAATTGAACTCTTTGAGCCAATCAAATCTTATAGACATGTCAATGTGATGTATTTGAGTTCATTGAAGTTCATTTTGAAGCTTCAAATCATGTCTTGCTTCACAAGTCAACTCAACGGTTGAATTAGGTCAAAACCCTAATTCCTGATTTTTGGTAGATGAACACTCAAGGTGATTTGACCATTGTGGATAGACTTTTTGAGATTCCTTGAAGCTTAATGAACCATATGTGGAGGCATGAGCTCATGCCCAGATGAAAATTTTCATCTGGAGGCCCTGGTCGACCAAAACCCTAATTTGGTGACACTAGCAATCCTGAGGCTTGCTTAGCCTGAAATGTGGCACTTTTGTGCTTAATTCTTAATGTGGGATATCTCTTGATCCCTTGTGGATGTTTAAGAGACTAGACAAGTTGAAGGTCATGACACTTCTTGATTGAGGCTTTGTCTGAGTGCTCTGAGAGGGCTCAAAACCCTAATCCTCGATTGCAGTGAATGCCTAACAAGGTGAGGTAGGATAGGTGTATCCTTATTATGATGATGATTTGACCAAAGATGAAAATCCTTGGGGGGTCAAAATTTGGGGTATGACAGGTTGTTCACGACGGCGAACAGTTGGAACTAAGCGAACGTTGTGACCCAAGAAAACGAGTGTGGAACTAAGAGAAGGTTGTGACCCAAAGGAAGGGTGTGGAACCAACCGAAGGTTGTGACCCAAGAGAATGGGTGTGAAACCAAGCAAAGGTTGTGACCCAAGAGACCGGGTGTGGAACCAAGAGAAGGTTGTGACCTAAAAGAACAGGTGTGGAACCAAGCGAAGGTTGTGACCCAAGAGAACATGTGTGGAACCAAGCGAAGGTTGTGACCCAAGGGACAGGTGTGGAACCAAGCGAAGGTTGTGACCTAAAGGACGGGTGTGGAACTAAGCGAAGGTTGTGACCCAAGGGAGTTTGGTACACTAACTGGCAAGCAGTGCTTGACCGAAGAAAAGGGTATTTGAACCAAAGAAGGTTACTAACCTAAAGGGGCGAGTATTTGAACCAAAAGAAGGTTACTAACTCATAGAAGTGTTGGATTTAACTGATAGACTATGATCAATAAAAAATAATGAGTGATTAACCAGGAGACAATGATTAACTCAAGAGAAGATCAGTATGTTAACAGACGGACTGTGGTTAACTGAGGAACGGGTGATTAACCAAGCGAAGGTGATTAATCCAAGGAAGATTGGTTTTAACAGGCGGATTATGATCAACCAAAGGAAAGGGTGATTAAACAAGAGAAGGGGATTAACCTAAGGGAAACTCAGTATATTAACAGACAGACTGTGGTTAACTGAGAAAAAGAGAAAATTGGTGTTTTTACTGACAAACAATGATTAAACTACGACAAATGGAGAGAGAACCAGCAAAGGTTGCAAACTCCGCTAGGGATTCGATATTTAACAGGCAGAATGTGATTAGCCGTAGAAAAGGATTACGACTTCGCTGGGGAAGAAGAGAATTGGTATTAACCAAAGAACGAGTGATTAACCAAGGAACAAGTGATTAACCAATAGAAGGTGATTAACCCAAGAGAGATTAATCTTAAACCAAGGACATGGTGATTGATCAAAGGAAAGATTGAAAGGGCAAGAGTGATCAAAGATCGATTCGGCTTGAAATTGGGAGACACTACAGTCTGGAGATATAGATGATTATTCCAGGCACATGGTCATTCGTCCCCTACCCAAAATAATCAAAATGAGTGTAGGAATTCTCCATTCTCATCCCTTCTCTAGTGCTCAGAGTATAGTGCATAAATTAAAATCGACAGCGTTACGATGCAACTTGTACTGTGCTCCAACGCGTTGTGTAGACTTCCGACTCCGCAGGGGACCAAGAAAGAGAAGCTCTAAAATGATCCTAAAGAGAATAAAGAGGGGAGATTAACTAATCGAAATAAGGTCTCGATCAATCAATCAAAGGGAATGAACAAGCCTGCAATCTTTCAAACGAGTCGAAAGATCATCAAAGCAAGCGTGTGAATTAATGATTATACAAAATTAATTTTGTTCAATAAAGAACAAACTTAATGCAATCAAGAATGAATTTTCCAACCATTAACAAATATCAATTAGCATGCATCACTAATCATGTAAACACATATACGAGAGTATGCAAAAAGCAACATGATTATACAATTTCAAAAATGTAAACAATTCCATATTTGATAAATCGTTCATCAAAGTTTTACATACATGGTTCTAGCAGAGGTTAAACAGCTCATAAAACATCCACAAATATCAAGTATATCAAGCCATGGAAGTTAAATGAGGAAAGAAAACCAAACAAGCATGAAAAAGCACAAAAAACAGCTTCAGGTACAATGTTAATCGATTAACCATTTTTGCCTTGAAAATGGTTAATCGATTAACACCTATTTAACAGCTGAAAATGGCGCTGTAATAAGGTGTTAATTGATTAACCGGTTTTGCCTTGCAAATGGTTAATTTGTTAACACTGTAAAAACCAGCAACATGAAATTCAACAAAAAAGCACTTTTCAGCAACTTTTTCATGTAATTGCAATGGATCAAAGCATGGAATAAGGTGCATAAAACATGTAAATTTATATCAAATAAAAGCTAAAAGAATTGATCATGCCAAATCAAGAATTCAAGCAACAAAAACCTCAATTAAGCTACATTGTGGAAAATGCGAAAACGAACGAAAACGTAAAATCATGCAAGAATTTCCAACCTACAAGGCGGAGGTTTGCCTTGGTAGTTGTTGCAAGAAAAATGTGGTGAGAATAAGCAAAGAAAACCAGAGAATTCCAAGCTTGAGATCAAATCATAGCGAACCCAACAAAAATGCGATAAATGCTCCGAATATGAATTCACTACAATGCTATTAGTGTCAGTGAAGTGTTTCCATAAGCCGACGCTACGAGGGTAAATTCATTTTGCTTTATTTTTTTAATAGGTCATTAATAGTAGCGTCAGTTGTAACCGACGCTAGTCAATATTCGCTTGTAAGTTTATATTTTTTTAATTATTTTTAATATGGCTTCGGCTAGGGCCGACGCTATTATTGATGCGAAATAATTTTATTTCTCCCACCATTTTCATTTGCCTCCTTTTCTATCTTGTTTTAAATAATTATTTATTTTTTGTGATATTTTTATAGTAGCGGCGACTAGGGCCAACGCTATTATTGGTGCCAAAAAATTTCATTTTCCCCCACCATTTTCATTTGCCTCCTTTTCTATATTGTTTTAAATAATTATTTATTTCTAACAATTGCGTCGGCCATGGCCGACGCTATTATTGGTGCGAAAAAATTACAGTTCCCCACCAAATTAATAAACTAAAGTTATAAAGTATTTATAAAATAAAAATTATAAAATAAAATCAATATTAAAATATATCATAAATCTCTTCTCCATCGTCTCCATCATCTCCATCGTCTCTTCCCCATCGTCTCCAGCCCAGTGGTATGAACAAATCTCTTCTTTCTTTCGTTCATAGTCATTTCTTTCTGTTTCATTGTTCAATCTGCATTTCTTTCGTTCATACTCATTTCTTTCTTTTCAGGAAATTTCTTCAATAAATCACTTCAGGAAATCATTGAAAGAAGGAAAACGCTTCATCAAAGAATTCAAATTTCGGGTTCGAATCTGCGTTTCTTCTTTCCCTCTATTTGTTGTTACGATTTGTTGTTTTGATTCATCGTTTAGATTCGTTGGTTCGATTCATTATTTGAACTCATTGAATTTACATTATTTCGTTCAGCTAGACAGAAGTCGCAACCACAACAACTCTACACACAACAAACTCGAAGCCGCGACGACTTCACGGTAGCTACGGAACAAAGCGGCAGTTGTATCGCTCGATTTAGTTTGGGAGTTTCGATCAAAGCACGAGATGACCTTCGGTAAACTTTCGAATTGAGATTTCTCAGTGTCACTTTGTTCTGATTATTGTGGTTGGCATGAGATTAATGAATGCTTCTAGTCTAACTTGTGATAAACTGTGATGGGCTAGTGTCATGAATTGGTTGAAAGTAGATGAACTGTGATGACTATGATTGTTTTAATTGCTTGAACTATTATGTACAACTACATTGCTAAGAAACTTGAACAAGGTTTGTGAGTCTTGTAAGTTTGGATTGTTGGGAATTCTGTTTACGAATTTTTTTTATGAGCTGGAAATGGTTGTGAATAAGTTGTGAAAATGGTTAAGTGAGGTTAGATGTTAGTTTTAGAGTGTTAGAATTAATACTGTTAGGGTGAATTTTCAATGGGAGAAAAAAAGTTAAGTTCAGTTTGAAAATCCTGTTGGTTAGTTATAAATAACGGGTTGTCATGATGTTGTTTTCTTACTAAGGTGTTAAAATGTTGTTAATGTCGTGCTTGATTACTCTGTTATGCCAATTTCATAATTATTTTTGAACTCAGTTAGGCTGGATTCACTTATGAGCATGGGCTTTATTGATTGAAATTTGTTAGGTTGAATGTAGCTAGTAATTGAATTGTATTTTCATGGCAATGTTGAAATGGTTATTGAAAGTGCAGTGCAGTTTTAATGATTGTGCCAGAATTGGATTATTATTGAAATGTGTTAACTGTTAGCAAGATGTCAGTTTATTTGGACAGTTAATTAAGATGTGTTCCCACATTCAGTTAGTGTAGTTAGTTTGTTAGAGTGTGAGTTTTGATGGAATTCCTATTAGCTTTGTAACAGTGTCAGAGAAATTCTGTTAATATGTTAGTTGTTAGCTAAATCCAACTATGCTATGCCATGTATTCGATGTAAGAATTATCACTAAGTGTAAGCCTTCCTGCTATTGACTTTGGTGTTGAATTTGTGATGCTTTTATCTTGGATTCGGACTTGGTGTTGTTAAGTGCAGGTCATCTACTTTCTCAGTAATCTCTAGATCCAACACAGAAGCAAAGTACCGCAGCTTAGCCTTTACCACCTCAGAACTTTGCTTGCGGTCTCTTCTCTGAGTTAGGAGTCAAGTTCACCACACCTTTCACCCTTAGGAACAATATGAGCATCATTGCTCTTGCTCACAACCTTGTGCTTCATACCTCATCATTTTGCATATTGATGTAGATTAATGTGTTGATACATATTGTTAATTTAAAGTGTATTAAACTGTGTGACTTAACTGTTAGTTTGAATTTTTTATATGTTGATGCAAAATCGGTTAGTAGTATACAGGTTAGGATGTTGTTGCTCTCTATGTTAATGTGTTAACTGGTGTGAATGTTAGGATATTGGTGACAGTTAGCTTGAACTGTCTTGGACTTTAGGAATTATTTAATTGGTGGATTGAATTGTCATCGGTTATAATGGAACCGCACTTGTCAAGTTGTAGAACCTATTCCAGAAAATAAGAATGTGTTAAAGAAAGAAACATGTTGAATTGTAACAAGAATCGAAGAGTTGAATATAATGAACGTACCTCTAATTCAGAGATTGGTATGAGTGTCAGGTTCTGTGAAATTGTACAAGTTTACGCGTTGAGAAGAATGATGAGGAGCTTTTTGATGCAAATGATAGACGAAAACAGTTTTGTTCATATTTTATAAAATATTGTATTGTCTGTCTACTCTACCAAATTACCCTTTTGGTGAACAATTTAAAGCAGTAATCAATGAAAGAGTGTGTTAAAAGTAAGGCTAGTTATTGTGGATTAGTTGAAATAATCTTCTCTTACATCTTGAGAATGAGTCACCCAAACGAGCTAAGAACCCTGCAGATTTTCTTTATGAAGAAGCAGAAAACAGGTCTATAAGGTGTCAACTAGGAAGTTAGGCTGCAGCTAGATTATATTATGAAACATCCAGGCCCAGTTGGATAGTATTCTATTAATTTTCCTCTCTATAAGTAATTCTCTAAATGTAGAGGAAGGCATGTATGTGAATAACTAATTTTTGACTGGTTGATCCAGTCTGAAAGGAGAGTTGTTGGATTTCTCTCTTTTCAGTTTGTCTTAATAAACATTATAGTTTAATTTGTAAGAAGCTATTTTATGGAGAACTAAAGAAACACATGACGGATATACATACTGCTCAGGGATAACTTCAAAGATTAGTAAATCTCACCAATCTTGTTTTATGTTCGTAAAGATAGATGCAAATAGATGGACGGATGTGACAGATCACAGTTGGGGGAGTTCCTAGTGGTGGCCACCTGCAGAGACTTTGTTGATCAATTGTGTGAGATAGATGTATCAGTTGTAAATTAAACTGTACCTTCACTTGGAGTAAATGTCAACTTATATAGGAGCCTTTGGGGGGACTTCTCGAGTCCATTGTAAGAACATAAGAAAAATATATATTATAATATCTTGATATTGTCTTCTCAGAGTGCTAGTTTCTTATCATCTAAAGATACTCTATTTCTAATAGGCGCCCTACTAATTGAGAAATGCAACACCTAGAAGTCATAACTAGCATGAAAAACTATTTGGACAGTGTTAAATACTACTAATCAATTATTTTTTATGCTCTTTTCTTTAACATATACAGATTCTTTTCTGTTTGAATAAAAATACTAAGCAAAATAAGATTAGAAGTTTAACTTGTAGTGAAGGTACAATATTAGATAAAAATTGATATTTCTCACTGTACAATATTGATATTTCTTACGGTACAATATTGATTTCTTTGCAAGTTTAACTTGATTTCTTACGGTACAATAGAAGTCAATTGAACAAATGAAGATTAGAAACTTATATTTGTTTTTTATGTAGAGAAGTTGGATGTATGATATAGTAAACTCCAATAGGTATGGTTTAAAAGATGAATTTGTTAGTGGAAATGAAGAGTTTTTCAATAAAGCAATGAATCGACCTCAGGTTTTAAAAGGAGGGATAAGGTGTCCTTGTGTAAATTGCATATGCATTCTCTTGAAAACGCCTAATAAGGTCAAACACCACTTGTACAAATATGGTTTTTTGTCCAACTATTATACATGGATTGATAAATTAACCACTTGTAGGTTAATTTCTAAGCTGTTATGGAATTGGATTGATAAATTATATTGAACTGTTAGAATTGATGTTGCATTAGTTGATAGGGGTTAATTTGAATGCTATTTGAACAGTGATGCTAATTGATGTTATTTTGGATGTTGCAGGAGGAGGAGGATTATGAGGATGATGATGAGGAAGTTGATGTTGGTTATCATGATTAGTACGTAGATCGTTTAGGAGATTATCAGTATTTTGGAACTCATTAGTATTTTGATGTTGGTGTATTTTGATGTTGGTGTATTTTAATGTTGGTGTATTTTGATGTTGGTGTATTTTGGAACTCATTAATATTTTGATGTTGATGTATTGGGATTATGTATTTTGAAGTAAATTTGTTTTAGATCTCATATGGATCTCAAAATATTATGTATTCCAAGTCAGACTTTGGTATAGGATTGTATTCAGTATCGTATTAACAATCAGGTTTTGATTAAGATAGATAATCACATTGATTAAATTGATAATAAATAGGTTTCGATTAGAACAGGTTACAATCAAACAAATCAATACTTTGACGACTAAATATAGTAGTGGAGGCCACGATACCGACACTATAGTAAAACAAATTGCTGGCTAAATAGAGTAGTGGCGGCCACGACACCGATGCTACTATAAAAAATTTGATGGCTAAATCTAGTAGTGTCGGCCATGACACCGACGCTAGCGCAAAATAATTTGCTGGCTAAATTAGTAGTGGTGGCCACGACACCGATGCTGCTATAAAAAAATTTGATGGTTAAATCTAGTAGTGTCGGCCACGACACCGGCACTAGAGCAAAATAATATGCTGCCTAAATCTAGTATTCGCGGCCACGACACCGACGCTACTATAAAATAATTTGCTGACTAAATCTATTAGTGGTGGCCACGAAACCGACGCTATCTAATGACGTGGAGATATCCTTGTTGAAAGTCAACTCAATCAAAAAATGACACCTGGCATTACGTAGCGTCGGTTTCAACCGACGCTAACTCAGTAATTAGCATAGAGAAAAGGGTCATCATTTAGTGTTGCTCTAGCGTGAAGAAAAGTCGACGCTATAGTAGTGTCGCTCAAAAACCGACGCTAACTGTAACTAACTTTCAGCTTTGGAAAGTCTGCCCCAACCCCGACACTAAGCCGACACTAAACCCTTGTAGCGTCGGTTTTTTTGTTGTTAGCTAGGGCTTCTAGCCGACGCTAAAACAGTGTTTTCTTGTAGTGATTTGCACCAAAACACTTGAGATAATTACTTGAATTGAAGTAAAAGCTACTACAAATCCAGAAATCCAAGTAGAAATGTAGTGGAATGGAGATTTAGCTCAAGAGAATAACAAGTTCAAGGTGAAGATTGTTACATTCTAATGGTGGAAATTGAGCTTTTGTCTGTGGTTTTGTGAAAAAGATGAAAATGAATGTGAGAGAGAGTTACAGAAAATTCAGATAGAATTGAGAGAGAAGAGTGAGAGTGAGAGAGAATTGAGAATGAAGAGTGAAACATGGTTGAGGCTCTGAACTTTGACTCATTGCTTTGATAAATAGACATAAAAATCCTTGTATTTTGCTTGTATTGATGATGTGATGACTTTGTGAGGATGTGATTAACTGTGTCCTCGAAACTTTTTGAAATTCTGGATATGCCTGCAGGAAAACCACAAAGAAAGAATGCTAATGTGCATGTTGGAGATGCGAGTGCACATGCTCATGCAAAAAGGCAAGAGGGGAGGTCAAATTTCGGGTTACGACATAGTGCATAGGAACTCAGTTGATCACAATTGACACCCAATTGAGCATTTAAGGTCGAAAACACACATTGCAACATTGAACCTAAAGATCATCTTGCAGAATTATTGAGAAAAACACAACTGATAATTTGGGATGAGGCACTTATGGCTCTAAAACATTGTTTTGAGGCGCTTGATAGAACATGTAGATATATTATTGTAGGAACATGTTTGGTTCTACAATTATCCTTAATTTTTAATGATAACGAAGTGTAAAGAACAATTTTTTACTCTAACCATTTTGCTGAGTATACATAAAATTGGATACAGACTCTGACTCTAAATATTTCTAGGATCTGAACCAACGGATAAAAGCATTTGTACAAATAAGTAAACTCTGAAGTATCAGGTCAATGTTTCTGAACAGAAATCATCCAGACAGACTTTGATAAAACCTTATGACTACCAGCTTCTAAAAGTATCAAAACCCAATTCTCCAAAGACTCTTAAGTCTCTCCAAGGTTCTGAAAACTCACTATGGTCTCCTATATAGCTTCAATCCACTTGCACAAGAAGCCTCAAACTATAAAGTTACATATAAACTTGTCAACGTTGTTTGATGTGACATAAGTACAAAAGCAAATCTACTTTCTACGTAAAATACTATGCTTTGTGGCAAATGAGTCTTCCATGTCCCATCATCCTCACCAACTACTGGCTACAAGCGCCACACTATTTTTGCATATGAAGTGACCTTCATACAACAAATACATTGAGGATATTTCAACTTCATCTTCCAACAGATCTATTTTGTTCTCTATATAAAGAGGTCTTTGAAGTTTTAAACGGATATAGATAACACACACTCAAAATACATCAATGCTTACACTCAAGATACATGTACAGAAAAATAAAAAGTATTTCTCACACTCACACTTAGAAAAAACCTCATTGAATATTCTTCTAAAGTATATATGTGCTTAAATTTGTGTATCTTCTTATTTGAAGCCTCATGTAAACATAAAAACTTTTTATTCTAGCTTTGATTATATTCCTCAAGCGAACAGGTTGGTCAGGCTCTTGAGAAGTCAGTGACATGCAATCATTGAGGAATAAATCTTCTTAAGAGACTAGGTTGGTCATGATCTTAAGGTGTCACTGACCGTAAAATTTCTTAGCGGATCAATTGGGTTAGAATTCTTAAGAAATTAGTGACAAGTTTTCATTGCTTTTGTAATCAGTTTGATTATTGGATTAAGTTCTTTTCTACGAAGAAATCACTTAGGCTGGTGGACTGGATGTAGCTTCTTTAACAGTGAACTAGGATAAAGATACTTGTGTTCATATCTTTATCTTTATCATTGTTGTTTAATACGTTGGGTGACAAAAAAATTTAAATCCAGAAACCCAATTTAATCCCCCTTTTCGTGTGTTTCTCGCACCTTCAATTATGAGTAACCACCCTAATTCTAATACCATATTTGGTGGAAAATTTATTATATTTGGTGGTGATTTTTGATAAATTCTTCCAGTTATACCTATAGGAGCCCGTTCAGATATAATCCAGAGTTCAATACATGCGCTATATATATGGAATCACTATGAACTATTAACTTTGACAAAGAACACGCGGTTACAACGTTGTTCTAACACATATGACTATCTTGAAATCGAATAATTCTCTAAATGGCTATTGAACATTGGGGAAGGTAAGGTGTCCAAACCAAATGATGGATATGTTGAGTTTAAAATTCCATTAGATATTTTACTCATAAATTATGATAATCCAAATGAGGTTATAATGCAAAGTACATTTCCCAATTTTTTGGAGAATTGCCATTCAAATGACTTCCTAAAAAGTCGACTATTACATTAGATATTTTACTCACAAATTATGATAATCAATGAACATGTTCTTACAATAATGCTAGGTAATTAGTAATATGTACCATATTTTTACATGAGAAATTCATATATAAGCATTTCATATACTTTACAATATTTTATGTCATTAGGTGAAGCAAGGGACTATTACAGTTCAAACTATGTTGATAGATCTAAAATACATGACATGGATGTTATATAACTTCTTAGTTTAGAATTTCTTAGCTCTTTAAGAACATCGAGATTTCCCAATCATCATATAAAATTGAAGATTGGAACTCCGATAATGCTCATGAGAAACATTGATCAGTCTGAGGGCTTGTATAACAGAACATGTTTAGTTGTGACTATAATGACCAATCATGTTATTGAGGCACAAATTATAGGTATTAAAGGAGAACCTCATCTACATACCCCGTATGGATATGTCTCTGTTGCAATCACCATGGTCTTTAAACTAAATCGTAGACAATCCCTTATTATTGTGCCATATGCAATGACCATTAACAAATCACAAGGTCAATCTCTTAATTGGCATGAGTTATATCTACCACGGGATGTTTCTGGTCATGGACAAATCTATGTTGCAATTTCTAGGGTGACTTCTAAGAAAGGTATCAAAATATTGGTATATGATAAAAAATTCAATGTAAAAATTAGTACAACTAATGTTGTCTATAAGGAGGTCTTCCACAACATATAAGAGGTATATGTCAATTTTTTTATTGTTTGTCTATAGAAACACATTGTAAAATGTCGTTAAGTATTGTGGTATTCATAACCTGTTACGTTGAGGTAACAACATCCTTCAGTATCTGTAAAAGTGTTTTCAACTAATAATTAACTTCTTTTAGGAACCTATGCATCACTTTTGCTACAAGACCGGTTGCCAAAGTTAAACTATGTAAGTTGAAACCACCATCATGTTAACATATCTAATTTGTACTTCATGTTTTTTTTGTATTTACTATGTTGTTCAATGGAAATAGACCCCACAATCATGGTTACAAATATGATATGCACCTCAATTTTATTTGTCATCTCTCATCCTAAATTACCGTTAGTTATATTATTCCAACGCATTTTATGTGTTAACCCAATTCTGTTACATTTTTTTCTTCTGTTCATTCATCTCATAATAATTACTATGGTGCATTTAATAGCTGTATTACTTAAGTCATGAACTGTCTGCATATTTCCACCATTACATGTACTTAAGATATACTTTATCATATAGTACAAACAACTAACATATGCAATTGAACAACCATATATAACAATGGTGTGAGATATTGGATCGAACTCTAGTTAAGCATGCCATCGAAGTTTGCTCACATGCTATTATCGAAGACCTAGATGTTGTAGTCGAATTGTGTTTTAGTATGTAGTTGTCGATTTGGGCCTTGTGTTAAGGATCCAATTATTTAAGTTAGTTTGTACCCTAAGTTAACTTGTAATGGGTCATTGTTAAAAAGCCCATTAGTTTATATGTTAGGTTTTATTATAAATATCATACTAGTCTTTCATCTTAAGTGTGGTGTGGAAAATCCTAATTAGGGTGAGAGGGTTATTTGTTATTCTTGAGTACTTGTAATCTGTTTTATAGAGAAAGTAAAGAATAGCAGTTATAACCAATCCTTGTTGTTTTTTCTTGTTAACCCTAACCCTTGTATGTTTCTTTCCTATAAAGAAACCAGGTATATTTTGTTTTAAGGCATCCTAATTCACAACAAATTGATGTAGTGAGTGTCGTACCCCAAATTTTGACCGTATTTCCTTTCTCTTTTTCACCTTTTAATTACTTATATAAATAAAAAAAATAATGATAATAAGTAGTTTGTATTTCTAATTTTTCTTTTTAAAGAAACTTAAATATTATTGCTATGCACTTATGAAAAAAAAGAAAGAGAGAGAGAAATAAAAAAAATATATAGTATAGGAGTGCAAATTAGAAATTAGATTTTTATTAGTCCGTTACTCTTTAGATGTAATTTCATTTTGAATAAACATGGTAGTCCATTTGGTAGAGGAATAGACCTAAAGATTGTAAGGGAGAGTGCATGAGTTCGAATGCTACTTTTTCCACTTTTAGTTTTTATTATTTATACTAACTTTTTCTATTTTACCTTTAAATCATAAAAAATAAAAAAAAAATAGTATTTTTTATTATTGAAATATTAATTTTCGTATTTTATTTAATGAGTATTTAAAAATATTGATTTTTTCATTAAAATAATGTTTTTATGAAAAAATCTCAAAAACTCATATAAGTCAAAATAAAATCAAATCATTTTCCATTTTCATTATTTGGATATTTCTTTTATTTTAAAATATTTTTTATTTATTTAAATTCACCAAGTCATGAATCCATCCAGATTCATTGGCTTGAGCTTTAAGAAATACTCCATCCGTTTTTTATTATAAGTCGTTTTTTACTTTTCACACATATTAAGAAATGTAATAAATGTAGTATGGAAAAGAGAAATTATGGATGATTTTACAAAATTGTCATCTATTAATGATGTTGGAAAGACAAATTTACATAATTGAAAGGAGAGAGAATAATAAATATTTAAGGGTATAGTAGGAAAAATAACAGTAATGATTCATTGGTATTATAAAACGACTTATATTGTGGTACACATTTTTTTTCAAAGCGACTTATAAAAAAAACTGAGGTAGTAGGAAATATCAGGTTAAATCAAACCGCTCTAAAAATAGACAGTCGCATTTAATTTTTTAACCTAATTTTTCCCTATAAATAGAACCTTCTTCTCTCCTATTTTAGCATCCACAATTTATAGAAATACTATCCAAAAGTTGTTGCTCTTCACACTGAAGAACAACAACAAATAAACCCTAGCCTCCATCATCAACTGATAAAGAAAAAAAGAGAAAGGATTATATCAAAGGGCAAGGGCTGAAATTGTTGAGTGAAGAAAGCGAAAAAAACTCAAAAGGAGTTATTTTTACCAGGGATAACCTCCTCCCCGTAGGTTGGTCTCCTCTCACTATAAATCTTATTCGATCTTCTGTTTTGATGTCTGCTATTTAGTTAGGATATCGATTTATCTTTTTGTTTGCTATATAATGTGTGGTCTCCTTGCTTGTTGGTTTGGGTTTTGATTGTCATCTTGTCGCTTAATTCGGTTTTGATCTACGTAATTGGTTTTAATTTAGTAAGTTATTTAACCTTAAATTTTAAAGAATTTTAATTCAATTATAATTTTAAAGGATTTCAAATTTTTTTAATTAACCTTAAATTGCCAAGGAAGAATCTTTCTTATTAAAAAAAAAATTTTTGATTAAATTAAAAAATTCATTAACAAACCATAAGTTAATCAATATTTATATACAATAAAAAAATACAAAAGATTTTACCAAAAATTAGATATTTATTGGATAATTAGGAGTTGAATAAGCAGAATTAGTAATTAATTTAATAAATAACTTTTTCTTTCTAGTATGCGTCTCCTTGAGGTTTTTATTTTTAATGAAGTATATAAAATACAAAACACCTAATGAATAAAATACTTTAAATAAGATTGATTATACAATATTATTATCATAGTTGTTTTTATAAAATCATTTAGGTATTTGACAAATAATTTTGACACTAATTAATTTTTAAAAAGAGCTTATTGATAGTTTACAATTAAGTATTTACTAAATGTAGGAATCATATACGTGTAATTGTTTTTTAAAATAATTTATTAAAAAGTTACATAAATTGTTTTAAAAAACATTTACTGAATGTTGGGATCATATACGTATAAATTGTGTCATTATTACACATAAATGTAGGGATCGTATAGTTTTTTAAAAAACAATATTAATTTAGAAATTATTTAATGAGAGAAATACAAATAATATATAATTAAGTATTCAATTAGAAATTAATATTTTAATTACTTTAATTAAGGGTTTAACTATAATTTTAATTATTTCACTAAATTTTATTTAACTAATGTTTAATTAGCTTGATTAGGATATAATAAGGGTTTTGTTTTTTTAATTAATTATTTTTATTTGTTAAATAATCAATTAAGTGTTTTAACTTTATTTTAGTCTGTTTTAGCTAACAAGTTTCTAATTAGCTTAATGAATCTATGGTTAGGTTTCTTTTATAGATAATAAAATGTTTAATTGGAGATTTATAGTAAAATTGGGGAATAATTAAAATGTATTTAACTAAGGGATATGGGATAGCTTATTAGGTTTTTAGGTTTTAGTTATAATAATATTTGGTTAATCCTAAACAATTTAAGATTTATTCTTACAAATATGGGATATTAAGGACAATCATGGGATAAATTAGGATAAAAATTTGGGGATATTTTGTGATAAATCAAAGGATATTTAATTGGAATAAAATTTTGTGATAAAACTCTTAAGATCTAAGAGTATAAACTTAGGATTAGGGATAAGGGATATTAAATTTAGGGTTTTTCTTTATATAATTTTATATTATATAATTAATTTCTTTTCTAAATAAATTAAAAAGGGATATTTTTTACAATAAAATGGGATAAAGTCTTGGGATAAAACTCTTAGGTCCAAAGAGTATAAAATTTAGGATTAAGGATATGGGATAAAACTCTTAAGATCCAAGAGTATAAATATAGGACTAGGGATAGGGGATAAAACTCTCAATATCCAAGAGTATAAATATAGGACTAGGGATATGGGATAAAACAATGGGATAGAAATTTTGAGATAAAACTCTTAAAATCCGAGAGTATAAATAAAGGACTAGGAGATAAGGGATATGAGATAATTACAACTTAAACATAAAGGGGGTAAAGGATAAAAACACCAACCAAATAGGGGATAAGGGAGATGAACTACGGAAACTCTAATCCTTCAAACTTAAGGGTACGTAGGCATAGGGTTGTAAACCCTAGCGAGTACAATAATAATAAAAAACTTAGGGTCCCCCTTTTACATCTAAGTTTTCCCTATATAATTATAGGAATTTTTGTAAATAAAAATAAAAAGTCAAACATTCAAGTAACAAGCAAACATACCCTAGAACTTAAGGAGAATCCCATTGAGTACAATAGAGGTGAGTGGTGCCTAACACCTTCCACTCACTTAACCTAGGGATGGCAATGGGCAGGGTATGGGTAGGGTACTATAGTACCCGTCCCCATACCCGCAGTTGAAAAAAATCCCCGTACCCGAGCCCATACCCGCTTGGGTATCAAAATTGGCACCCGTCCCCG
>JALAZF010000380.1:5950000-6248105 GCA_022829125.1 Lathyrus tuberosus
CCAGAAATTATGTGACCTAAAACAATTCCCTGCTCAACCATAAAATGACATTTTTCATAATTTAAAATAAGACCAGTTTCAACGCATCTCTTTAAAACCATATTCAAAATTTTCAAGCATGCATTAAATGAAGAACCATAAATAGTAAAATCATCCATAAACACTTCCATGCAATTTTCAATAAATTCAGCAAAAATACTAATCATGCATCGCTGGAATGTGCCATGAGCATTGCAAAGACCAAATGGCATTCTCCTTAAAGAAAATTTACTGAATGGGCATGTGAAGGTTGTCTTTTCTTGATCCTCTGGTGCAATATGGATCTGAAAATAACCTGAAAAACCATCAAGGAAAAAATAGTGTGATTTACTTACTAGTCGTTCAAGCATTTGATCAATGAACGACAAAGGAAACTGATCCTTTCTAGTAGCCTGGTTCAACCTCCTATAATCAATACAGACTCTCCAGCTATTCTGAACTCTAGTGGGAACAAGTTCATTCTTTTCATTCTTTACCACAGTGAGTCCGGATTTCTTAGGTATAACCTACGTTGGACTCACCCAATTACTGTCAGAGACAGGATATATGATACCTGCTTGCAACAACTTGGTTACCTCTTTCTTCACCACATCAAGAATTAAAGGATTAAGCCTCTTTTGGGGCTGCCTCACTACCTTCGCTCCTTCTTCAAGCAAAATTTGATGCATGCACATGGAAGGGCTAATACCGGGAATGTCTGCCAAGGTCCACCCAATCGCCTTTTTATGCTTCTTCAAAACCTGCAAAAGCTTATTTTCTTTATCAAAATCAAGGTTAGAAGAAATTTTAACAGGTAGCTTTTCAATTCTCTAAATATGCATATTTTAGATTATCCGGAAGTGGATTAAGCTCTAAATAAGGATGTTTTTCAATGGACGGAATGGTTGGGCAGCATGGATGTTAAGAGCTTCAGCCACATAAACAACTTCATCTATAGCTTCATCTACATGAAAAACATCAACTTGCAAGGCAATATTAATCTCAACACAAACAGAGCAAACGTTAGTGTCGGTAAAGATGGAAAATTAGATAACAACTCAAAATAAGTATCATCAACTAAATCAGAGAGTAACTCAATGTGAAAAACATAATGTTCATCCATGGGGTGTTTCATGGCGACAAAGATGTTAAATTTTGCAATGATATCACCAAACTCCATGGACATTGTGCCATCATCCACATTAATTTTTGTCATACCAGTTTTCATGAATGGTCTGCCTAGAATGATGGGTGCCTTGTTTAACTTTTTTTCTCCTTCCATGTAGAGAATGTAAAAATCTGCAGGAAAAATCAAGTCGTTAACTTGGACAAGCACGTCTTCAACTACTCCAGCAAGGCGGGGATTGCTTCTGTTCTCCAGTTGAATGATTAAACATGTATGCTACAAAGGACCAAGATCAAGATTATTAAAAATAGAAGTAGGCATAACATTAATGCCCGCTCCTAAATCAAGCATGCAATTTTCGAATTTACTATTCCCAATGGTATAAGGGATATCAAAAGTTCCCGGATCCTTGCACTTTTGTGGCATGGCCTGGAGGAGGGTTGAAACATTTTGCTCAACTGTATCGTTAGATTGAATAAAGCCAGAAATATTTCTTCCCATATTCACTTTCTCATTCCCTTTTAAGCTCCTCTTGTGAGTACATAAGTCATTGAGAAACTTGGCATATTTTGGAATTTGCTTAATTGCATCAAGAAGCAAAATGTTCACTGTCACCTTTCTAAACACATCCAAAATCTCTCTCTCTTTGTCCTCCTCATCACTCTTTCTATTTTTCAGCACTCTATGTGGAAAAGGGATCTTAGGTACAAACTCTTTTTTATTTCCCTCAACAACAACAGAAGGTTCAGGTTCAGGTTCAACATAAGGTTCAGGTTCTGCAACTTTTCCGGATCTTAAGGACATTGCACTCACATTACCAGGAGCCTTATGATTCACTACTGTTTGGGAAGGCAGTTGGTTTGATCCTTGAGCCTGCATGGCACTCATAAAGGTGTAGCAAGGTGTCCAATCTAAGTCTGCATGGCCTGAATGCTAGAATCTATTCTCTACTGCAAGTATAAAAAACGAGTGATTTAAAAAAAAGTTAACGGTAATGACAACTCGAATATCGTTCTCAAGGATTCTTGTACTATTATTAACCAACAATTGGAACAATGGGGGGGGGGGGGGGTGTTAAGTTTCGATTAGCAGAAAAATAGTGCAAATAAGTGATTATAAAAATAAGCCAATCTACTTTTTTTTATTTCCGACTAATCACTGGTTTTTTTCCCTTACCAATTCCCTAAGCGACTTTGATCTCTGTTCGATTTCAATATCAATTGACAAGCGCACTAAGATATAAAACAGATTGACATTCCTATATTCTGAATTAAGCAAACAGATAAACACAATCGCGAATTAAGCAAACACAATATACAAACACGATTTAACGACAAAGCGACATAAACATCGATTAAAAGTTAGGAATACAATCATATGAATTAAATCAAAACATTCCACAAAATAAAAGATTAAGAAAATGAAATGTCATAGAATAGAATTGAAAGATAAATGAAATTGAATTGATAGAATAAAAACCTCAAAGCGTTGGAAACACAATTACAGTAGATCGACTCTGGATGATTAGTTCTTCATCGTAATCGTACAAAGCAAAGGTATTTTTTTATGAATAATGTAATGTGTCTACAGTACCATGGCCAGCAAACCCTTTAACAAAATAAGGATTTCACTTATAATTCAAACCGGGTCGAAAATATAAAGCAGGCCCATAAAATGACTCAGAACAAATTATTTTCTAAAGTCTGAAACTTCAACGAATTATCTTGGACTCCTGCACTCCGAATCAGCTTTTGACTTCAACATGAAAGTTGTAGCTCTTTCTCTTATCTTTCCAACGCATATCAAAATGTGGAAAACGACATCTCGTAGCTTCAGTTATGATCCGAACAGTGGACATGTATCAAATAACCGCTAAAGCTAAAAACAACATACGAAAATAGATTAAAGGCAAACAAAGACTTAATTCTAAAAACATAATAAAACAGTAAAATAAACAAAACAAACTAGGAAAATTCCTATATACAAACATAAGAGAATGTGCATTAAAATGCAATGATCACACATGGAAATCAATCGAAGGCCAGCCACGCATGCAAGGATGACATGTTGGACGAAAAGTCATTTGAACGTTGAGAGGCTGTTGGTTCCTATCATTATAAATAAGAGTTCTATTGTCAGGATCAGGGGTGGAAAAAAAATTTTAAACTTCGATGTACACTCAAAGTACCCATACACTAGAGATAAACAAGTTTTTCTGGAGAAAAAATACTTGCCTACCATTTTTACATTTATGCAAATAAATTTCTTTTCTATTTAAAGTTGTTCTTTACTTATTTTCTTGACTCTTCAAAAGACTAGTTCCAACTTAATTTGTCGAAATCTGTTAGTTTATTTAGTTTCAAAACATAATTATTTTACTAAGACATCCAATATTCATTACAAGCATTACGAAAACATCAAATGCATACTCTCTTTTTTCCAGATTATTAGCATAAACTTTCCCTAGGATTTACTAGTTTGGTCCTTCAAGTAACTAACCTAAAACTGAGTGGTTGTTTACCAAAAACACTGGTGAACAACCACATGATGACATTAAAGGAAAAACAAGGGAATACTATTATGTTAGTTATTGGGAAACTTGTAAAAATTTGCGATACCAATAATTTGGTGACATTCATTGCTAATCATTACAAAAATTATATTCATGCTCCTACCAACGAAACCAACAAGACAAAGGACGAGGTCATATCTCCACAAACTAATAACCCACTTAATAATGATGGTAGACAAATTAATATAGTTGGCTTAGTTAAAGAAAATTATTACATGCATCATATTAAGGTTTCTAATCTCCCTAGATCCCCTTATACCAATTTGAAATAACTAAACTTGCAAAACAATGTCGAGATAGACAGTGGCTAAAAGGGAATAGAGAAAGATGTGTTTTTGGATGCTCATGGAAAAGGTGTTTCAAGCATTGAAGATTCTATCATGGAAGTGGTTCTAGAGACTTTGGATCTCTCTAGCCATAGGCAGCAAGAGGGTTCGATGCTTCTTGATTAATTGTTTGATGTGATGAGACAGATAAGTAGTATATGTATTGTCCTATTATCCTTGTTATTATGGAAACTAGATGTGATCCTAGTAAACTCAAGAATATGTTTAATTATTTGGGTTTTGATGGCTGGCATTGCACTAATGTTCGAGGTTATGCGGGAGGTGTCGTGGATGTATGGTGATAAGGTGATGTTATCATGAGGTTAATTGAGAAAAAATTTCAATGTATACTCTTGAGGGGTGTGTTTCCAAGTGGTACTGCATGGTTTTCTTGAAAAGTTTATGCTAGTTATAATGAAGATAGTAGAAGAGGTTTGTTGGGGGTGATTTGAGGACTATTATAGCTTCTATGCAAAGTGTGTGGTTTGTCGCAGGAGATTTTAATGATATTGCAAGTGTTTCGGAAAAAATAAGGAGCTCCCGCTTGTGTTTTAAAATGTGGTAAATTTATGGAGAGGTGTCATACCCCAATTTTGTTCTACATAAATTGCATTGCATTTTTTCTTCTCATCTGCATTCGCACGACCATTTCATTTGGACATGTCCTTTTTTTTTCATCAGACAATATTTCATTTGCACATCCAATAAGTCCAATAAAGTCACAGGTTTTTTATCCTTGATCAATACCTTCATTCTTTTCCACATTTTCTTAATAAAATTCATCTACATCAAAAGAAAGTCAAAGTCAAAATTTGACTTTTACCCTTGACTTTCTCTATATGCCATTTGCATCTCTTTTGGTCTTTTATTAGTTTTTGATTTAAGGATTTGTCATGTATTTATAATAAAATCTTAATTAGAAAATTATCACTCTAAGTATATTTTATCTTTTTTAGAAGTTTCAAAAATCAAAAAGGCATCTTTTGTTTTTTAGACATCAATAAGATTTAACTTGCATTGGTTTTCTCTTCTTTACTTTGAGATACCTTTTTAATAAAAAATAACACATTATTAGTCTTTCATTTAAACTATACCCATAGTTATTCTACATCATAACATATACAACATATACATATAGTATAAAACAATAAGCTTGTTTTTCCATTAATAGTACACTTTAGCATTTTTTACTAAATTGATGTTATAATGTAGACAAATTGAGAATAGAATAAAGTTTAGATTTATTATTTACATATTAATAAGACAAAGTAGTTTTATATGTAACAAAAGTACAAGATATTACAAAAAGAAGAAATTAAATAAAATAAGGCTTCAAGTTTGGTGGAACACACTCCCCTTCCTCGTGTCCTCCTCATCATCATGTACATCCATTATGTACATCATTCATTAAAACCCTGCAGAGAATGAACATTAATAGCATATATATATATATATATATATATATATATATATATATATATATATATATATATCATCATACCAACGCATACATAAAGAACTCAAAAAAGCCATACAATCATGATCCATACAAACATAAGTTGGGACCACAAAAAATCATCAAAACCATGCCTGACTCACACATTTAAAAATGAATTTCAAATTCAATTTCAACAAACAGAACTTCAAATTCAATTGTAATTTTCCCTAACCAATTTCATCTCAAAATCATCTCATCCCTTCATCAATAGGAGCACACGAATCCTCATTTCTCTACCTCCAAAAACACTCCCTAACAACCTTTAATTCCCTCCTATTTTTCACCACATATCCATTATTCAATCACCTTCAAATCTTCACTCAAAGGCACGCCAAAAACACCCTGAGCCACACTCTGCTCGAATTCACTCTTACCACCAAACTCATCTAAAGCTCACTTTCAAAGACTCTCTAAACTTCACACTGAAGTTTAGCAGAGTTTGAGTGCTCAAATTCCAGCAGCGAATCCTAACTTTGGCTATTGCTTCTCTCCTTCTCCAACCCTTTACTTTGTATTTGTCTCACAAAACCTCTTTCTTCTATTTCTTAATTGTAGGTACTGATAAAAATAGTTCCACCCTCCCTCTATTAATATTATTCTAATATTAGTCTTTTAATTATTTCACCTTGTCTCTAACTTAATGTTAATTTTACCTAATTCCCTTAATTTCTTATTATTCTTATTTTCCTCTCAAGTCTCATAAACCCACTATTTTCTATTATAATGTTTAATTAATTAAATTAACTAAAGTTCTAATTATTTCAACACACCTTAAGTATACCTATAACATTTCCCAAACACACAAATAATTGAATAAAAATCAATTTAAATCCAATAAAAAATAAAAAACAAAAAACAGGGCATTATAGTTGGCGGTACGACAAGGTTGTTAAGGCACAAAAGAAGGATCATAAAACCTGTTTTGGACTGGGACAGGGACTACTCCACCGTCGGGCACGGCCTAACCCAACTCCTCGTCGGGGAGGGTCCAATGAAGGCCCAATTCATCATCTCACATAGGGAGCTCTCACGCGTCTTCCCTACGGTCTCTACGTGCCCCCCACACGGGGACACGTCATCAGGAAACTACCCGTGTCTAAAAGAATAGGTCACCCACCTACCAAAGATCACGGGGGAGTTGATGCAAGACGAAGACCATGTGCTGGTCTTCCCTACGCCAAGTAGATCCTAACAGGTATTTTAACTCACAAGCTCACTAGCCTTTCTGTACTTGCTCTCCTTTTACTTCATTTCTTACTTTGGCATCGGAGCGTCTTGCAGGTACACCCCGTTCTCTTCTCCACCATCGGTAAACTAGGAGCTCAAGACGCGCTGCTGGTTGCTGATCTCTTTCTGGTCCGGTAAGATCAGTGGCGTCGTCTGTGGGAAGCTCATGCTTCCCTGTTCTTTCTTCCTCAGAAACCAAAGAACCAAAGCACATCTCAACTTTCATCGATCATGGCCAGCCCACGCGTTGACGATAACCTCCATGAAACCGCCTTCACCAATGACGACAATCATGATCTCAATGTGACCGTTCACGTCGAGGAAGGCGAAGCCAGGGACGGGGGCACCGCCTCTTCCTCACCCAACGATGTGGCCTTCAACGTCGCCCAACGCTTCGACATCCCGGTTGTCTTCCAGCCAATCCCTGTGCCGCCCAACGCCGACCCAACCATGGTGGACTTGTTCGCACCAATCAACAAGAAGAATATGATGATTTTCCAGCAGAACAAGCAGATCGGGATGTTGGAAAAGAACGAAAACGACGCTCTCCCCCGCTGAGACACCGTCGTCCAGTTTCTCGCAGCCTGTCCCCGTGACAACGAGAAACCCGTCCTTACTCTCCCCCACGGAGACTGCAGCACGATAAGTCTCGGAGTCCCTTTCCGCGACAACCTGGAAGTCGTCCGTGACTAGAAAGGCCTCATCCCGTGGCCGCCCATAAGCGTGATCGCTTCCCCGAAAAGAGAGACACACTCCGGCTCCTAAGAGAAACAAAGCTGACAGGTACGCGGAGAAACCGAAGATTCGGCCAAGGGGTTCTCCCCATCGTGGTAGGAGTCCTCGGTACGACCTGTCTCCGTCACAGTCACCCATTAGGAGCGAAGAGGAAGACCCCCCCGGTCCACTGTCCAAGGCCATCATGGAAAGTCGCCTGCCCATCAGGATGGAGAAACCCCCGAGCCTGGCTACCTACGATGACACCACCGACCCGGATGACCACGTTGAGAGCATTGATGCGATGCTCGATTATCGAAATGTCCAGGAAGCCATAAAGTGTAGGCTCTTCCCCAAGACCTTGTGGAAGGGCATGATGGCATGGTATAAGAGCCTCGAGCCCGAATCCATCACTTCTTGGAAAGAGCTGAAGAGACAATTCTCCAGGAACTTCACCGCTTCCCGGCGACACCCGAAGATGGAGGCGTCCTTGGAATCCATCATTCAGGGGAAAGAAGAATCTTTCTGGGACTACATAGAGTGATTCAATCAAGAGGTTGTCCAAGTGTCTACCTCGGACAACATGAAGAGATATCTGATCGGGCAAGGACTGCGACCTCGCAGCAATTTCACCAAGGCGGTTGGTATCAAAAGTCCTAACACGTTGGACGAACTCCTCCACAAGGCCCATGCCTACATTCAGTACGAGGAGAAGGAGGCCGCCAATAGTGCCCACGACTCGTAGAACCAGGAGAGTGCCAAAAGCTCTAGGCACGAAGACTCTGTTGCTCCCCGACGAGGCGGGGAGAAAAGAAGAGAATATCGGCCCCGAGACTCCCGAGAGCATTGGGGAGCAGCAGGCCGCTTCACCGAGTACACGCTACTCACAGCTCCCCGCGACCGCATTCTGGCCGAGTGCATCAACTCGGAGTTCCAGAGAGGTGGCGTCCACTTCCCAAAGCCGACACCCCCCAAGCCTAACGTTGACAAGTCGAAGTACTGCCGATTCCATATGAGCCATGAACACGTCACGGAAGATTGCATCCATCTCAAGAATGTCATCGAAATCCTAATCAAGGAAGAGCACCTGAAGCAATACACCAGGAGGAACGAAGCTCCGCGACAGGAAGCCCGGGAGGCGAAGAATGTCGAGGAGGTAACGCCGCCCTCCGACGACAAAGGGCTACAGGTCGCTCTGTACATCTCCCGACCAGAGGAATTCTTCCTCCCCTATGAGGCCGACACGCCCGTGTCTGCTCGTAGCCCATGGGAGAGCTTCCCCGCCGCCATGGTCATATCCGGCGGAGGGTTCAACAAGTGCTCCGTAGGGTCGGTGAAGCAGAAATTCGACCAACTGATCGAGGCAAGCTCCGTGCAGAACACCACCTTCGACAAAGTCCAGGGGAGGTCGAACCCCAACACTTTTATCTCGAGGAGCTACCGGGCGACGCCCCTAATTCCATCATCCCTCTCCTGATCATAGCCTAGATGGCGAACTTCGACGTCTGTCGCATCCTCGTTGACCAGAGGAGCTCAGTTGACATAATGTATGCTCACCTGTTCACCACCCTCCAGCTCGAAGATACGCATCTGACCCCGCACGTCGGCTCCGACTTGCAAGGCTTTAACAACACCACCACTAGGCCATGGGGCTACGTTGAACTACTTGTCACCTTCGGGTCCGAGGAGACTGCCAGACAGGTCAAGGTTCGCTTCTTGGTGATAGAGTGCCCCTCTCTATATCATTGCATTCCGGGGAGGACGACCCTGGTCGAGTGTCATACCCTAATTTTTTACCCTAAGATTTTTGTTTTCATTGCGCATAGTCTGCATAGCATATCACATCATCCATGCATAGCTAACCATTTTATTAGACTTTGTTTGTTTTTATTTGTTAAATTAGGGCCAGTGCAGAAGGATCAGGAGTCATGGAGGTCGTGTATGTGTTCAGTGGGATTCTGGTCCTTACAAGTTGTGTTGGATTTTTGTGGAGATAGAGGAGGGATATGCCTCATTCTTATGATCCTTTAGTCAGTACAAGGCTATATCATTATTTTCGAAGATTTCCTCAGGGGCATGGTTCGTGTATCAAGTTCGTCATCATCTAATCTTTGACTGTGTGGTTTATGATCAAGAGTTTTGGATAAGAGATGCGATAATGGTTCAAATTTCACCATAATTTATTCAACATTCAAGAAGTCAAGCGTTTAAGTTACAAAGAGACTTTATGTGACCTACATCAAGTTCTACTCTTAAGATTCAAGGTTGTAAGTTAAGTTCAAATTAGCTCCAAAGATTCCACATTACAAGTTTAAGGGCCAAATTTCAGTCAATGTTATTCATCACCATTCAAGACTCTTGGTTCTATGTACAAGATTACAAAGTCCATGCTTCAAAAGTCAAAATTCAAATTGGATTCACCAAGACTTCATGTGTTCTAAAAGAAATCCATGATTCAAAGTCAATGATTGTAAAAAATTGATTTGAATTCAATGCAAAGTACAATTGCTAGTTACATTCAAAGTACAAGTCCAAGCATGAATTCAAGTGTCAATATTTATGCAAGTTCCATTCCATGATTTTTTAGAATTTGAGTCAGATTTCTGGAATAGTGGCGTGTTTCCAATATCATCATCAGCTTGGTATCATGATTCCTTTGCACTATCCAAAGAGGAGAAAGAGGACTTATTTCTCTGATCCTCTTGGACTTATTTCTGCGTTACATCTACCGAGTATTGTAGGCCTTGATTTCTCACATAGAACAAATTGGGCTGGGTTGATTCTAAAAGGTTTTCAAAGCACGGATCGAACCTGTTGAATTTAAAAGGAAATTCACTAAATCATGATCGTTTCACAAAACAAGATCAATACAAGAATCAAAACACCATATTTTAGCCATCAATTTTAAACACAACCAAACAGGATTAAATGGAAAAAGAAACCGAATCAGCAAGTGCAATAATATTCACGATGTCGGCAAGAATTAAGAATCAGCAGGCCCGGCCCTAGGGTAAGGCAACCGAGACCTATGCCTAGGGCCTCTAATTTTCCATTTGTTTTATACTAGGCTTTAAGTATATGATTAGTTATTGGTGATTGATAATATTGTTTGAGTTTTTTTTTTTACAGTAAATTACTGTTAGTATAACTTAATGTGGGAGTTGAATACTATTACAAATGATTAAATTTGTAATTTTATTCTTATCTTGAACTAACAAATAAATACATTAATTTATTTATTTAATTTACTTAATGACTATCTGAGTTTTAATATTATTCATATCTTGAAGTTGAAAACATAATAAATGCATTCGTCAATTTATTTAATTTGCTTTAATGATAATGTAAATTTTAATGTTTTATATCATATAGTGTCTCATTTTGTGTTTAAGTACTAGTTATATTTAAATTATTATTATTTTATAATTTTAGTTTTAAAGATTTTGTTTCTATTAACATTTTTAATCGGAGAGCAACAATTAAAATATTTATTTTTATGTCAAATAACATATTAACACTTAAATTTTATTGTTTTAATATTTTTTCCATTTACTTATATAAATTTTTTCTTCATCTCATCTTATTTTTATTTTCAAATATTGCTAACTTAAAAATTTGAATTATAAAGTAGAAAAAAAAGAAGAAAAAAAAGAGAGACATAGTTAGAGTTTCTAAATTAGTTTAAAAATAATTAAATTAATCGGCTTATTATTGTTTCAAAAGATAAATAATTAATTATTTTATAGATAAAAATTAAAATATAATTTTTAGGTAAGATTAAAATAACTTTAATTAAATATTTTATAAATGTTTTGCCTCGGGCCTCAACACGTGTTGGGCCGGCACTGAGAATCAGACACAATCTTCAGCATTTACCGTGAAAATCAGACAGGACAGCTCAGCTCGAAAACGGAAACAAAATCGGTGATATGAAAACATGTTCCAAGCAGAGTCAGATTCTTTCCAAAACCGAAACCGACATGACAATCTCGGCATTCAAGTCGAAATCGGTAAAATTAAGTCATCAAGCCTATAAGAGTTGTCTCAAACACAATCCTACCGAAATGGAAACCATTGAAATCACAAATCACAAGGATTTCAGCCATGATCACTTCCTTTCCAAAATAAAATCATCAAGAATCAGGACAGTAATTTCACATTCAATTTCAGAATCAGCGCATTCAGTCCCAAATGCCTATAAAAAGACAGAGCAGATTCAAGGAGAGCGCAGACAACACGATTCAGAAAGGGAGAAAGTATCACAAATTCACATATATACAATAAACTCACAGAACATCACACACACATACGAGAGAGAGCACGAAAATGATGATGCGAAAGAGAGAGAGCTGAGGGATAGTGTGAGTGAGCGACTCGCATTCCTACGCCGACCGCCGCAGATTTGTACGCGTCCACCTTCTTCGGCGTTTCCAATACTGTTGCGTCCAAGCTTTGGAAAAAGGGTACTCTGTTCTTTTCACGTTTCAGTTCTTTTGTTAATTCATTACAAACTTTATTCATTTGTTTGGTCTGTGTGTGTTTTTATGGTGGGCTTTTGAACCACTTTGTTCTTATCCTTGCCAACTGGATTAATTTGTTTTTTATGTACATTTTCTAGATCATTCTAACTTAGGTGGTGCAAGATATATCTTTTCTAAATGAAATCTAGTCAATAGGAGGCACATGAGAGTTGTTACGTTAAATGACCCTTATTTTTTCTTTTTCTTTTTTTAATAAACATTGCCATGTGTGAAACATGATAGGTTTGAAAAGTCAAGATTGGGATTATTTATGTTAATGTTCTAATTTTCAATGAATCATGAACCATGAAGCGCCTCTCCATGTGCATTTTTTTTCCTTTTAATTTTATTTATTTATTTATTTTAAGTATTAGGATTTATCCCTAATTGGGTTATGAGTCTAATTTTGCCATTTCACACCTCTTGAATCCTTACTACACATCCTAGTTTTTTTTTTTAAATTCTCTTTCATTTTGTATATTTAATCAGTAATTTTAATCCTTTTTAATTTTTTCAATTTAGGTTAGATTTAATCTTTATTCTAGATGATTTATTAATCAATTTCCAAAATAAAATAAATTTAATAAGTATTTTTTTTCATAATTATCAAACAGAATTATCATTTAAGGTTAAGATACTTAGTTAAATAAGTAGTGTTTTTTTCTCAACCATAAATCACATGCCTCCCCCGTTTCAATTCAATTAGTTTTTTGTTTTTCATTTTAATTTAATTTAGTTTTTAATTAAAATTTAACTTATTTAATTTTAAAACTAGAGTTTAATTTAATTAGTTTTAAATTTATTTGAATTAGTTTTCATTTAGATTTTAGTTTATTAGATTTTAGTTTAATTTAGATAATTAGTTAATCAATGTTTTAGAATTTAGTTAATTAGTTTAATTAGTTAGATAGATTTTAATTAGAGTTTATTTTTTAGTTTTCATTAGAATTTAGTTCATTTAGTTTTTAATTGGATTTTTAATTAATTAGTTAATTTTAATTTAAATTTTGGTTTAAACCGTTTTTATTTATTTCTTAAGTTAATTCATATTTTTCATTTTAGTTAATTTTTAATGTTCATTTTAAATTTAATTCTTGATAATTTTGACTGCCAGTAAGTCCCGTTACTAATACTTATTCTCTTGTGGTCTATGTTTACTTGTCAAATTTCAAAGGAAAGATCCCGTTGTTGACTGCCATGTCACATATTAGCCTAACTTTAGATCCCTCCCTTTTATTCTAGCCTTAGGATTAGAATCGCCGCACTCTTTACATGTGTTCAGCCATAAACACCTTATATCCCTTATCCTAGCCTTAGGATCGGAGTCACCGCACTCCATACATATGTTCCGCCGTGAACACTTACTTCCCTTATAACTCAACTTCAACTCTAGAGTCGTCGTACTCTACGTAATGTCTTGCCATAGACGCTACCTCCCTCTGGAACCTTGACCACAGTCAAGAGTTCCTCACCCTCATTGAGGGGAACTATGAATACTCTGATTCTACTCCCGTCAGGATACGTAGGCACAAGATGCGATGTCTTGGCGAGTATACTTAGATATTAACCATTAGGTCTTTCCCTTAGCAAGCAAGCAAATAAGTAACATGACACAAATAAAACAAGAGGTTCCTGTAGAGTACTACAGACGTTTAGGATGCTAATACCTTCCATAGACGTAACCAACCCCCGAACCTAGATTCTCTTAACTTAGGGTTTTCGAGCTTTACCCTTTCCTATAGATAAATCAATGTTCGGTGGTGAATTTGGATTTGTGATTCAAGTTAATCCAATAGTTTGACATCCGATTCTCACCGCGACACCGAGCTAACGGCTGTACCATCCATAGTCCAACTGAAGATAAAGTACTACACTGCTAGAGGTCGCGTCGTCACCTTTCATGGGGACATTGAAGCGCTCAGAAGGTGCTTTGAGGCACCAACCAAGGGGCTGAACTCGATTAACATCAAACCCAAGACCGCCGAAAAGCCAGCCCAGGCCGAGGAGCAGAAGCCACTGCCGCGTGTCAACTCGGTCGACCTCAACAGCCGCTTCCCCACCAAGCAATAGCAGAACGAAGCAATGACCAACACACCTCCAACAAATGGCGGAGACGGGCATCTCTTTCATCTCGTGCGCCCTATTCCAGATGGTGACTTCGAGCTTATCACTCTCGGCGACTACCCCGACAAGAGCGTGAAGATCGGAACGGGACTCCCCGACTTGGCGAGGAAGCAGTTGAAAGCCTGCCTTAGGGAGAATGCTGACCTCTTCACGTGGAGTGTTACGGAGATGCCCGAGCTCGACCCCAACATGGCCTGCCACCAGCTCACCATAGATCCGGCCGCTAGGGCCATAGTACAATGTAGGCGTAGGCAGTCTTCCGAGAAAGCGGAGGCTGCTGAAAAAACTGTAAAAGACCTCTTAGAGGCAAATTTTATTTCGGAATCCCAGAAAATAACCTGGCTGTCCAATGTTGTACAAGTTAAAAAATTTAATGAAAATTGGAGAATGTGTGTTGATTATACTGACCTCAATAGGGCTTACCCCAAAGACACATATCCATTGCCTAACATCGAAAAACTAGTCGACAATTCTGTAGGTTTTAAATTATTTTCGCTCATGGACGCATACTCGGGGTACAACCAAATCCCCATCGCAAAGGCCGATAAGCAATACACGGCTTTCATGACTGAGTTAGGCAATTATTACTACAACGTAATGCCCTTCGGTCTGAAAAACGCAGGCACGACCTACCAGCGAATGATGAACAAAGTCTTCCGGGGCAAAATCGAAGACACGCTCGAGGTCTACATGGACAACATGATCGTGAAATCACGAGAAGAAATCGACCACACCGTTCATCTCAGAAGAGTATTCGATACGGCGAGGAGATGAAAAATGAGATTCAACCCGGAGAAGTGCACCTTCGATGTCCGAGCAGGAAAATTCCTCAGCTTCTATTTGACGGAGCGAGGAATCGAGGCAAACCCCGACAAGTGCAGAGCATTCTCCAAGTTTCAAACGCCAAACTCGAAGAAATAAATCCAATCCCTAAACGGAATGCTTGCCTCACTGTCCGGGTTCGTAGGTAATTTTTCCAAACACGCGCTCCTATTTTTCAAGCTTTTGCGCAAGGAGGCCACATTCGAGTGGACCGAGGAGTGTTAGCAAGCCCTCCTCCACCTCAAACAAGTCCTTTTGCAACCCCCGGTCCTCTCACGACCGGAAAGCGGGGAGACTTTATATCTGTACCTCGCCGCCGCAACTGAGGCCGTCAGCGCGGCTCTCATTTGTGAAACCCCCGAGGGGCAAAAACCAATCTATTTCACCAGCAATGCCCTCCAAGGCTACGAGCTCAGGTACCAGCATATTGAGAAGGTCGCTCTGGTCCTCATCTATATCCTGGCCCACACGATCGTGGTTAGGACGGACCAACCCGTGAAGCAGCTGCTCGGTCGTCGCGACATGGAAGTTAGGATGCTTAAGTGGTCACTCGAGCTCTCTGAGTTCGATGTCCAATACGAGAGCATGAAGGCCTTGAAGGCTCAAGTGCTAGCCGACTTCATCATGGAAATGACTGCCCCGATCTCCCCGATCGACGAATCCCGTAAGTGGACTATTTATGTCGATGGGGCATCCGACTCGACGGGAGTTGTGTGGGCATCATTTTGGAGAACGAAAAAGGTATCTTGATTGAGGTTTCCCTCACCATATCCTTCCCAATATCGAATAACCAGGCCGAGTACGAGGCTTTTCTCGCCGGATTGCGCCTGGCTGAGGACCTTGGCGCGAAGGAGGTGCAGATATATACAGACTCCCAGCTCGTCGCCTCTATGTGTGGGGGGAGTACTGTAGCGTGCGATTTTTGTCAGTGATGCGACCACCTTATCGCAGGGGTTATTGGGGTGCTACTTTATGATTTCTTATTTATCCTATGAAGTTGGAAAGGAAAGAGAAGCTATCTAAAACTAACCTTGCACGCAAATGTTTCTTTTAACAAATGCCAAGAGATTGGGGGGTCCGGGGTCAGGTTATACAAAGGAAGCTATTAACATACGATGTATATATGGTTATCCATAGGTATTTCTTTACATTGGTTTCTATTATCCTAAAATACTCTCTAGTGTTTATTTGCTATGGATTGGGGAAAGTTTCTCCTTTGGGAGATTCCGAGATGATGTTTTTGTTGTTTTCGGGTTTTCTGTTGTTTTTGGTAAGGTACTGGACCTAAGGTTTTTGATTAGTATGCTCGCTAATATTTCGCAATCTTATGCCTACGTATTCTCGTAAATGTGTCAGGGAAATCAGAGCAATCGTAGTTCCTCCTATACTTGGGAGGAAAAGTTGTTTGGTGTCTTGTTCAAAGCCCAAGATTGAAGCTAAAGGATGTTTGTTTGTGTCTTGTTCAAAGCCCAAGATTGAAGCTAAAAGTTTGACTGAGAGAGACTTTGTCATCTCTAAAGGGAGATATCTCTCCTGTTCATCACAGAGGTAGGTTGATTTATAAAGGGGTTTACTTTAACTAGAATGCACTAAATAATTTCCTTTATAAGAGGGGTCAAGAAGGAATAAACTTTAACTCAGTGTAGATCAATGTCATTTTTCCTTATGAGTTTTTCATACTAAGAGAGGGACATTGGCTTGGATGTAAATAATCCAGGGCATTGCCACTTAAAGCAGTTAGATGAAAGAGAGATTTGGTCAGGATAAAAGAGGGACTACAGCTTAGATTTTGAATCAACAAGTGTGCCACTTACAACAATTATCTGGAAGTTAGTTTTGATTGTTTGTTCTGATCTGTGATGTGTAGAGAAATTATCTGCCTACAGAGAGAGTTCCTTGTCTCATTTGAAGAGATGTTGGTTTTTGTGTGCCTTGATTAAAGCCCAAGGTTGAAGCAAAAAGGTATTGGTTCCACTGGGGAAGGTTTTTATTTATGTCTTGTACAAAGCCCAAGATTGAGGCTAAAGGTGGCTGACTCAACTAGAGAGTGTTTATCTGTCTTGTACAAAGCCCAAGATTGAGGCTAAAGAGTTTGATGGACTCTCCTGGGGAAAATCATTATATATGTCTTGTACTAAGCCCAATATTGAGGCTAAAAGGGAAATCAACTCAGCTGGGGAGTAGGTTGTCTATCTTGTACAAAGCCCAAGATTGAGGCTAACTATACTAAGGATTATCTTCATACAAAGCCTAAGAGGAGGCTGAGGATGTTCTTATATAAAGCCTAAGAGGAGGCTAACTTCTGCTGAGGAATATTTCAATCCAGAGACAAGTCCAGTATGTAATGAACTGTTCTAGAGTTTGAGGAAATTCAAAAGAGGTTTCACCGGGAATTAATCCTCTTTGGGGAAATGAATTCCTTTGTATGAATTGTGACAATCTTGAGAAAATTTTCACCGGGAAAAATGCCTTTCTCTGTTCCATATTGATTAAGCCCAAGAGGAGGCAAGACTGTATCTGGAATTTCCTATGGGGAACTAGTTTTGACTATGTTGAAAGAGTAACCTCTAGTTTGACCTAAGCCTAGACTTAGTTGTTGGGGAAAACTCTAAGCAAGTAATATACAGGCATATATATATATATATATATATATATATATATATATATATATATATATATATACAGATGAAATATATATAAACAAGTATTGCATAGAAGTGATAGTACAACTTACCGTTGTGCAAGCTTCCAGCATTATAAACACAATTGTATGGTTAGTTATTCAAGAAATTGAAGAAAGTTTTGATACAACTGTAAGTTTGAAATTGAATTAAAAGAGTCTTGGGACTTATTGCTTAAAGAGGGGCCCATGTGACTTATTTGATAACATTGATCGCACTGCGATACCGACAGACGTTGTGGAACTTAGACTATAGTAGAGGCCCAAACATTGTTTATATACTAAAGAGAAATGGTATTACACTCTAATAAGGGCCCAAGAATGTTTGTAAAGAAAAAAGAAATGGGTATTATACTCAAGGAGAGGCCCAGGTGATTTTGATTAAAAGAGCGGCGATCGCGTTAGGGTTTTGAAAATTGTATCGGGACTTATACAATAACTGAGGCCCAAATCATTTTTGTACAAGGGTTGGGTCTTACACTCTATTAGAGGCCCAAGAATGTTATTAAAACGAAGAGATGGGGCTTACAACTCAAGGAGAGGCCCAGGTGAAATTGGTTTTAAGACGACGATCGCGCCGAGAATTTTGAAACCGCATCGGGACTTATACAATTGCTGAGGCCCAGGTTTATTTATCTACAAAAAGGATTGGGTCTTACACTCTATTATAGGCACAAGAATGTTTTAAAAAATGTTGGTGAGGGTGAAAATGATCAAAACCCTAATTTGATAAGAAAAATGTATTTAATTTTGAATAAAAATTAATAAAATTATCAAAATTATCAAACATGTGTAAAAAGTCAGTTGTGATCTTGGATCAATGTTTGAAAAATCGTGTTTTTATTCATGGAATGATTGAAAAGCATTTGAATTTGAAAAATTAAGAGAAAGATATATTTTAAATGCTTAAAAACAAATAAAAAATAAATTCTTTACAAAAATATTAAATATTCAAAATAAATAATATTTTTGGGAAATTTGTGTAAAATAAAATATTTTAACATTTTTGTGAATTTTGAAAAAAAAAAGAATCAATTCAAAAACATAAAAATTCAGAGAGAAATTAATTTTTGAATCAATTAAATAAAATTACAAAATATTCAAAAATTCAAATTTTCAAAAAAGGCGCCAAGAACACCTTGTGTAGTTCGCGCGAGTTATGTTCTTGCATATATGCAAAACCCCCATCTATCTCACTGATTACTTGATGAAATCAAATGATCCAAACATCAAACTTGCTCGCTTTTGACTCACGAACATGACCATGGTGTTAAATTTCATTTATTTTAAGTGTGGAGTGAGATAATTGTAATGAACACAGATGAACCCTAATTTGCACAAACCAATATGAAATTCCATACACGATTGATTCATGGCAATTGATTGAGGGTTATTACTCTACATACATGTAAAATCATGGTGGTAACTTGAAATAACATTTATGATGCATGGAATATAAAGTTTGAAGGTCTCAGACTTACTTCTTGCAGCTGGTGATCGAGTTTGATGATAGAGGTGTTATGGGTGTTATATAATGATCTGGACAGCTTCAATGGACCTCAAGTAATGTGTTTGGAAGCTTGGAATGGATTGAAATGAGCTGGAACTTGATTTGGTACCTCAACTGCAAACCTGCTAAAAAGCTCTTGCAAATGGATGGCGACTTTATGATTTAGGTGTTCCAGATGAGTTTCAAGGTCATGGATCACTCATATATGATGTTTATGAGGTGTTGGCATGATTGGCTTGGACAGAAATGCTCTCAAATGAAAAATTCGATAGTGACTTCAAAAGGAAGAAAATCTGGTTTTTGAAATGTGATTTTGAGGAAAGCATTAGTTGTGGTGCTTTGGTGTACTTGAATTGATCATAAATGATCTCTATTTATAGTAGAGCAAGTTTGTTTTTCAAGGAATAATGAATGGCAACTGGTACAGTTGGTTATCCAATGGTAGCATAAAGGAATCCAAGTCTTCTCTAGCCATTGACTTGGGTCAATCTTGCAGGCCTATGGTCTTCTGATGCTTGAGTTTATCTTGACTCATTTGGTTGATCATGGACTGATACATTCCATCTCTATGCATCCTTTAAATGCTTCATGACAAATTTGAAAGTTTTGGATTTTGAACTTTGAATGTCACATGCCAAATGATGGTGTTTTGGACTTACAAGGCTCTATGGTGTTGTAGCTCTGCAGAGATCATGTTCATTGCACCTTAGAAACTTGTCTTGTATGATGACAAGGCTTGCCAAGTCATGAAAATGCCAAAATCGTGTGGCAAGTTCAAGACTGTCTTGTAAAAACAGTTTTGGAGGTGCCATGTTCCCATGCTTGTAACTCCCTACTCAAGTTGAATTAGGATGAGTTCTTGTACATTTTGGAAAGGTCTCATGACATACTTTTACTTTGATGTTTGACTTTGGATTTGAATCCCTTTGGATCAGAGTGAAAAATGCCCTTACATTTTGGATTTTTGGGCTGTTTTAACTTGGGCAGATTTTCACTAACTGTTGGAATTTCCATAACCATACCTTGATTTTGATCCATCCATAACTCAAAATCCATGAGGTTTTTGGACATGGTTGATATAAGAACTCTTGTAGTATGTGTGGAGATCTATCATTTGGGCTTTGAGTGAGAGAAGATAGTTGCTTGGATCAGTAGTTATGGCCTTGCAAAGTTGGCAAAAAATCATGTTATTTCATAACTTAGTGAAATTTTCAAGTTTCTCAACATTACCCCTTTTACAAGTTATCTCACTTTTATTGATTTTTCTTACTTGGCTATGATCCAAATCACATATTAACATCATTTTAGGGTTGAGGAAGCCTTGGTTGACCAAAAATGCCAAAAGTCAAACTTGGTTTTGGGCACAGTTGACTTTTTATCAGATGAACTTTGAACTTTATGATTCTTTTGTGAAATCAATCCTTAGGCCTAATTAAACTTCATGGATGGCCTCTAGGGCTATTTAGGGATGTCTTGGACCCTTCCCCAAGGTTTGAGATCATGTGTTGGTCAACATTCAATGGTAGGGTTGACTTTTTCCTTAGAAACCCTAATTTATGATTGGATGATTTTGAGTTCTTGTGGCTTATGAATCAAGTTCTTTGTGTAACACCCTTTTTTACCCCACGAATAAACACGACAAAGTACACAAAGTATCAGAGTAAAATCACCTTAGAAGGGTGCACACTTCTCAAAATAACTCAAAATAAAACATTTGCTTCGTAAACAACGGGTTTTCCTCAAAATCATCAAAAAGCCATAAAATAAGCAGCGGAACCACTATAACCACAATAAATCAAAAATCAAAAGGTTTCCCAAAAATAAAATCATAATAATCAGATAAAATCAAAACAAAACTCAACATGGTTCGGCTCAACGACCCAACCCGATGTTACACTATCAGAGCGAGACCCTCTACATCGACCAAAAGTAACGAAAAATTCTAAGAAGTCCTCGAAGGCATCCACGGCTAAACCTAATCACCTGCACGTTATCCACCAGGCGGTAACATATCAAAGCAGGCAGGGAGAGTAATCACAAATCATTATAATCAATATAAAAACACGATATGCAATAAAATTGCGTCATCATCATATACAACATCTTCAGGGTCATCACAAGGAAACATCAAATCACAACATCATAAATCAAATCAATGCCATTTAAATGCAATGGACAACAAGACTCATGCATGTGGTACCAATCGTCATAGTCGATGGACACTGGGCCATCACCCTCCAAAGATCCCTGTCATTGGGATCAGTTCCACACAAGAACCGGAGCACGTCAAATAACCTCATATCCGCACAATGGGAATGAAGTCTACATCGTCACAGAAAATGCTATGAATGCATGATACAAAACGTCAATAATCATCATCATCAATAAAACCATCATGTGCATCGGCATTCATCAATTTTCATGTTAATTCACATCATCATATAATCATCAGAACATCACAAATCCTCATCATCATAATCATCAATAACATCACAAATCATCATCATCATAATCATCAATAACATCATGTTAATCCATCATAAAAATCACAGCATTAAAACATCAAACAACATAGAATCCTAAACAAATTTCGCGAACAACAGACATTCGCTGCACAGTTCGTTTTGCAAACTGATTCGCCAGGACATTCGCTTTGCGAAGCAATCAGCGAGTCCCCATCCCATACAAAAACCAGAGAGTTCTCCATTCAGTCTCTCCTCGCTCCTCTATTCGCTGTGTGAAACCCTTCGCTGGGACATTCGTTGTGCAAGCCCACAAAACACATCCCAGAATTCATCCCAGTATCATCACACCATTTATCGCGTATTCGATGCATTGCTCGCTTTGCGAGCCTGGGGCGAATGTTCGTCGTGCGAATGAATCCTTCGTTTTGCGAACTAGAGATTACAGCAAATCGCTGCTACGTATCAGTAGCACCACAGCCCCAACAATCCTTGCGATTTCAACCCCAATTCATCCTAAAACCTCCCTGCAACATTCCTAAGGCACATGGGAATCAAAGGCATAAAACCTATGTCTATTATGTCAATTAATTTCATTATCCTAACTCAAAATCACCTAAACCTTCACAATATTCTTTTTCTACAGGGTCAAAACCACATCAACATAAATTAACCTCGAAGACCTAATTTTATCTAATTCAATTCAATCCTTAATAATCGATTAACAAAATACCCTCAAATCATCAATTTATCACCAAAACCCATAAACCCTCACAAAACCTCAAAATCATCCTTAAACACATCGAATCCCTATATTGAAAATAAGGAAAGGTAGTACTCCCCATACCTTAGGTTGTCGATTCGAAGCTTTCTCTCTGAGCCTTTGGAAACCTTCTCGAATTCCTCACCCTTTTCCTTTTTCCTTAGAGCTCTCGCCTTCTTTCCTTCTTTTCATGGTCTAACCAAAAAATGAATCCTATTCTCAAATCCTCCTTTTATTCAACCTAACTCTTGAGCTTCTAAAATTGAGCTTTCTCCATAAATCCCCTCGCTAATCTCCTCAAAAGTCCATCTTACCCTTAATTCCTCTAATATTATTTAAATTAATAATAATACTAACATATTTCATATTATATATTTTTATTTAATTTAATAACCAAAACTTCACGAAATCACCGACATCGGCACAAATCACCAAAATTCACAGAAATTCACGAACATAATATTTAAATAAATTAAATAAATATTCTTACAGATTTGGGGTGTTACAACTGTCCCCCACTTAAAGAATTTTCGCCCTTGAAAATTACCTCAAGGAAATAGAGTTGGATACGACTCCCTCATCTGATCTTCACGTTCCCAAGTCCAACTCTCGCCAGCTGGTCTACCCCACAACACCTTCACCAAGGTTATGTCTTTACGCCGCAGTTTCTTCATCTCTAGATCATCAATTAGCACAGGTACTGCTTCAATATTCAAGTTATCCCTCACTTGTAGATCATCCATTTGAATCACATGCGACAGATCTGGAATGTACTTCCTCAACTGAGACACATGGAACACGTCATGCAAATTCGCAAGTGACGGCGGTAAAGCAACTCGATAGGCTACCTCTCCCATCCTCTGCGATATTTGATATGGGCCAACAAAACGTGGAGTAAGCTTCCTAGACTTCAAAGCTCGACCCACACCAGTCACTGGCGTCACTCTCAAAAACATGTGATCTCCCTCTTGGAATTCAAGTGCTTTCCTTCACTTATCATGGTAACTCTTCTGTCGACTCTGCGATGCTCTCATCCTTTCTTGGATCAGCTTAATCTTCTCAGTCGTCTCTTGAACGATCTCAGGTCCGAGTACGACACTCTCGCCTGACTCATACCAACACAACGGAGTTCTACACCTTCTCCCATACAAAGCTTCATACGACGCCATTCCAATACTAGCATGAAAACTATTATTGTAAGTGAACTCAATCAACGATAGATGGCTATCCCAAGATCCTCCATGATCCAATACATGCGCCCTTAGCAAATCCTCCAAAGACTGGATAGTCCTTTCTATCTAACCGCCCGTTTGCGGATGATATGCAGAACTCATCCTCAACTTAGTACCCAAAGCATCTTGCAAACTCTTCCAGAACCTCGATGTAAATCTCAGATCTCTATTCGACATAATACTCTAAGGTATCCCACGTAACTTCACAGTCTCCTCAATGTACATCTCAGCTAACTTCTGCATAGAATGATTAATCTTCATCGACAAGAAATGAGCCGACTTAGTTAATATATCCACGACCACCCAAATAGAATCATTTCCCTTAGCAGTCCTCGGCAAACCTGTCACAAAATCCATAGAAATGCTATCCCATTTCCACTCTGGAATATTCAACGGCTGCATCATACCTAAAGGCTTTTGATGCTCAATCTTCGACTTCTGACAAGTCAAACAAGCATAAATGAACTCTACGACATCCTTCTTCATGCCCGGCCACCAAAACAACTTTTTCAAATCCTGGTACATCTTCGTAGCACCGGTATGAATACTCAACCTACTTCGATGTCCTTCTTCTAGAATACTCTTCTTGATTTCTAGAACATCTGGGACACATACTCTATCTTTGAAGCATCACACCATTCCCGTCAATCTGGAATTCTCCTCCGTTATCTTTGTTAATCAAAGTCAATTGGTCAACCAACTTCAAATCTGATTGTTGTCCCACTCTGATTTCTTCTAGAATATCACTAGTCAACTTCAACATTCCCAATTTCACACTGCCATAGGTCTCTTCACATACTAAACTCAAATCTCATAATTGCTCAATTAATTCCAATTCCTTCACCATAAGCATCGACATATGTAATGACTTCCTTCTCGATGCATCGGACACTACATTTGCTTTACCTGGATGGTAACTCAAATCAAAATCAAAATCCTTCAACAACTCTAACCACCTTCTCTGCCTCATATTCAATTCCTTCTGATCAAATAAGTACTTCAAGCTCTTATGATCGCTGAACACTTCAAACTTAGAGCCAAAAAAATAACGTCTCCAAATCTTCAACAAAAACACCACAGCTGCCAACTCTAAGTCATGTGTAGGATAATTTCTCTCGTGAACTCGCAATTGTCTCGAAGTATTTGCGGTTTAAACCCATGTTTGAGTGCGGTGAGATCTCTGAAAGTACTGATCTTTGTATGGTTTAAACCCATGTACCATTTGAGTGCGGCACCGGTTAAACTGTCTTGGAAATAATGGATTAGTAGCTGTTGATTTTCTGTCTGGGTAGACATTTCCCGAGCGTACATCACCAAATGACTTTGAGGGCAAGAGTTGCCTTTGTATTTTTCAAAGTCAGGCACCTTGAATTTGTGCGGTATCTTTACATTAGGGACCAAGCAGAGGTCGGCGGCATCTTTGCCAAACAAGTCTTATCCGCGGATGGCTTCAGTTCCTTTTGTATTTCCAAGAACTATTCCTGGAATCCGTTCATCCTTTCATATAATTCCTCATTCTTGGTGGATGTGACTGGCGGAAACTGTTTCTCAGGGATAGTGTGTATCACAGGTGGCGATATTGTCATTACTATTGTAACCATTGGCGCTTCAGTAACGTGAAGTTTGTAACCTTCAGGAGTTTCTGTCGTTCCCCTTGCATCTTCATTTAACTGAAGTTTGTAACCTTTAGGCCTGAAATTTCATGTTGTAGCTTTTGGGTCTTCAGTGACGATGGGATGTATCCTTCTGGTATGAAGTTGTGAGGCATTCCCCAGGGGCGGCCTTTTGGCATATTTACCGAGGATGATTGTCATGCTTCTCAAATATTGGTGTGGTTGTGATCTTTGAGACCACAGTGCTCTGCTGTTGCTGCTCCTGAGCTGTTCCCAGGGATTGCATGTCGTTGTGAAGTTTTTCCAAACTTTCTTTTAGAGCGTCGATTTCCTCTCTCAGCTCTCTGTTCTCTTCCTTGAGTTCATCCATTTTCTTTTTTCGATTGGCTTGAGTATTGTACGAATGAGACAATTTGACTCTAGAGTGTGACACAGAAGTGAGACTCGAAAGACAAAAATGCATTATGTGAGAATGATGAATGATATGCAGAGATATATTTTTTGTTTTTGTTTTCAAAAGAAACTTTACAATTATATTGCAAATATCACACAGTGGGGGGAGACCTCTTTTATTGAAAATGAAAAGTTGCGGTATGATACAAGGAAAAGTACAATATTTTACAAAATGCGAGAAGGAAAACTAGGCCTGAGGATCATGAGTTCTCTCTGAGGAGAGCTCAGATGCTGGTTCCTGAACTTTTCTTTTCTTGGATCGGGCCTCTTCAGCCGTTGTCGGGTCACTGATCCTTTGCCAAGTGAAATTTCTTTGTTCTTCCTGATTCTCCACAACATGTTGCTCTGATATCTCAATCAGAGCATCCTTTTCCTTTAGTAGTTCCTGAATCTTGGTACATTCCAAATTGAGAATCTGGTACCTATTCTTCCAAGAGTTCTTTTCACGTTGGACTTTGCTGAGAGCGAGCTGGAGTTTTTCCATGTCAGACATGAAATAAAGGACAGACTCCTTTAAGGAAAAAACTTCTGGACGAGGGTAAGGCATCCTTAGCTTTAGGGCCCTAGCCTGTACCCAGTGGAGATAGGGTTCCATAGAGATACAGTTTGGTTTTCCTAAAGACTCTTTCCCTTTCTAGTGAATATGTTGCCAAGCATGCACAATTTCTTTCTTCAGTGCAATTTCATTTTCTCCTTCCTTGAAGAAAAGACCTTCCAAATGAACATTATGTGGGATATACTTCATCGGGTATCCAAGTTGATGGCGAACTAAGATTGGATGATAGTTGATCCCTCCTTTAGTACCAATGAGGGGTACATTAGGAAAATTTTTGCAACGGTCGATGATATTTATCCCCTCAAAGATCCTATTGCCCCAATCTATGTCAAAGTTGGTAAGAGACATAATCTTCTGCGACCATCGCAGATTACTCATGCGATCCCAAAATGCAGTTGACTTGGGTAAGTGAGAAATGAACCACTTGTAAAGTAAGAACACACAACATGTTATCATCCCTGCACGCTACAAATTCCTTAGATATATAGAATGATAAGCATCTACGAGCAAGGTTGGAATAGGGTTCCTAATCAAGAAAATCTGAAGGGCGTTCATATCGACGAAGTTGACAATGTTTGGAAAGAGGAACAATCCATATGTGAGCAAGACAAAGATGTTTTCGAAAGCGGTTATATTTCCCACACTGGAAAAGTACAGAGCCTTTTATTGTCAGGAATTTAGCCGGTAAACCCTGGATTCCTCCCTTGGTGGTTATATGAGTCCTGATCTCAAACTCTTATACAGAGATTGCCCTTGCAATGGTTTGATCCTTTGGAATTTCTTCCAGTCCAGAAAATGGAGCTCAATCAGTGATAGGTAAATCAATCAGGTGGGAATACTCCTCCAGGGTTGGAGCTAGCTGGTAATCCGGGAAAGTGAAGCAATGGTACACTGGGTTGTAGAACTGAACTAATGTAGACAGAATTCCCTCAACTATGTTAACCATCAAAAGAGACAACAGTCCTCCATGCTTAGCTTTGAAAGCTTTAAGATTAGTAATCATCGTTCCCAGTTTCCTTACATCCTCTAGTTTTGGAGCCTTGAAGGTGTACTTGTGTGTTTTCCTTTTACCGAAATCCATAACGCAACCTCTGACATTTGCAATTACTGTTTAGTTCTTTTTAGGAAAAGATTTTTTTCTTGTTTGAAAAGAGTTTTTTAATGTATGGATGCATGAATGCAGCAAACAAAAACATGTAAAAACATGGGTTTAAAGGTTCAGCGTCACGAGCATGGAGTCATGGCTCTACCCATCTGTTAGATATCAAACATGCAACATAATTGTATTCAATATTTGGCATTTTTCAACACTTTCTTTGATTAATTGTTGATTTTAGTGGTGAATTATTATTGTTCTTCACACATTGTATGTGTGCTATTGTGCAGGAAAAAACACTAAATGATCAAGAAATTAAGACATGAGAAGTTGATGCAAGCTATCAAAGAAGGAGGAAAACAACAGCAGGGTTCGCTTGGCGAATCCTGGCGAACTCACCAGTGAGTGTTCGCCTAGCGAACGGTGGCGAAGCCCCAGCGAAGAGCTCCAGATTAAGACAGTGGGAAAAGGGAGTAAAATTCGCTTAGCGAAGTGCCAGCGAGTGTTCGCTTCTTCGTTCGCTGGGCGAAGGTCCTGGTGAAGGACTCTTGGCTGAGGCAGTGGCTAAAGGATCCAAAATTCGCTTGGCGAAGGTTTTAGCGAGTGGTTCGCTTAGTGAATGAAACGTTCGCCTAGCGAACCCGCGATGACAGCCAAGGGCAGTTTAAGCTTTCTGAGGCACTTAAAGTGCCAATTTTTATTCATTCGCTGGGCGAAGGAATCATTCGCTAGGCGAATGCTGCAGATTTCAAGTGTATTATAAATAGATTTTCACTTTTACTTGGGATCATAACTTGCTATTTTCATTCCAAAACCCTATTTTCTGAGTTTTTGTCATCAAGGAGTGATTTTTCACAAAGAGAAGCTGGAATTGCATCCAATCTCGATTCTTCGACTCAGATGCTTCTTCATCTTCTCCTGAAACTTGTGAAGTAAGCAACCATGAATATGTGTGGCTAAACACATATTGTGTCAAGGGTAGAGGTAGCTAATCTTGATTATATGTATTTCTTTTGATCTTTTGTATATGAACAAGGTTTATAATTAATATATGATGAAGTTGTTTATTTTTAATGGTATATTTGTGGTTTGATTTGCTCAAGATATAGACTTTCCAAATCACGACCTAATATCTTCATCTCTTTAAAACCCAACTCTAGACATAGATTAGGGATTTGATATTCGCTTTGTATTGCTCTTAATGGTTGTTGTTTTGATTGTTAGCATGAGACATCATCTAACGGTTTAAACAACAACACTCACAAATTTGCTTTAGACATAAACTTATTTGCGAGGATACACGATTGTATTGATTGAAACTAAGTTCATATGCTTGATTGATCGGATATGTATAAAAAGGATTAGCGAAATCTATTCTTGACATGTTTTACTAAAACCCTAAAACCAATCTTTTTACCGTTGATTTCTAATATTTGAATGCAAACGATCCGATTGAAAATTACCAAAATCTTTGTTACGATTAAAGTTTGAAACCTTTTAACTATAGAACGGCGGAAATATACACAATCTCTGTGGATACGACAAAACACCCCCCGAAATACTTTTCAACACCATCCACAAAGGTGTGTACTAAAAGGTACCTGTAGAACGAGTTCCACAGTTCTCAACGATCCCTCTTAGGAAAGTAACAACAAGCCGATTCACTCGAGCGAGCTAGAATTTCCTAAGATGAATCTCTTTTGAGTGTTGTATCGCGTGTCAAAAATTCCCGATAGTCACCGCACTACGTAATAACTAAATGGTTAATGGTCCTAATCCTCAGTTTCACTGATACCGCACTGGGAAAACGATGCTTTCATGACGATCGGTCGTTCAACATATAGAATCGCCACGGGTATCTCCACTGATTCGGTGGACTGCCAGGTTAGCTTGGTCGGGATTCACTCCTGTTGCGGTGAGAACCGAATATCAAGCTATTAATTAACTTGCATCACAAAACATGAAATTCACCACCGAGCTTTGATTTATCCAAAGGAAAGTGTAAAGAACGAAAACCCTAAAAATAGAATCTAGGATCGGGGGTTGGTTATACTAAGGGAAGGTATTAGCACCTAAGTATCTGTAGTACTCTACAGGAACCTCTTGTTAGTATTTGTGTTATGCTAAAGTTTACTTGCTAAGGGAAATGTGCTAAGGTAAAGAAAGTCCTAGGGGTATATACACTAAGCATGCTCGCCAAGACGTCGCATCTTGTGCCTACGTATCTGACTAAAGAATCAGAGCAACCGTAGTTCACCTCACTATGGGGTAAAAGGGTGTAAAAAGAAAATATGGAATCCGAGAAGGCATCGGATGTAAAGGTAAAAAAGGGGTGGAATCTAAGAAGGCATTGGATGTAAAGGAAATAGGTGGAAAAGGAAAAAGGTAGAATCCAAGAAAACATTGGATGTAAAGGGAAAAGGTGGAAAAAGAAAAAGGTAGCTCGCTAGGATCTCGCAATCCTATGCCTACGTATTCTCAAGATGAAACTTTGAGAAATCAGAGCGTCCGTAGTTCCCCTCATTACGAGGTAAAAGGGATAAAAGAAAAGGTGAAATCCGAGAAGGCGTCAGATGTAAAGGAAAAAAGGTGGAATCCAAGAAGGCATTGGATGTAAAGGAAAAAGGTGGAATCCAAGAAGGCATTAGATGTAAAGGAAAAAGGTGGAATCCAAGAAGGCATTGGATGTAAAGGAAAAACATGAAAAAATAAAAGGTGGCTCGCTAGGATCTCACAATCCTATGCCTACGTATTCTCAAGATGAACTTGAGAAATCAGAGCGTATGTAGTTCCCCTCAATGGGGGTAAAGAACTCTTTACAGTGGTCAAGGTTCAAAGGGAAAGTAGGGACTGACAGCAAGACACCTACGTGGAGCGCGACGACTCCAAACCTAAGGCTAGGTAAAACGGGGAAGAAGTGTCAATGGGAAAGTAGGGTCTAACAACAAGATACCTACGTAGAGATAAAGGGAATGATGGACTACGGGCTGTCCTAAATGACATGGCAGTCAACTATAGGGTCCTTTCCTTTGGAATGAAGTATAAGGCACATAGTGACAAGGAGGAAAAACCTCGGGTCAAGTGTATAATAAACAGCAATATGTATAGTAAGTATCAAGAATCAAAATAGGAATATACAGCAAGTGCAATTGGAATTAAATTGAAAATCTGAACACCAGGAATTGTCAAAATAAAATTAAGAATTAATTAAAAATCTATATAGACAAAAATCAAAGACACAAACAAATTATATTTATAAAAAAAAATTTAATCCTAATTGTAATCTAGTTAAAACTAAATTAAGACTTAAATTCTAACAAAAAACTAATTAACCTAATTTGTAACCAAATCTAATAGAATACTATTTAACTAATTAAACCAAGTTTCTAATTAAGATAATTCCTAACTAAAAACTAATTAACCTAATTTCTAATTAGAAAATAAAATATAGTTCTAAAAATCTAATTTCAAACTTTAACTCTAAATAAAACAACAATCTAAAATCTAAAAACTAGACAAAAACAAAGGGTGTATTCGTAACAAACAGGGCCATCAGAATTGTGAGGAAAACGCGGGAAGTGTGTCATGGGCCTTGAGTCCATTCATTATTATAGAGAAAAGGAAAATCAACATGGCTGGTTAAAAGAAAAAAACCATAAAAAAGAAAACGGGCTCCGTGGCCCATACGCACTCAGTCAAAGGCACGAAAAAAAAAAACAAAATGACATTATAAACCTAAAACGGGAAATGTCAGAACATTTCCCAACCTTCATCAATCGATCGCTCCCTCCTCGCCGTTTTTCTTTCGTGGCTCTCTCCCGATCACAGTTTCCCCTATGTGCGAAGCTCCGATCGGAACTCCCTCCGTGTGCGTTCGTCGATTCTCGCCCGCCTCTGAACTCTCGTTCGCTTCTCGTACTCGCGCCCTCCGTTTGCGTCAGCGTCTGGGATTGTTGTTGATGGAGGTGGAAGGATGTTCGGTGATGGAGTTATTGGTGAGTTTTGATGTTGTTGCTGGCTTTTTAGTTGTTGTAGCTCTAATGGTGAGCTTTCGTTTTGCACAAAGGGATGGATATGGTGGAATACAGTTTGTTGGAGGGAAAGAGATAAGGTTTTTAGACGTGAAGGTTAGATGGTTGGTAACAGAGGTTTATGGTGGTCTAAGGGGATGCTTTGATGATGGTTTGTGCAGTGTCACAGTTGGTGGAGGGACAAAGCAGAGTTGATGAGTTTGAGCCGAGAAAGATAATATTTTCCTTGCGGAATGAAAGTGTATGGCCTATGTTCAAGAAGGTTTCAATTTTGTTTTTAAGTGAAGGTTTTGGAAGTGGAGGGAAGTGAGGAGTTTGAAGGGTGATTTTGAGAGGTGGGTGAAGAGTTTTTTAGCAGAAAAAATGATGAGAGGTCTGTCTATTTATGATATTCTCCCCTTCTTCTGGTGTTCTCAATTCTCCTTTTTAAAATCAAATTTCAAACCAAAACTTGTTTCCTAAGTTTCAAAGTTCCCATAAATTTGTCTTGTATTGGTTGATAAATCACTTTCACATCTCAAACATGCAGCTTGTTGTTGCAGGATTTGGCTAGTTTGGGATTGCCTCTAAAAGTCTTCAAGTATACAGGTTAAGGTTTGTTTTGGAGTAACCGCAGTGTGTAGGAGGTAGCAGGGTAAAAGGTTTTGGCATATTTTGATACAAGTTGTTGAACAGATGGAAAACAGGATTGGCGCAGGTCTGTGACAAAGGTTGTGGCTGGGAGTATTAAGGGACAGCAGTTGGTCAAAGGATGCAGCGAGTTTATAGCTGTTAAGTGCTTAAATGGCTTGTGGTCCAAAGGTTTATTGTTGGTGGTAGCACAGGGTATCCAAGTTTATGGCGTTTCAGGGCTCCTCACAGTAGAGACTTGCTGCAAGTACAAGTCGTAAGGACCAGTTTTGATGAATATCTTGTGCAGACCTTGTACTTGTTTTGGTGTGGCAGCAGGACTCGGTCAATGGTTTTTTTTTGTACGTTGCTATTTTTTGTATATTTGTAGACTTGGAAAATTAATTAAATTAAGCTAACTGAAAAAATCAGAAAAAATGAAAATAAACTATAACTATAATTAAAATTAAAATGAACATAAACTTGAACTAAATTAATAAAATAAAATTAATTAAATTAGAATTCAAAGAAAAACTAAATGAGAAATAATCTAATTAAAACTAAATTAAAATAAAAGAAAAAAACTAAACTAAAGTTAGAAATAAATTAAGTGAAGAATTAAAATTATAATCGAAAATACACTAAATTAAATATAAATTGCATAAGAAAAATAAACTAAATTGAGATTAACTACGTAAACTTTAAACAAATCTAAAATAAATATTTAACTAAAAAAACAGTAATAATAATGAAAATCAAGAACGACATGAAATGACAAAATGCGTGATTAATGATCAATGCAATGTTTAACTAAAAATGCGAAAAAGGTTGACCTAAAATGATATGAAAAAGAGCAGAATATCCGAGGGTAAAATTTGGGGTACAACAGTTGCCCCTATTTAAATATCTTCACCGGATGACATGAGTGATGGTAGTTCTCGTGAGATCATGGTGGAAGGTATTTAAATATAGATAACCGAAAATTTTGCCCTTAGATGCACTGACATGCAATGCTATGGACAAAAGAAACAAACTAAGATGTTGATATGCCATGAATTCTAGCATGATGGAAATGATGGAATGCTAAATGCAGACAAAATGAAAGCAAACAGGGACAAAGTTCTCACAATGAGAAAATCACTCACTGGGGATGACAACAACACTGGGGAAAGTCTAAAGTGATGAAGCAACTGGCTCAAGTGTGATCGGCTGACATATTAGAAAGAAAAGCTAACACAAGATCCTCACAGGAAGTAGAACCAGAAAGACGGTCTCCACTGGGGAATCAAATAACAAAGACTCAATCTGGGAGAACATCAAAAAGAGAAAGGCACATCCAGAAAAACGTCAGGCGGCAAAAGAAACCAGACATCCAATAATGGCTTTGAATGAAAGGTGTAAATCACAATATCTAATAATGGTTTTAGATAAATGTGAGCAAGCAAGGGTAATCCAAGAAAGCATTGGATAAAGAAAACCAGACATCCAATAATGGCTTTGAATGAAAGGTGAGCAAGACTACATTCAAGAATGGCATTGAATGCGAAGAAACCAGTCATCCAATAATGGCTTTGAATGAAAGGTAAACTCATAATATCTGAGATGGCATCAGATGAGAATGAGGTAAAAAAGGGTAATTCGAGAAGGCATCAGATGCAAATGAGATAAAACAATGTAATCTGAGAAGGCATCGGACACAAAGACACCAAACATCCAATAATGGCTTTGGATGAAGGGAAAACTCACAATGTCTGAGAAGGCATCAGATGAAAGTGAACAAGACAGAAAAGTATTGGACAAAGAAATACCCAAGAAAGCATTGGATAAGAGGAAAGAGAACTTTCATGAACGGCACTGAAAGTAAAGGCAAATCACTATATTCAAGAATGGCATTAAATGATAGTGAGAAAGACATCCAGGAATGGCACTAAATGTAAAGGAGAAAGCTCATCCAGGAATGGCACTGAATGAACAGATAAGACTTTAAGGAATGATACTGCAAGATATCAAGCAAATTTGATGGGGGTTACAGAAGAGAGGCAAAACTTCCAGGAATAGCACTGAGAGAAACAAGAGGAATAAGATATCCAGGAATGGCACTGGAGATCAAAAGAGACAGACATCCAGGAATGGTACTGGAGTGAAGGAATATAAATATCCAAGAATAGCACTGGAATGAAAGGATAGGTAACGTTTTGGTAGGCGCCAAGTAAGTTGGACTTTGACTACAAGGTAAGACGCGGATAACGACACGACCTTGGGAGAAATGCAAATAAGGATGAAACACTCATGCTATGCATATGTATATGAATTATGCAGATGATATATGATCAAATGTAAATGCAGATGTTGACGACTCAACTCGACTCTTTTGTGAGAAGACAAGATTGAAAGACTGATTCCTCTACACGGAGATCACTGCCATTCTGCTTGGGACTAGAGATACTACGACTGAACACATCATTGCCACACTGGTAAACTGTATCCAAATTGATGATCCTCGTAGGAAGGATGAAAAACTGCTTGAAAGTTGCATGGGGATTCTTCAAGTAAACTGCCCCATATTAGCTGACTGTTGTAGATAAACTGATCACTGCTTCAGCTTGATTAATTCTTGGAAATGACCGTTTCATGGTGCTCTTAGAAAGCTTGCCCTAGTCTGAGTCTTGAAAGATGATTGTTTTACTGTACACTGGGAAAGCTTGCCCTAGCCTGAGTCTTGTAAAATCTTCTGTATAAACCAATTCTAAGAAGTCGCCATTAAACCTCAAATCTTGAACTGATTCTCAAAAGGATAAGGAAGGAACTTGCCCCTGATTGGATCACCGACCAAGTTTCTTAATTGTTTGAAAATTCCTTGAGAGGAAAGCCAGTTCGCAAACAAAAATGTTTATACAAACATAGTAAATGCAGAGTTCATGCAACTTTTGAAATCAAAATTATTTTTGGAAGATGCAAAACAAAATGAGTCACTAGTCTGAACACAGCGGTTTAAGAGATTTAAAAGTGAGCGGTAAAGCACAAGTGTGATGCAAAAATAAATGATTTGCGAAGATATTTTGGAGTCAGTTTACGCAACATTGCTGTAGTATGCTTTCAAAATAACCTTGCTTCAGTTAGGTCTTTTGAGGGTTATAACGTGGTCTGGTTCACAGTTTATGAAACAAAGGATAAAAGCTCAAAGTTTATTTGTGCCCACCCAGTCTTCGTGATGAACTCCAATCCTACGCTCAGTTAACTCAGACTATGTGCTCAAGTTTCCATAGGTTAGGAATTGCACTGATGATAGTAATGATGATGTTTCAAAATTCAATGGACTTGAGATGGCGATCAATGCTTCCTTACAACTTTTGGTTGTCGTACAAGATTGTTCTTTCTTCTCTTTGTATAAGGTAAGGTCATGAGCTTCACACCTTTCTTAGCTTTTGCCTCGAAAGGGACTCAGCTCATTCTTTGAGTAAGTATTTCTTGACGATTCTTCTTCATTTATCACTCTGGGAACAACTTGTACTACATTTATTCATTTATTCATTTAATTTGGAGGAGTTGAAAGGTTGTGAACGTCTGGCTTAATGATTACAGTGAACCATCATTGGCGTTTGACTTGAAATACATCTTCGACACTTGCTTGTTGTGTGCGAAGGAAAATTTATGAATGCAACCTTTTGTTGAAAGGCGTCTCGCATGAAACTCTTGTATTTGAATGCACAATCAAGTTAACTGAGAACTACCCTGCCCCAGGTTAAAATTGCGGGTTTTTATTTGTAAAGAAAAGAAACTCCTACTTCAATGCTCGAAGGGGTTAAAGAGGGGTTATCTTCCTTATTTCTCCAGTGTTTAGGGATTGAAACAATGCCTTACATCGTCAGCAAAGTCTTGGTTTAAAAGCATACCAACAACAATTATGAGTATTTACATTTTCATCATCCTCCCTCCAATCTTTGCATAATCAAAAGAAAGTGGACAAGAGATTTTTTTTTTTGAAAGAGAAAACATTAAGAAGTAAATAGCAAACACAAATGAATTGAATCAAAAAGTTGCAAATGCTTATTTCATAAACATGAAAGTGCCAACATAATTTGGAAGCAAACAGCTAGTACAAAACAAAGGAAAATGCAAACAATAAGAAACATGGCCTAGTGACTAGTCAACAACACGGATGAGCTGGCCTGTCTTTGGGAAGTAGCTGGGCTGAAGTTGACTGAAGCTTCACTTACCGTTGCAGAGGATTATTGTTGACATTCTGCATCTGATGTTAGCTCTAATCTTGTATAAGTGACGAGGAATCAGCCTGACGACTCACAGACAAACGCTAGAAGATAGACAACTGGACAAACAAATGCATGCAATGAATCATGTAAAGATGCAAATGATATGCAATGCAATGCAAACAGGATGCATAACACATGCAACAAGATCAAGGGTTAGAGATCACAACATGGGGTCTGGGAAAGGAACCAACCACAGGGTGTGTACTAGGGTTCTTGTATCTGTAAAACAGGGTTCTAAGAAGTTCCCAGAGTCAACAACCCATCTTTCAGATATTATCGATTTCCCAAATGACTCGGTAATCAATAATATTCTCAAGAGAGTCTCGTCTGAGTGTAGTATTGCGCGACAACCATTTCAGAAATAGACTCCCTCATGGCCACCGCACTACGTCCTAAAAGGCCAAGTGGGGTTAAAGGTAACTACGGTTCTCAGTATCGATGGCACCTATGTTGAGAGTACCACGTTTTCACGAATAGACTCGCTCAACATGACTAAACTCCCAAGAGGGCCTAAACTGAGTGATGGTGTCTCAAGTTAGCTTTTTCAAGAATCGACTCCCTCAAAGCCTCCTTGAATATACCATCGTCCTATAATAAGTGTACTCAAGTCCGGGTATAGGACTTATCTCACCACTCAAAGTAACAACCCTGCACACAGAAAAAGCCCAAGCACACAGGTATATACAGATATACAAAATATACAAGTATACAAGCAAGCAAACATATAAATAACACAAAGACAAACAAGGTAGGCTTAACCCTCTTAGGGGAGTATCCCCAGTGAAGTCGCCATTTCTGTTGCGGTGAGAATCGGATATCAAGCTATTAATTAACTTGCATCACAAAACATGAAATTCACCACCGAGCTTTGATTTATCCAAAGGAAAGGGTAACGAACGAAAACCCTAAAAAGAGAATCTAGGTTCGGGGGTTGGTTATACTAAGGGAAGGTATTAGCACCCTAAGTATCTGTAGTACTCTACAGGAACCTCTTGTTAGTATTTGTGTTATGCTAAAGTTTGCTTGCTAAGGGAAATGTGCTAAGGTAAAGAAAAACCTAGGGGTATATACACTAGGTATGCTCGCCAAGACGTCGCATCTTGTGCCTACGTATCTGACTAAAGAATCAGAGCAACCGTAGTTCACCTCACTATGGGGTAAAAGGGTGTAAAAAGAAAATATGGAATCCGAGAAGGCATCGGATGTAAAGGTAAAAAAGGAGGAAATAGGTGGAAAAGGAACAAGGTAGAATCCAAGAAAGCATTGGATGTAAAGGGAAAAGGTGGAAAAAGAAAAAGGTAGCTCGCTAGGATCTCGCAATCCTATGCCTACGTATTCTCAAGATGAAACTTTGAGAAATCAGAGCGTCTGTAGTTCCCCTCATTACGGGGTAAAAGGGATAAAAGAAAAGGTGAAATCCGAGAAGGCATCGGATGTAAAGGAAAAAAGGTGGAATCCAAGAAGGCATTGGATGTAAAGGAAAAAGGTGGAATCCAAGAAGGCATTGGATGTAAAAGAAAAAGGTGGAATCCAAGAAGGCATTGGATGTAAAGGAAAAACATGAAAAAAGAAAAGGTGGCTCGCTAAGATCTCGCAATCCTATGCCTACGTATTCTCAAGATGAACTTGAGAAATCAGAGCGTCCGTAGTTCCCCTCAATGGGGGTAAAGAACTCTTGACTGTGGTCAAGGTTCAAAGGGAAACTAGGGTCTGACAGCAAGACACCTACGTGGAGCGCGACGACTCCAAACCTAAGGCTAGGTAAAATGGGGAAGAAGTGTCAATAGGAAAGTAGGGTCTGACAACAAGACAGCTACGTAGAGATAAAGGGAATGATGGACTACAGGCTTTCCTAAATGACATGGCAGTCAACTATAGGGTCCTTTCCTTTGGAATGAAGTATAAGGCACATAGTGACAAGGAGGAAAAACCTCGGGTCAAGTGTATAATAAACAGCAATATGTACAGTAAGTATCAAGAATCAAAATAGGAATATACAGCATGTGCAATTTGAATTAAATTGAAAATCTGAACACCAGGAATTGTCAAAATAAAATTAAGAATTAATTAAAAATCTAAATAGACAAAAATCAAAGAAACAAACAAATTATATTTATAAAAAAAAAAAACAAATTAATCCTAACTGGAATCTAGTTAAAACTAAATTAAGACTTAAATTCTAACAAAAAACTAATTAACCTAATTTCTAACCAAATCTAATAGAATACTATTTAACTAATTAAACCAGGTTTCTAATTAAGATAATTCCTAACTAAAAACTAATTAACCTAATTTCTAATTAGAAATTAAAATATAGTTCTAAAAATCTAATTTCAAACTTTAACTCTAATTAAAACAACAATCTAAAATCTAAAAACTAGACAAAAACAAAGGGTGTATTCGTAACAAACAGGGCCATCAGAGTGGTGGGGAAAACGCAGGAAGTGTGTCATGGGCCTTGAGTCCATTTATTATTATAGAGAAAAGGAAAATCAACATGGCTGGTTAAAAGAAAAAAAACCATAAAAAAGAAAACGGGCTCCGTGGCCCATACACACTCAGTCAAAGGCAAGAAAAAAAACAAAATGACATTATAAACCTAAAATGGGAAAAGTCAGAACATTTCCCAACCTTCATCAATAAATCGCTCCCTCCTCGCCATTTTTCTTTCGTGGCTCTCTCCCGATCACAGTTTCCCCTATGTGCGAAGCTCCGATCGAAACTCCCTCCGTGTGCGTTCGTCGATTCTCGCCCGCCTCTGATCTCTCGTTCGCTTCTCGTACTCGCGCCCTCCGTTTGCGTCTGCGTTCGGGATTATTGTTGATGGAGGTGGAAGGATGTTCGGTGACGGAGTTATTGGTGAGTTTTGATGTTGTTGCTGGCTTTTTAGTTGTTGTTGTAGCTCTAATGATGAGATTTCGGTTTGCACAGAGGGATGGGTGTGGTGGAATACAGTTTGTTGGAGGGAAAGAGATGAGGTTTTTATACGTGAAGCTTTGATGGTTGGTAACAGAGGTTTATGGTGGTCTAAGGGGAGGCTTTGATGATGGTTTGTGCAGTGTCACAGTTGGTAGAGGGACAACGCAGAGTTGATGAGTTTGAGCCGAGAAAGATAATGTTTTCCTTGCGGAATGACAGTGTATGGCCTATGTTGAAGATGGTTTCAAAGTTGTTTTTAAGTGAAGGTTTTGGAAGTGGAGGGAAGTGAGGAGTTTGAAGGGTGATTTTGAGAGGTGGATGAAGAGTTTTTTAGCAGAAAAAATGATGAGTGGTCTGCCTGTTTATGATATTCTCCCCATCTTCTGGTGTTCTCAATTCTCCTTTTTAAAATCAAATTTCAAACCAAAACTTATTTCCTAAGTTTTAAAGTTCCCATAAATTTGTCTTGTATTGGTTGATAAATCACTTTCACATCTCAGACATGCAACTTGTTGTTGCAGGATTTGGCTATTTTGGGATTGCCTCTAAAAGTCTCCAAGTATGCAGGTTAAGGTTTGTTTTGGAGTAACCGCAGTGTGTAGGAGGTAGCAGGGTAAAAGGTTTTGGCATGTTTTGATACAAGTTGTTGAACAGATGGAAAGCAGGATTGGCGCAGGTTTGTGACAAAGGTTGTGGCTGGGAGTGTTAAGGGACAGCAGTTGGTCAAAGGATGCAGCGAGTTTGTGGCTATTAAGTGCTTAAATGGCTTGTGGTCCAAAGGTTTATGGTTAGTGGTAGCACAGGGTATGCAAGCTTGTGGCGTTTCAGGGCTACTCACAGCAGAGACTTGATGCAAATACAAGTCGTAAGGACCAGTTTTGATGAATATCTTGTGCAGACCTTGTACTTGTTTTGGTGTAGCAGCAGGACTCGGTCAATGGTTTTTTTTGTACGTTGCTATTTTTTGTATATTTGTAGACTTGGAAAATTAATTAAATTAAGCTAACTAAAATGAACATAAACTTGAACTAAATTAATAAAATAAAATTAATTAAATTAGAATTCAAAGAAAAACTAAATGAGAAATAATCTAATTAAAACTAAATTAAAATAAAAGAAAAAAACTAAACTAAAGTTAGAAATAAATTAAGTGAAGAATTAAAATTATAATCCAAAAATACACTAAATTAAATATAAATTGTATAAGAAAAATAAACTAAATTGAGATTAACTACGTAAATTTTAAACAAATCTAAAATAAATATTTAACTAAAAAAACACTAATAATAATGAAAATCAAGAACGACATGAAATGACAAAATGCGTGATTAATGATCAATGCAATGTTTAACTAAAAATGCAAAAAAGGTTGACCTAAAATGATATGAAAAAGATCAGAATATCCGAGGGTAAAATTTGGGGTACAACAACTCCCTATAAGCATCCCCTAGATACACCATCACTTATCTCAAGGTTCTCTCAAACTTTCTACATGCGTATCAATCGTATTCCCATTTTGACAGAAAAATAAACACGGGTATCAAGTATGATGAGAGTATATGATATATATATATATATATATATATATATATATAAGTATTAAAAGAAAAAATGTAAAACAAGACCTATACCTCCTAGGAACTCTAATCCTAGACTCCTCAGCAGAGTCGCCATTTTTCTGTAGCGTGCGATTTTTGTCGGTGACGCGACCACCTTATCGCAGGGGTTATTGGGGTGCTACTTTCTGATTTCTTATTTATCTTATGAATCTGGAAAGGAAAGGGAAGCTATCTTAAACTAACCTTGCACGCAAATGTTTCTTTTAAAAAATTCTAAGAGTTTGGGGGGTCCGGGGTCAGGTTATACAATGGAAGCTATTAACATCTGATGTATATATGGTTATCCATAGGTATTTCTTTACATTGGTTTCTATTATCCTTAATAACTCTCTAATATTTATTTGCTGTGGATTGGGGAAAGTTTCTCCTTTGGGAGATTCCGAGTTTTTGTTTTTTTCGGGTTTTCTGTTGTTTTTGGTAAGGTACTGGACCTAAGGTTTTTGATTAGCATGCTCGCTAAAATTTCGTAATCTTATGCCTACGTATTCCCGTATATGTATCTGGGAAATCAGAGCAATCATAGTTCCTCCTATACTATGGGAGGAAAAGATGTTTGGTGTCTTGTTCAAAGCCCAAGATTGAAGCTAAAGGATGTTTGTTTGTGTCTTGTTCAAAGCCAAAGATTAAAGCTAAAGGTTTGGCTGAGAGAGACTTTATCATCTCTAAAGGGAGATATCTCTCCTGTTCATCACAGAGGTAGATTGATTTATAAAGGGGTTTACTTTAACTGGAATGCACTGAATCCAGTAATGCCATAATTTCCTTTATAAGAAGGGTCAAGAAGGAATAAACTTTAACTCAGTGTAGAGAAATGCCATTTTTCCTTATGAGTTTTTCTTACTAAGAGAGGGACATTGGCTTGGATGTAAATAATCTAGGGGCTTGCGACTTACAGCAGTTAGATGAAAGAGAGATTTGGCTAGGATAAAAGAGGGACTACAGCTTGGATTTTGAATCAATAAGTGTGCCACTTACAACAATTATCTGGAAGTTGGTTTTGATTGTTTGTTTTGATCTGTGATGTGCAGAGAAATTATATGCCTACAGTGAGAGTTCTTTGTCTCATTTGAAGAGATGTTGGTTTTTGTGTGCCTTGATTAAAGCCCAAGGTTGAAGCTAAAAGGTATTGATTCCACTGGGAAGGTTTTTAATTCTGTCTTGTACAAAGCCCATGATTGAGGCTAAAGGTGACTGACTCAACTAGAGAGTGTTTATCTGTCTTGTACAAAGCCCAAGATTGAGACTAAAGGTGACTGACTCAACTAGAGAGTGTTTATATGTCTTGTACAAAGCCCAAGATTGAGGCTAAAGAGTTTGATGGACTCTCCTGGGGAAAATCATTACATCTGTCTTGTACAAAGCCCAAGATTGAGGCTAAAAGGGAAACCAACTCAGTTGGGGAGTAGGATGTCTGTCTTGTACAAAGCCCAAGATTGAGGCTGACTATACTGAGGATTATCTTTATACAAAGCCGAAGAGGAGGCTGTGGATGTTCTTATCTAAAGGCTAAGAGGAAGATAAATTCTGTTGAGGAATATTTCAATCCAGAGACAGGTCCAGTATGTATTGGGGAATTCAATAGGAAAATCTAATCTTGCTGGGTTTGAAATATCAGATACCATGAGGTTCTGATTTTGTTGGGTATTGTTTTATGGTAAACTGACCCTGTCTAGGGTTTCTTGAACCTTATCAGGGAGCAACAGAGATCCTAAGGTGAGTTTGGGGATCAAAAAAGATTTGGACTCTTCTAGGAACTAGACCTAAGTAGATGACTAGTTTATGTCCCTATGCTTTTAAGAAGCCTGAGGGTCCTTGTATTAAGCCCAAGAGGACGCTGAGAGCTTTTAAGAAGCCCATGGGTCCTTCTACTAAGCCCAAGAGGAGGCTGGGATACTTCTAAGAAGCCTGTGGGTCCAAACTTAAGAAAAGTTCCTGAAAGGTTTCACCGGAATTAATCCTTTCTGTAATGAACAGTTCCAGAGTTTAAGGAAATTCAAAAGAGGTTTCATCGGGAATTAATCCTCTTTGGGGAAATGAATTTCTTTGTAAGAATTGTGATAGTCTTGAGAAAAGTTTCACCGGGAATAATGCCTTTCTCTGTTCCATATTTATTATATAACACCTCAAATTTCGTAAGCATATTTACTTAATTTATTTAAATATAATATTTTTGAATTTTAGTGAATTTTTGGTGGTTTGGGTTAATGTTGGTATTTTGTGGAGTTTTGATTATTTATTTAAATAATAGTATATAATATGTAATATATTGTATTATTATTTATTTAAATAATATTAGAAGGAATAAGGGTATATTGGACTTTTAAGGAGGAGTTAGTGAGGGTAATATGGAGAAAGTCCATTTTGAGGCCCCAAGAGTTAGGTTTAACAAAAACGAATTTGAGAGTAATAGGATTCATTTGTTAGACCGTGAAAAAGAAGGAGAAAGGCTAGAGCTCTAAGGAAAGAGGGAAAAGCCTAGGATACGAGATGGTTTCCAAGAACTCAAGAAAGAAAGGTTGGAATCGACAATCTAAGGTATGGGGAGTATTGCCTTTCATTGTTTTCAATATAGGGATTCGATGTGTTTAAGGCCAATTTTGAGGTTTGTGTGGGTTGTGTGGGTTTATGAGTAAATTGATGATTTAGGTGTTGTTTTTGGTGATTAATGATGAATATGAAGGGTTGAATTGAATTAGATAAAATTAGGCCTTCGAGGCTAATTTCTGTTGATGTTGTTTTGACCTTGTAGAAAAAGAGGATTGTGAGGGTTTATGGGTTTTGTGATAAACTGATGATTTGAGGGCATTTTGGTGAATCGATTATTAAGGGTTAAATTGAATCGGATAAAATAGACCTTGGGACTGATTTTCCCTGTCGATGGTGTTTCGACCTTGTGGTGAAAGGGATTTATGGGGTTTATGAGAAGTTTGAGAGTTTGTGAAGGTTTAGGTAGTTTGAGGTTTCGAATAGTGTAATGAATCGACCTAATAGACGTAGGTATTATGCCTTTGATTTCCATGATGCCTTAGGAAGGTTTTGGGGATGTTTTTGGGGTAATTGGAGTTGAAATCGTAAGGGTTTTTGGATCTGTTGTGCTACTGATGCGTAGCAGCGATTTCCTAAAATCGCAGGTTCGCAAAGAAAACCATTCCTTCGCAAGGCGAATACTCTCCCTAGACTCGTAAAGCGAGCAGCGCAGCTAATGCGTGATAATTTATGTGATGATACTGGGATGGTTTTTGAAGGGTGATTTATAGCTCGCAAAGCGAATGCCCAAGCGAGTGGCTTCACAAAGCGAATGGAGGTAGCAAGGAGGGACAAAGGGGAAGTCTCTCTTGTTTTTGTATGGAATGGGGATTCGCTGTCAGCTTCGCAAAGCGAAGGTCCCAGTGAACAGGTTCGCACATCGAACTCAGTAGTGAATGCATGTTGTTCGCAAAATTCTATTATGATTCTGTGTTGTCTTGATGTTTTGATGCTGGGATTTTTCTGATGATTTACCATGATGTTATTGATGATTATGAGATGATGATGTCGTGATGTTTTGATGAATAATTGATGATCTGGATTACTATGAGTTTATTGATGATTATGAACCGTTTATACATGATTTTGAAGGTTAATTGATGATATGAATTACCATGATGTATATTGACGTTATGAGCTACGTATATGTGATATTTGATGATTAAATGACGATGTGAATGACCATGAGTTATATTGATTATAAGATGATGATGCATGATGTCTTGATGAATAAATGACAATATGATTTTGATGAAAGATGATGCATGTTATGACATTTATGATGATGATGTACATGTTGATGTTTATACATGCTATGTGAAGTATTATGACGATTTCATGAATGATGATGCACTGTGACGATTTTATGACGATGACGATTATGATGTTTGCATCATGCATTCATAGCATTTTAGGACTTCGGTCCAGTGGTGGCTGTAATACCCCAAATTTTGACCACTTAGATTTCCCATCATTGTGAAAACCATCATCACAATATGGATGAACCATCATGCTTCATCAGTCTCCCCAAAGATGGGTGAGCATCCAATACAATCAAAATTAGGGTTTCAAGCCCTCTCTGAGTGCTTAGACAAAGGATCAATCAAGAAATGACATGATCTTCAACTTGTCTAATCTCTTAAATATCCACAATGGATCAAAAAGGACTCCCACTTCAAGGATTAAGCACAAGGCTGCTCCCTTCTAGGTGGATCAAGTCTCAAGATCGACAGTGTCACCAAATTAGGGTTTTGGTCCACCAGGGCCTCCAGATGGAAATTTTCATCTGGGCACAAGGCAATGATCCAAAACATGACCTAATATACTTCATGGAACCTCATGAACCCATGCATCAAGTCAATTTTGCCTCAGGGGATGCATTCATCAAAAATCAGGAATTAGGGTTTCTTGACCTAATTCACCCCTAAGTTGACTTTTGGAACAAACCATGAGCCAAGACCTCAAGACATGATTTTAGGGTCTCTAATATACCATATTGATCCATTTGGAACAATGGATTGATCCAAGAAGCTTGAGCAACAAGTCTCAATTTCATCTGCACCACAATTAGGGTTTTAAGAGATAAGTCAACTGTAACTTTGACTTTTGACCAGGACATGCTCCCAAACCCTAATACATGATTGAATATACCCTATGACACCCATGGAACATGTCCATCAAGTTTGATTTAGGTCAAGGACATGATTTCCTGAAGAATTGCACAGTTTGGAATTCATCTGATAAAAAGTCAACTGTGCACAAAAGTCAACTTTGACTTTTTGAGATTTTTCACCAAAATGGATTTTTAACCCTAAAATGATGTTAATGTATGATTTGAATCATCATTCATCAAGAAAAATCAAGAAAAGTGAGATAACTTGTAAAAGGGGTAACCATAAAACTTAGAAATTTTTCTAAGTTAAAAATAAAGTGGCAAAGGTACCAACTTTGGAGGACCATAACTCCTAAACCACAAGGCCATTTTTTCTCATCCAAAGATGGATTTGTAGCCCTCATTATCACCTACAAAAACTTCAACTACAAGTCATTCCAATTCATTAAGGATTTTGAGTTATGGAGTGATCAAAGTGGCTGAAAAGTGAAAAAGTCACTTTTTCCAACACTTAGTGAAATTTTCACTAAGTCAGATTTGCCTTCACTTTTTGCCAAATGTGGGGTGATTTTTCACTTGGAATCAAAAGAGATCAAAACCAAACTTGTTCAAACAGTTGTTGTATCATGTAAGAGCTTTCCAAAATGGCCAAGGACATTGCCAAATTCAACCTACATCATGAGATACAACATTGGCAAGTTGCCTTGCTAAAATCTGTCAAGGCAAGGCAGAATTTGCATTTTGGCTCGATTTGCCAAAATCAGCCAATTGCAATTGCTCCAATCCACTTGGACACCTCAGAGGATTGAATCCAAAGGGGACAATCACTGAGCCAAGCCTCCAAGGTCCAAGGAACAAAGAATAGCATGTTGAACCTAGAGTTACCAAAATAGGGACAAGACTTCAAATTTGGAATGAGGCATTCAATGGAACCATCAAGGTGGCATAGACTGAGCCATTCTCATCTGAAATCAGTCAAGACTTATCCAAGACCAAGGGAACCAAAGCTCTGTGCCCTAACCTCTAGTCAATGGCTAGAGGAGACTTGGATTTTCATTTGCCAACATTGGCCAAACCTACTTACCAGCTGCCATGCACTATTCCTTGCAAAACAATCTTTCTCTACTATAAATAGAGCTCAATTGTGGTCAGTTTGAGTACACCAAAGCCATCTAACAGATGCTTTCCTCAAAATCTCTTCTTTCACTCCAATTTTGCCTTCTAAGGCAAGTCACTATCGGGTTTTGAGTTTGAGAGCAATTCTAATCAAACCAATCACTCACACACCTCACATACATCACATATGAGCTGATCAAACACTTAGATTACTTCTGAAACATCAATTTCACAAAATCACCAGCTGGTTGCTCAAGGTTTTAACCAAAGTGCAGCTGAGGTACCACAAAATGATCCAGCCAATTTCAATCAAGTCCAACCATCCAAACACAATCCATAGGGTGTAGGGAAGCTGTTCAGATCATCACCACTCATCTGTAACACCTCCAAATCAAAAATCACTTTGAACTTGCTGTCACGACTTGGAGGTAAGCACATACTTGGTCATCTCTCAATCTATGCATATTTCCTCGCACAATAATTTGGCCATATGTTCATAATCATGCATGGAATGTTTTCCCTTAATTAATTGCATTGTTTGAATCGTGTATCAAAAATCCAAACCTTCATGCAGAAATTAGGGTTCTTGAGGTCTCTTCGTGATTTCTTGTTGTATGTTTAATTTAAATGAAATTTAAGTACATAGACATGATCGTGAGGTTGAGGCGAGCATAATGATATGTGGATTGCATGATATGATTACGTATTCATGGAGATTGGATAGAAAATGCAAATCTGAGAAACCAAGAACACGCACGTGTTCTTCAGCCTGTTCTTGGCGCCATTTTTAGAAATTCAAATATTTGAATTTTGTGATTTTGTTTAATTGATTCAAAAATTAATTTCTCTCTGAGTTTTAATGATTTTGAGTTGATTCTTTTTTTAATAATTCACAAAAATGTTAAAATATTTTATTTTCACAAAAAATCCCAAAAATATTATTTATTTCATATAATTGATATTTTTGCAAAGAATTAATATTTTAATTGTTTTTGACATTTTAAATATTTTTTCTACATTGATTTTGCAACTTTTAATGCTTTCTAATTATTTTGCAGGTCAATACTTAATTTTTGAAGCATTAATCCAAGATCACAATTTGTTTTCCATGTGTTAGACAATTTTTGATCATTTTAATTGAATTTTTATTCAATTAAATACATTTTGAAAACAAATTAGGGTTTTGGATTAATTCAACCCTCATAAATCATTTTCAAAACTCTTGGGCCTCTTGAGAGAGTGTAAGACCCATCCCCCCTTGTACAAAAACTTTTTGGGCCTCACTCATTATATAAGTCCCTCTGTACAAGTAAACGGCGCGATCGTCGCCCGTTTAAAAATAAAAACCATCTGGGCCTCTCCTTGAGCTATAAGACCCATTCAAAACACTTTGGGCCTCTATTAGAGTGTAAGACCCAATCCCCCTTTTAACCAAAACATTTTGGGCCTCACTTATTGTATAAGTCCCTCCGCGTTAAAGAAAACCTCGGCGCGATCGCCATTTTTAAAAGAAAAATCAATTGGGCCTACCCTCGTGTTATAAGCCCCACTCTTTTTCTTTAAACCTTTTTGGGCCTCTTGAGAGAGTGTAAGACCCATCCCTTTGTACAGAAAACCTTTTTGGGCCTCAGTCACTTGTATAAGTCCTTCTGTACAAAGTCAAACAGTGCGCTCACTGATAAAACCCTGGGCCTCTCCTTGAGCTGTAAGCCCCAAATCTTTCTTTTTCAAAGCACTTTCTCCTTTGATTTTGAATATACTGTTGTTTTCAATCTTTCTTTGTTGAACAACTAACCAAACAACATGGAAGCACTACAACCGAGTAAGTGGTTATTCCTTTCATTTACTGCTTCCATATTATAAACTGTATTATGGGGCTGCTCACTGTATGTCTCCTTTCATAAACTCATATCTACTGTGTAATAATAGTATAGATATTTCGAGTTTCCCCGGCAACTACGTCTAGAACTAGGTGACGCCGTTTCATTTATTCATAGAAATAGACGCCTAGATCCCCAATAGGAGCACCAGATACAGTCTTCTCTTCGGCTGTCCTCCTTAGGAATCGTCAAGAAGCTCTACTCCCCAAGATGAATGTATTCTCCGTGAATGGCATCTTTGAGTTTCTTCCAAATTCTCGAACTTTCCTGACTTGATCTATTCCTTGTGGATAGCTTGCCTTGAATGTCTCGGGGTTTGGGTACCCACTACGGTCGTAATCTTGGACCTTAACTAAGGAACCCTCTTTAAAAGCTAAAAGTCGCTGGATAGTAAACCTCGCACGTTTACCAGTATTTTTTATCTTTAAAAGAGTTATCTCTCCTAATGGAAAGGAGATGATAGACCCACGGGCTTCTTAAAAGCATCGGCCTCCTCTTGGGCATTATTCAAGGACCCAACGGCTTCTTAGAAGTATTCACAGCCTCCTCTTAGGCTTCGTATAATGATCTCTTCCTTCGGGAATGATAGCCTCCTTTTGGGCTTCGTACAAGGAACCAACGGCTTCTTAAAAGTTTCCAGCCTCCTCTTGGGCTTCGTACAAATTGTCCCGACGACCTCCTAGAGGTATAGGAACAGAACCTAGTCATCCTCATAGAACAGTCCTTTCATAGAGTCTACTACTATTTCTCAAAGCATAGTACAAAAAAACTCTAGACTTGGACAGTCTAACTTCCTTGAGTCTCAAAGACATTCTCAAGTGACCCCTTCGTTAAAAAGGAAGGAAACCCGCAGACTCGGACAGTCTCAATACCCTTTGGATTTCCCGTTTCCTCAAAGAGAAGGAAATATCCCTGATCCTCAAATCAAATCCCTGAGTACAGTGTTGCTCATATAAGAACTGATTTTCTCTTTTAAAATCAGTATATTGGATCTGTCACTCAACTGAAACAAACCTTTAGCCTCCATCTTGGGCTTCGTACGAGATACAAAAACACTCTCTTGTTGAGTATAAAAGATTCTCCTGTAGAGTCAAACAAACAATAGCCTCTATCTCGGGCTTCGTACGAGACACAAAGACTCTATCGTCGGGTCAAAAACTTTTAGCCTCTCTCTCGGGCTTTGTACGAGACACAAAATAGCCTCCTCTTAGGCTTTATATAATGATTTTCCTAGCAGAAATTAGCCTCCTCTTAGGCTTTGTATAAGAAAACCACTGGTTAATCCAATCAACCTTTTAGCATCAAAGCTGTGCCTCGTTCACAGTACACAAACATCAACAACTCCTCTCCTTTCATCTAATCGCTGTAAGCGGCAAGCCTCTGGATCATCTATATCCATGCCACTGTCCCTCTTTTAGCATGAGGAATTCCTAAGGAAAGATGGCATTGCTCTACACTGAGTTAAAGTCTTCTCCTTCAGGTTAAAACCCTTTCTTCGGAAATTATGGCATTGCTCGGATCCGCGTATCCCAGTTAAAGTAATTCTCCTTGCCCCTCTTTAGAGATGACAAATTCTCTCTAAAGTCGAGGTCTTTCAGCTTCACGTCTTGGGCTTTGAACAAGACACAAATAGACCTTTCAGCTTCACATCTTGGGCTTTGAACAAGATACAAACCACCTTTCGCTTCACGTCTTGGGCTTTGAACAAGACACCAAAACACTCATTTCCTCCCATAGAATAGGAGGAACTACGAACGCTCTGATTTCCCTGTTTCGGTAAACGGGAATACGTAGGCATAAGATCGAAAGAAAAGATCTTAGCGAGTGCAATCAACAAAAAACCCAAATCCCATATCTCCATCAATCAAAAGCAGTATTTCAAAAGCATCAGTCCTAACATCCTAATCCTTGTTCCCCTCCAGAAACCTTCTGCCCAGGTAAAAAAAGAAAGAAAACAGTATTGGCGAAAATACAAATAACCAGTACAAAGGCCCCCCACATTGATAGCATCCGTAACCTAACAGACCGCTGTTTAAACTCAGTATGCAAGCAGGGTTAATTGGAGACATCTATTTCCCTTCCTTATTCAGCTCACAATAGGATAAAAAATGAATCGACCTGTAGTCAAAGCTCAAACCGCAGAGAGCGACCAGCGCTTAAGAACCGCGTCCAAAATCGCTCGCTACAGAAAAATGGCGCCCACCGTGGGGCTCTTCAAAGTTAGATCTAGGCACGGTCTTCCTTTTCTTCACTTATGTGAAAACACAGATTAGGGCTTCCGCCGGGGAACCCATTTTTCTGTCAGGAACTTAGGATTCTTAGCTTTAAAGGTCTAGGATGTTTAGGACAAATATATATACTGCTTTTCCTAATTGCTATACATGTTTATTTTTCTGCTAATGGGAATGCGGGTGATGCCGTATGTGGAAAGAATGAGTATACACTTAAGATAAGTGATGGCGACGGGGTCGACCATCAACCTCAGTGGAGGCTGACCAACGCAACCCATTCACTCTTCTAGCCAATGGGCCGGTTGTTAAGTCTGAGAAGCTGAGGAGCCAAACCCTTTCATAGTGCGGAAACTATCGGAAATAGTTGTTACGCGATACTACCCTCATTTGAGGCTGGTGATCTATTCTCGGTGAATGGCACTTACTCTAAGATTGCTCTACAACTCGCTGGCGATCCGCTTGTTATTTTACTTTCCTGGGAGGAGCTGATGATAATGAGTACAGGTACAAAAATCACCCTAGTATAAACCTTTGGGGATGGGTAGAGCCTTGACTTCATGACAACGACCCTTTGACCCCATGTTTTTTCTATGTTTTTGTGTGCTGCATTCATGCATTCATTTAAAAAAAAAAATAAAACATTAAAACATTCAAAAAACTTCTCTTCTAGTCTCTCTGTTTTTCAAATTAAACTAAGACTGTGATTGCAAATATCAGAGAAAAGGATTACGTTAATGGATTTCGGTAGAAGGAGAACTCGCCAGTATACCTTCAAGGTTCCAAAACTAGGGGATTTAAGAAGGTTAGCAAGGATGATCGTTAACCCAGAGGTTTTTAGAGCCAAGCACGGTGGTTTGCTACCACTGTTAAGAGTCCATGTGATTGAGGGGATCATGGACGTGCTCATTCAGTTCTACGATCCGGTTTATCACTGTTTCACATTCCCGGATTACCAGCTAGCACCAACGCTGGAGGAGTATTCTCATCTGATTGATCTACACATTACAGATCGAGCTCCATTTTCTGGACTGGAAGAAATTCCAAAGAATCAGACTATTGCAAGAGCAATTCATTTGGACGAGTCTGAGGTCAGGACTCACATGACCGCTAAGGGTGGCATCCAAGGTTTGCCAGCCCAGTTCTTGACAAAAAAGGCTCTATACTTCGCTAGTATAGGGAACGTCACTGCTTTTGAAAGCATCTTTGTCTTGCTCACCTACGGGTTATATTTGTTTCCCAACATTAATAACTTCGTCGATATCAACGCTATTAAGGTTTTTCTCATTGGAAACCCTGTGCCGACTTTGCTCGCAGATGCGTATCATTCTGTACACTTAGGAAATTTGTACAGCGGAGGGGAGATCACATGCTGTGTACCTCTGCTTTATAAATGGTTTATCTCGCACTTGCCCAAGTCTGCTGCTTTTTGGGATTGCAAGAGTGCCTTACGTTGGTCGCAGAAGATCATGTCCCTCACCAACTCTGATATAGATTGGTGCAATAGGATTTATGAGGGAATCAGAATCATTGACCGTTGTGGAAACTTCCTCAGCGTACCCCTCATAGGAACTAAAGGAGGAATCAACTATCATCCGATATTGGTTCTTCGTCAATTTGGATACCCGATGAGACACATCCCACTGGGTGTTCATCTGGAAGGTCTTTTCTTCAAAGAAGGAGAAAATGACAGAGCACTAAAGATGGAAATAGTGCAAGCTTGGAAACAGGTTCATAAGAAAGGACGAGAGTCTCTGGGAAAACCGGACTGTGTCTCGGTGGAGCCTTATCTCCATTGGGTACAAACCAGAGCTCTCAAGCTAAAGATGCCTTATCCTCGTTACGAAATTCTTCCGCCGAGGGAATCTGTCATGTACTTCATGACGGAAACTGAAAAGCTTCAGGTTACTCTAAAAAAAGTTCAAAAGGAAAGAAGATCTTGGAAGAACAAGTACCGCACCCTCGACGTAGAGTGTATCCAAATACAACAACTACTAAAAGAGAAAGATGCTCTGATTGAAATTTTGGAGCAGCATGCTATAGAGAATCAAGATGACCAAAGGAATTTGCTCACTCCTTTCACTTGGCAAAGGAATGACAACCCGACAACGGCCCAAGCACCCCGGTCAAAGAAAAGGAATATACCAGAATCAGCACCCGGTTTCTCCTCAGAGAGGACTCGAGACCCATTAGTTTAGGTTTCTGTTTCTGCACTTTGTAATCTACTGTATTTCCATTTCTGTAATCCTTTGAATTTCAATAAAAAGGGGTTTCCCCACTGTTTGATATTTGCAATCTAATTGTCGAAGTTTATTTTGATTAAACAAAAAAACAATAATTAATATAATCATTGCATTCATCATTCTCACATCGCGTATTCTTCTTCCCTACGAATCTCACGTTTGTGTCTCGATTCTAGAGTCAAACTGTCTCATTCGTATAATACTCGGGCCAATCGTCAGAAAAAGATGGATGATCTTGAGGAAGAAAACAGAGAGTTGAAAGAAGAGATCGACGCTCTGAGAGAGGATATGAGAAAGCTTCGTAACGACATGCAAGCCGTGGCAGAAGCTCAGCTACAAAGAACTGTGATCTCAGAGATCACCTCAACGCCCATCATAGAAAAGTATGATCCTAGGTATCAGATGCCGAAAGATCGTCCTTGGGGCATGCCTGTTAACTATATCCCGGAAGGATATGTTCCGCCGATCACTGAAGATCAGGGAATCGCAACAGAAGCCGCTGGGCCTGAAGGTTACAAACTTCGGGAAAGCGAAGATGCTAGGGGCATACTGAAGACTCCTGAAGGTTACAAACTTCGGGAGGCGCCAAGACTTACTGCCGTAGTCACGGTACCACCCCCTGTGGTGCACACTGTCCCGGAAGGACAGATTCCACAGACACCTTCTGGTAAGAAGGAAACTATGTTCGACAGAATGGATGAATTCCAGGAGCAGTTCTTGGAAATGCAGAAAGAGCTGCAAGCCATTCGCGGTCAGGATCTATTTGGAAAGGACGCCGCAGACCTCTGCTTGGTCCCCAATGTGAAAGTCCCGCACAAATTTCAAGTGCCCGACTTTGAAAAGTACAAGGGTAACTCTTGCCCTCAGAGCCATTTGGTGATGTACGCTCGGCGGATATCAGCTCAGACGGAGAATCAGGACCTGCTGATTCACTACTTCCAGGATAGTTTAACTGGTGCCGCACTCAAATGGTACATGGGTTTAAACCGTACTACGATCAGTACATTCAGAGATCTTGGTATTGCCTTCGTCCAACAATACAAGTACAATTTGGACATGGCACCCGACAGAGATCAACTCAGATCAATGTCGCAAAAGGACAAGGAAACCTTTAAGGAGTATGCTCAAAGGTGGCGTGAAATTGTCGCTCAAATTTGTCCACCTCTTGAGGAAAAAGAGATGACAAAAATCTTCTTAAAGACCTTAAGCTCATTTTACTATGATCGAATGATTGCCAGTGCACCCAGTGATTTCACCGAAATGGTCGGCATGGGTGTACGTCTTGAGGAAGCTGTCCGAGAAGGACGTTTGGTAAAAGACACTGGATCAACGAGCAGTACTAAAAAATACGGTAGTGCTTTCCCTAAGAAAAAAGAGCAAGATATTGAGAATATCTCTCCCAGAAAGCAAAGGCGACGTTATCAGCCAGTAGCAGCTGTTACTCCTGCTATCGGCCCCGCGACTGTTCCTATGTATCAACCTCAGGTTGCGCAGAGCCAACCTGACCAGCAAAGGATACAACAGCCTCTTCAGCAGGCTCGTCCTCCATATAACAACAACCGTACAACACGGCCACCAGGATTTGATCCTATACCCGTAAAGTATGCAGAGCTGTTTCCGTTACTGCTGGCTAAGGAGCACATTCAGACTAAGTCTCCCCTTTCAGTTCCGAAAAATCCGCCTTTTTGGTTTAAAGCGGATCAAACATGCCCTTATCATCAAGGAGGTTCAGGGCATAACATTGAGACTTGTCTCAATTTCAAATCCGACGTGCAAAAGCTTGTTAGGAGCGGGCTCTTATCTTTCACAGATACGAATCCCAATGTTCTCACGAACCCGCTGCCTCAACACGAGAAAGCTGCAGTCAATCTGATTGAGAAAGAGACTAACAATGTCTATCAAATTCACGATGTACTCTTATTGGGGACCAATCTGGTCAAGATGCATTGTAGACAGAGTGGATATGGCCATGTGCCACCTCATAACTATCACCAGTGTGATATCTGCTCTAAAGACAACCAGGGGTGTTCTGTAGTGCAAGCAGCTCTACAGGAACAAATGGATCTTGGATGGATCCAAGAGCACCGAGTTCGTGGAGTTAACATGGTTTACACGAATTCCAACGTCATTCAAAACCACGACATCCGTGCGATGAATGCCAACTTGGTGGCGATGCACTCAAGGCAAAGCCAGTATCATAATCTGCCGCGGCACGATTACAGTTCCTGTCTGATTTGCTCGGTGAACAAACAGGGATGCTCTTTCATACAAGAGGCCCTCCAGTGTCAGATGGATCTTGGATGGATCCAAGATTACCATGATAGGAACTCCTATCAAATCAACATGGTTTAGAACTTCGACATCCACGTAATGGATACCAACCTGGTAGAGTTACATGCTGAGCAGGTCCGACTTGGATTCTTAATATCACATGACTATCAAAATTGTAAAGCGGGTTGCGAAAACGATCGAGGTTGTACCCTTGTCCAGGAGGCACTTCAGCACTTGTTAAATCACTGGTGGATGCCAATCTATATGGACGAAGATACTCAGCAGATTAGTATTAATAACAGGAATCCTACTCGTCGTCAAAGTCAGGATGTCCGATCAATGGAAGGTAACCTAGTGAGGTTACATTGTATTCAAAGTGGGCGTGGCCAGGTGCCACCACATAACTATGACAGTTGTAGCGTCTGTGCAGAAAGTAACCAAGGGTGTTACCTTGTGAGAGCAGCTCTTCAGGGTCAGGTCGATCATGGAGAAATTCGTCCATATCCCGGTTCAGGACCCATCATTTGGTCGCCGAACTACCTTGCCGAGCAAGTTGAGGATGTTGTCACGATCTCTGGTCATCACAGGACCAGGGATGTTTTTGCCATCATCCCTCTACTTGACGAATCTAGGGTTCCCAACCGGGAACGGATCAAGGTTACTTATGATGGTCAGAAAAATCAGAAGGTTCCCATAGTCATCTATCTACCGGGGCCACTACCGTATGAATCAGCTAAGGCAATCCCTTACAAATACGGTGCAACAATAATCGAGAATGGAAAGGAAATTCCATTACCCTCCGTCGTGAATATTGCAGACATCAGTCGTGTAACACGGAGCGGTCGAATCTTCAACCGAGGGGTTGGAGAATCCAACAAAGAAAAGGAACTTCAGGCGAAAATTCCTGATCCACCAGTCAGTCAATCTGGTAATCCCGACTTTTCAAAAGACAAAGATGAGATGCTAAAGCTCATCCAAAGGAGTGAATATAACATTATTGATCAACTGTTACAGACTCCTTCAAAGATCTCAGTATTATCACTGTTACTCAGTTCAGAAGCACACAGAGAGGCTCTACAAAAAGTCTTGGAGCAAGCCTTTGTGGAACAGGATGTAACAATCAGACAATTCGATAGCATTGTCTCTAACATCACTTCCTGCAATAATTTGGGATTTAGTGATGAGGAATTACCTGAAGAGGGTCGTCGTCATAACATGGCGCTCAACATTACAGTTAACTGCCAGGGCGATGCTTTAGCCAATGTACTGGTAGACACAGGGTCAGCCCTGAATGTTATGCCGAAGTCCACTTTGACGCAATTATCATTTAAGGGCCCTCCGATGAGAGTCAGCGAGGTCGTCGTCAAAGCATTCAACGGATCCAGAAAAACAGTTATCGGCGAAGTTGATCTTCCCATAACTATTGGTCCTCACACTTTCCAAATCACTTTCCAGGTCATGGACATCCGGGCAACATACAGTTGTTTATTAGGAAGACCTTGGATACATCAGGCTGGAGCGGTTACTTCAACCCTCCACCAAAAGCTAAAGTTCGTCAAGAACGATCAACTTGTCACGGTTTGTGGGGAACAAGCCTTGCTTGTGAGTAACTTGTCATCATCTGCTGGTATAGAACCCGAAGAGGTTATTGGAACTCAGTTCCAAGCACTATCGGTGAGCAAGAACGATCAATCCGAAGAAGGAACTTCAATTTCTTCATACAAGGATGCTATCAAAGCGGTCGAGAGTACCGATACAAAAGGATGGGGACAACTTGTCATTCCCACTGACAATAAAATAAAGAAGGGTCTTGGTTTTTCTGCGACCTGTACTCAGACAGCTGCCAACGATGAAATTCTTCATCCCCTTCAAAACTTCTTCCACAGTGGAGGTTTCCTTCACCCAGTTCATGCTATCAAAGAGGAAGATCCCTCTGACACAGATAAACAATGGAAATCCTATCTTAACAAGGACGGCTATATGTCTCAGGAAGAGGTGCCTATGCCTTTTTGCTTTCCTACAGAAAGTTTGAGATTTATACCAAGATCAGATGTCGAAATGATCTACGGAGATTGTGATCCGGAAGGATGCCGTGCTCCGCCAAATTCATTAGAGGAAGACACTCCGATGAAAGACAATTATGACTACAACTACTATGGCCCAATGGATGGTCTGCCAATGTGGCAACCTTATCCAGGAAACTTGGGGCAAGAAAGTCAGCCGAGTAATGAAACTCAGCTGAGCGTCATTGAACAGAATACCTGTGTCCCCGCCATGTCATGGGATCAACACTCAGGTCATTCGGAAACTACTCAACATGAAGATGAATTCGCAACGTTTGCAGGACTAGAATTCATCAACTATGCTTTTCCTGAGGTCAACGTCATCGAGAGGGATGACTTATCCAGTTCCAAAGAAGTTTGGGACACTTTGGGACAACCAAGTGGAAAATACGACTTTATGGTCAAGTACACTGCGCCCGAAAGCTCTCGTATCAGGCTCGAAGATATCCAGCCAACTGGATGGGGAGATACAGCTGAGAGCACCAATGCTATGCAAAATGCAACAGAGGAATACTCCTACGACAATTCTGCTTGGGAGACAGATTCCAATGACCCTACTCCACCAGAAATCAGCGTCATTTCTGAAGACAAATCAAGGAAGGTGCCAGACTTTGTGATTCACAGAGGATTTTGCCGCCAATGGGTTGCTGTCGAGGTTCCGAAGGTCGTTCGTCGGTCAAAGTAATTGCCATATTTAACCTTTCACCCTGCCCAGGTGAAATGCATGTTTTGATAGGGCTCGCTTTTTGTAAATTTCCCTCTTCGCTTCGCCCAAAGCGACAGAGTTTTGTTTTATAGGGCTGTAGTTTCAAGATTCGACTTGTTCATTAATAAAATAACGTCGTTCTATAATTTCCGCATTAATTGCTGTTTTCTCTTTTTGCTTTTTCAGAAAATGGTAATCCTAAAAAAAAAAAACAATTCAAAAATAAAAACAAGCAGTAAAATAAATACACTGCACACACTTACATTTTCTCTATTTCTTCTAAACACGAATCATCACGTCATGCAAATTGCTTGTTTTATACCCCGTTGAAACATACGATCCAATGCCTTCTCCCAACTTTGAGTTCCCGGTATTCGAGGCTGAAGAAGAAAATGACGACGAAATTCCAGAAGAGATCTCCCGACTACTCAGACAAGAGGAAAGGTCCATTGAACCTCACAAAGAGCCGTTGGAAACGGTAAACTTGGGTTCAGAAAAAGAGAGAAAAGAAATCAGGATCGGAGCATTGCTCAGTCCAACTGTCAAAGAAAGTTTGATAAAGCTTCTCAAAGAATTCCCCGATGTATTCGCTTGGTCCTATCAGGATATGCCAGGGTTGGATACCAGCATCGTGGAACATCACTTACCGCTAAGATCGGAATGTCCGCCAGTAAAGCAAAGGTTGAGACGGACTCACCCGGACATGGCCATCAAAATCAAAGAGGAGGTACAGAAACAGATCGACGCGGGTTTCCTCGCTACATCTGAATATCCTCAATGGTTAGCCAACATCGTACCCGTTCCCAAAAAGGATGGAAAGGTCGGAATGTGTGTTGATTACAGAGATCTAAACAAGGCAAGTCCAAAGGACGACTTTCCTTTACCACACATTGACATGCTGGTTGACAGCACAGCAAAGTTCAAAGTATTCTCCTTCATGGATGGATTCTCGGGCTATAATCAGATCAAAATGGCGCCGAAAGACATGGAGAAAACTTCGTTCATTACCCCATGGGGTACCTTTTGTTACAAGGTAATGCCGTTCGGTTTGAAGAATGCCAGGGCAACCTATCAAAGGGCCATGACTACTCTGTTTCATGACATGATACACAAAGAAATCGAGGTATATGTTGATGATATGATTGCAAAATCAAAAACAGAGAGTGAGCACGTTGAACATCTGTCAAAATTGTTCGAATGTCTAAAAAAATTCAAGCTCCGCTTGAATCCCAACAAGTGCACCTTCGGTGTCCGTTTGGGGAAATTACTAGGGTTCATCGTCAGCCAGAAAGGAATCGAAGTTGATCCTGACAAGGTCAAGGCCATTCAAGAAATGCCTTCTCCGAAAACTGAAAAACAAGTCAGAGGATTCCTGGGACGTTTGAACTACATCTCCAGATTCATATTCCTTATGACCGCCACGTGTGCACCGATTTTCAAATTACTAAAAAAGAACCAGGATTGCGTTTGGTCAGAAGATTGCCAAACCGCCTTCGACAGTATCAAAGAATATCTGTTGAATCCTCCGATTCTATCACCTCCAGTGGAAGGAAGACCACTGATCATTTACCTCACAGTCCTAGAGGACTCGATGGGATGTGTACTTGGCCAACAAGACGAAACTAAAAGGAAAGAGTCTTCCATTTACTATCTAAGCAAGAAATTCACCGACTGTGAAACTCGGTACACAATGCTCAAGAAAACTTGCTGCGTTTTGGCTTGGGCAGCCAAACGTCTTCGCCAATACATGATTCGTCATACTACTTGGTTGGTCTCCAAAATGGATCTAATCAAGTACGTTTTTGAAAAACCTGCTCTCACGGGAAGGATTGCCCGTTGGCAGATGTTACTATCAGAATATGACATAGAGTACCATGCTCAGAAAGCCGTTAAAGGAAGTATTTTAGCCGATCATTTGGATCATCAACCGATTGACGATCAAGAATCAATCGGGTTTGACTTCCCAGACGAAGATGTCATGTATCTAAAGATGAAAGATTGCGATGAACCGCTACCCAGTGAAGGGCCAGAACCAGGTTCCCAGTGGGGACTTATCTTTGACGGAGTAGTCAATCATTATGGAAACGGAATTGGGGCAATCATTGTTACCCCTCAGGGTACCCACATTCCTTTCACTACTAGACTTATGTTCAAATGTACGAACAACGAGGTCGAATACGAAGCATGTATCATGGGTCTCGAAGAAGCGATTGATTTAAGGATCAAAAATTTGGACGTATACGGTGACTCAGCCCTGGTTATTAACCAGATAAAAGGAGATTGGAACACATACCAATCAGGATTGATTCCTTACAAAGACTATGCAAGAAGGTTGTTACCTTTCTTCAACAGAGTCGACTTTCATCACATCCCTCGTGATGAGAATCACATGGCTGATGCATTAGCCACTCTCTCTTCCATGATTAGTGTAGGTCGATGGAACGACATACCTAAGATCGACATCATGCGCCTTGAACGACCCGCTTACATCTTCGCGATTGAAGCAGTCATAGACGACAGACCTTGGTATCACGATATCAAATGCTTCCTTCAAAAACAAGAGTACCCATCTGGGGCACTCAGAAAAGACAGGAAAACCCTTAGAAGATTGGCTGGAAACTTCTTCCTGAGCGGTGACACTCTTTATAAGAGAAATTTTGACATGGTCTTGCTCCGATGTGTTGACAGACCAGAAGCAGACATGCTCATAAAAGAAATTCATGAAGGATCCTTTGGCACTCATGCCAACGGACACACAATGGCGAGAAAAATTCTGAGAGCAGGGTACTACTGGTTGACCATGGAATCCGACTGCTACAAGTACATGAGAAGGTGTCACAAGTGTCAGATATACTCCGACAAAATTCATGTACCGCCATCACATCTCAAAGTTTTTTCTTCCCCGTGGCCTTTTTCCATATGGGGAATCGACATGATTGGTATGATTGAGCCCAAGGCTTCAAACGGACATCGGTTCATCCTTGTAGCCATTGATTATTTCACCAAGTGGGTCGAAGCAGTGTCATTCGCCAATGTAACCCGACAAGTGGTGGTCCGATTTATCAAAAACAATATCATCTGCCGTTATGGTGTTCCAAGCGAGATCATTACTGATAATGGATCTAACTTGAACAATAAGATGATGAAAGAGTTGTGTGCAGAGTTCAAGATCGAACACCATAACTCATCTCCCTACCGACCCAAGATGAACGGATCGGTAGAAGCGGCTAACAAGAACATCAAGAAGATCGTTCAAAAGATGGTTGTAACCTATAAAGATTGGCACGAAATGCTACCCTTTTCTCTTCACGGTTATCGAACATCTGTCCGCACTTCAACAGGGGCAACCTCTTTCTCTCTAGTATATGGCATGGAAGCAGTGCTCCCCATAGAAGTAGAGATCCCATCAATCCGGGTATTGATGGAAGCTCAGCTCACCGAAGCTGAATGGTGTCAAAGTCGACACGACGAACTGAACCTGATCGAAGAAAAGAGAATCACGGCACTATGCCACGGTCAGTTATATCAACAGAGAATGAAAAGGGTGTTCGACAAAAAGGTCCGACCTCGTATTTTCAGAAAAGGAGACCTCATGCTCAAGAAGATACAATCATTTCTCACTGACTCTCGGGGCAAATGGACCCCAAATTATGATGGCCCCTATGTGGTCACGAAAGCTTTCTCAGGCGGCGCCTTGAGACTTGCAACCATGGACGGAGAGGAATTTGCCTACCCCACGAATGTTGATGTAGTCAAGAAATACTTCACCTAAAAAAAAACGTCTTGGTGGATTGAAAACCCAAAAGGGCGGTCCAGGCAAAAGTTAGAGACATGAAAAAAAATCACCCCGATGGATTGGAAATCTCATAGTACAATCCAGGCAAAAATTAGGGATAATGGCAAGTAACTATGTTCAACAGAGGCAAGTCCCTCAGCAGCAGTTGCATCATCTATCGGAGGAAATCTCCAGTCAAAGGTCATGTTCGACGGAAGCTCAGGATGTCCCGAACTCAAAGTTGGTAGAAGGATAGTGGTCGTTATGTTTCAACGTAGCCCTTTTCCCTGTAAAGTACCATTTTCTAACTTTGTATATACTCTTTGGAATCACGTGTTTGGCTGATCTCCATCTTATCAATAAAATTTGAGCCCTTGTGCTTTTGTTTGTAATTCTTTACTTGTTTTAGCTTTACAGAACGACGTTGTTTAAACTTAATCAGCGATTCTGGAAATAAAACAAAAATAAATTTACTTGTTAAACTTTTTCTGCTTTTAAATTAAAGATGGCATTTCTTTTGACTGTTGAACATCAGAAGAACATCAATCGCTTCTCCCGAAGTAAGCGAACTTCAAAGTGCAGAATCAAAGTACTCCTTCTAAACCAGTTCGTCTGAATGAAGGGATCAACTGTGTCAGAGACCTTGTTTCGTCTGACATCCTCGGCCGAGTTCTCGTCTCCTAAGCCCGATCAACATAGCTCCCAACGGGACTATCTCTCCTAAGCAAGGTGGAATTGCTATTTTGAATCAACGGTACTTCTTCGCCCCGCGATGGCCGAGTATCCAATTGTGTTCATATCTTAGTCTGTATGTTGCGTCTGTTTTGTCAGCACATACATACATACATCATGCATTTTTTATTTGCATTCACATTTCATATTGCATCACTATCACTCTAGTCGGTCCTGTCCCCTAGTGGTAGAAGTCCTCTCAATCGAGTTGTCAGTTCTTGCCTCGTCAGGAAATACTGTGTCTGAACAACCTCGCTTCCAGTTTAATTCTGGAAAGAAGTTGGTCCTTGACCACTTTGATAACTTGAACCTCTGAAAAGCCAGAGAAAATTTTCAATAAGCACCACTCTTCACCATTGAAGATGATATCCTTGCTTTCCCGGATTAAGGAAAATCCACAGAGAAAGCCTCGTGATCAGAGATTCGGCAGCACGCCAATTTTGCTCCGAAAAACCACTGATGAGAAGGTCATTGGCACCTCAAAATTGGATCCCATCATATGGCATTTCTCTGGGAAGATCCCGAGAAAAGTATGATGTAACCCCAAACGAAAACAGTCTCTCAAGAGACTCGCTTTCCCCAGTAGAATCGACAAATGGCGTCTCCAAAACAGAGAAGTTTGTGTACCTCTACAACTCATACGAATGGGTTCCCCAGCAAGTCTGACATCAAAACTTTTTCCACTCAAATGGCATCTCCCAAGGAAAATTCGGCGAGAAGTTTGAAGGAAAGCCGCTACGAATAGCGTCCCTTGTCAGTAAAGTTTATTGACAAAAGAAACTAAGACCAGTTCCTTGGTAAGAAACCAGGATCGAGGGGAAGTTTAAATCAGAAACTAAGACCAGTTCCTTGGTAGGAAACCAGGATCGAGGGGAAGTTTATTTCAAAAGAGACTGAGACCAGTTCCTTGGTAGGAAACCAGGATCGAGGGGAAGTTGACAAATGAAACTAAGACCAGTTCCTTGGTAGGAAACCAGGATCGAGGGGAAGTTTATTTCATCAGAAACTAAGACCAGTTCCTTGGTAGGAGACCAGGATCGAGGGGAAGTTTACCTTTTCTAAGCATCATTGCTTAGCTAAAGAAGATGAATGCGTAAGCTACCATTCATAACCACCATCAAAATTTCGGGTATTCCGATATTTAATCCTCTTGCATCCCGAATGCCCGAATCCCTTCGTCATTCACACCTTCGGGTCCAAGAAGATTAAATAGGGGCATCTGTAATACCCCAAATTTTGACCACTTAGATTTCCCATCATTGTGAAAATCATCATCACAATATGGATGAACCATCATGCTTCATCAGTCTCCCCAAAGATGGGTGAGCATCCAATACAATCAAAATTAGGGTTTCAAGCCCTCTCTGAGTGCTTAGACAAAGGATCAATAAAGAAATGACATGATCTTCAACTTGTCTAATCTCTTAAATATCCACAATGGATCAAAAAGGACTCCCACTTCAAGGATTAAGCACAAGGCTGCTCCCTTCTAGGTGGATCAAGTCTCAAGATCGACAGTGTCACCAAATTAGGGTTTTGGTCCACCAGGGCCTCCAGATGGAAATTTTCATCTGGGCACAAGGAAATGATCCAAAACATGACCTAATATACTTCATGGAACCTCATGAACCCATGCATCAAGTCAATTTTGCCTCAGGGGATGCATTCATAAAAAATCAGGAATTAGGGTTTCTTGACCTAATTCACCCCTAAGTTGACTTTTGGAACAAACCATGAGCCAAGACCTCAAGACATGATTTTAGGGTCTCTAATATACCATATTGATCCATTTGGAACAATGGATTGATCCAAGAAGCTTGAGCAACAAGTCTCAATTTCATCTGCACCACAATTAGGGTTTTAAGAGAAAAGTCAACTGTAACTTTGACTTTTGACCAGGACATGCTCCCAAACCCTAATACATGATTGAATATACCCTATGACACCCATGGAACATCTCCATCAAGTTTGATTTAGGTCAAGGACATGATTTCCTGAAGAATTGCACAGTTTGGAATTCATCTGATAAAAAGTCAACTATGCACAAAAGTCAACTTTGACTTTTTGAGATTTTTCGCCAAAATGGATTTTTAACCCTAAAATGATGTTAATGTATGATTTGAATCATCATTCATCAAGAAAAATCAAGAAAAGTGAGATAACTTGTAAAAGGGGTAACCATAAAACTTAGAAATTTTTCTAAGTTAAAAATAAAGTGGCAAAGGTACCAACTTTGGAGGACCATAACTCCTAAACCACAAGGCCATTTTTTCTCATCCAAAGATGGATTTGTAGCCCTCATTATCGCCTACAAAAACTTCAACAACAAGTCATTCCAATTCATTAAGGATTTGAGTTATGGAGTGATCAAAGTGGCTGAAAAGTGAAAATGTCACTTTTTCCAACACTTAGTGAAATTTTCACTAAGTCAGATTCTGCCTCACTTTTTGCCAAATGTAGGGGGATTTTTCACTTGGAATCAAAAGAGATCAAAACCAAACTTGTTCAAACAGTTGTTGTATCATGTAAGAGCTTTCCAAAATGGCCAAGAACATTGCCAAATTCAACCTACACCATGAGATACAACATTGCCAAGTTGCCTTGCTGAAATTTGTCAAGGCAAGGCAGAATTTGCAACTTTGGTCGATTTTCCAAAATCAGCCAAATTCAATTGCTCCTATCCACTTGGACACCTCAGAGGATTGAATCTAAAGGGGACAATCACTGAGCCAAGCCTCCAAAGCCCATGGAACAAGAAATAGCATGTTGAACCTAGAATGGCCAAAATAGGGACAAGACTTCAAATTTGGAATGAGGCATTCAATGGAACCATCAAGGTGGCATGGACTGAGCCATTCTCATCTGAAATCAGTCAAGACTTATCCAAGACCAAGGGAACCAAAGCTCTGTGCCCTAACCTCTAGTCAATGGCTAGAGGAGACTTGGATTTTCATTTGCCAACATTGGCCAAACCTACTTACCAGCTGCCATGCACTATTCCTTGCAAAACAAACTTGCTCTACTATAAATAGAGCTCAATTGTGGTCAGTTTGAGTACACCAAAGCCATCTAACAGATGCTTTCCTCAAAATCTCTTCTTTCACTCCAATTTTGCCTTCTAAGGCAAGTCACTATCGGGTTTTGAGTTTGAGAGCAATTCTAATCAAACCAATCACTCACACACCTCACATACATCACATATGAGCTGATCAAACACTTAGATTACTTCTGAAACATCAATTTCACAAAATCACCAGCTGGTTGCTCAAGGTTTTAACCAAAGTGCAGCCGAGGTACCACAAAATGATCCAACCAATTTCAATCAAGTCCAACCATCCAAACACAATCCATAGGGTGTAGGGAAGCTGTTCAGATCATCACCACTCATCTGTAACACCTCCAAATCAAAAATCACTTTGAACTTGCTGTCACGACTTGGAGGTAAGCACATACTTGGTCATCTCTCAATCAATGCATATTTCCTCGCACAATAATTTGGCCATATGTTCATAATCATGCATGGAATGTTTTCCCTCAATTAATTGCATTGTTTGAATCGTGTATCAAAAATCCTAGCCTTCATGCAGAAATTAGGGTTCTTGAGGTCTCTTCGTGATTTCTTGTTGTATGTTTAATTTAAATGAAATTAAAGTACATAGACATGATCGTGAGGTTGAGGCGAGCATAATGATATGTGGATTGCATGATATGATTACGTATTCATGGAGATTGGATAGAAAATGCAAATCTGAGAAACCAAGAACACGCGCGTGTTCTTCAGCCTGTTCTTGGCGCCATTTTTAGAAATTCAAATATTTGAATTTTGTGATTTTGTTTAATTGATTCAAAAATTAATTTCTCTCTGAGTTTTAATGATTTTGAGTTGATTCTTTTTTTAATAATTCACAAAAATGTTAAAATATTTTATTTTCACAAAAAATCCCAAAAATATTATTTATTTCAGATAATTGATATTTTTACAAAGAATTAATATTTTAATTGTTTTTGACATTTTAAATATTTTTTCTACATTGATTTTGCAACTTTTAATGCTTTCTAATTATTTTGTAGGTCAATACTTAATTTTTGAAGCATTAATCCAAGATCACAATTTGTTTTCCATGTGTTAGACAATTTTTGATCATTTTAATTGAATTTTTATTCAATTAAATACATTTTGAAAACAAATTAGGGTTTTGGATTAATTCAACCCTCATAAATCATTTTCAAAACTCTTGGGCCTCTTGAGAGAGTGTAAGACCCATCCCCCCTTGTACAAAAACTTTTTGGGCCTCACTCATTGTATAAGTCCCTCTGTACAAGTAAACGGCGCAATCGTCGCCCGTTTAAAAATAAAAACCATCTGGTCCTCTCCTTGAGCTATAAGACCCATTCAAAACACTTTGGGCCTCTATTAGAGTGTAAGACCCAATCCCCCTTTTAACCAAAACATTTTGGGCCTCACTTATTGTATAAGTCCCTCCGCGTTAAAAGAAAACCTCGGCGCGATCGCCATTTTTAAACGAAAAATCAATTGGGCCTACCCTCGTGTTATAAGCCCCACTCTTTTTCTTTAAACCTTTTTGGGCCTCTTGAGAGAGTGTAAGACCTATCCCTTTGTACAGAAAACCTTTTTGGGCCTCAGTCACTTGTATAAGTCCCTCTGTACAAAGTCAAACAGTGCGCTCACTGATAAAACCTTGGGCCTCTCCTTGAGCTGTAAGCCCCAAATCTTTCTTTTTCAAAGCACTTTCTCCTTTGATTTTGAATATACTGTTGTTTTCAATCTTTCTTTGTTGAACAACTAACCAAACAGCATGGAAGCACTACAACCGAGTAAGTGGTTATCGCTTTCATTTACTGCTTTCATATTATAAACTGTATTGTGGGGCTGCTCACTGTAAGTCTCCTTTCATAAACTCATATCTACTGTGTAATAATAGTATAGATATTTCGAGTTTCCCCGGCAACTACGTCTAGAACTAGGTGACGCCGTTTCATTTATTCGTAGAAATAGATGCCTAGATCCCCAATAGGAGCACCAGATACAGTATTCTCTTCGGCTGTCTTCCTTAGGAATCGTCAAGAAGCTCTACTCCCTAAGATGAATGTATTCTCCGTGAATGGCATCTTTGAGTTTCTTCCAAATTCTCGAACTTTCCTGACTTGATCTATTCCTTGTGGATAGCTTGCCTTGAATGTCTCGGGGTTTGGGTACCCACTACGGTCATAATCTTGGACCTTAACTAAGGAACCCTCTTTAAAAGCTAAAAGTCGCTGGATAGTAAACCTCGCACGTTTACCAGTGGTTTTTATCTTTAAAAGAGTTATCTCTCCTAATGGAAAGGAGATGATAGACCCACGGGCTTCTTAAAAGCATCGGCCACCTCTTGGGCATTATTCAAGGACCCTACGGCTTCTTAGAAGTATTCACAGCCTCCTCTTAGGCTTCGTATAATGATCTCTTCCTTCGGGAATGATAGCCTCCTCTTGGGCTTCGTACAAGGAACCACCGGCTTCTTAAAAGTTTCCAGCCTCCTCTTGGGCTTCGTACAAATTGTCCCGATGACCTCCTAGAGGTATAGGAACAGAACCTAGTCATCCTCATAGAACAGTCCTTTCATAGAGTCTACTACTGTTTCTCAAAGCATAGTACAAAAAAACTCTAGACTTGGACAGTCTAACTTCCTTGAGTCTCAAAGACATTCTCAAGTGACCCCTTCGTTAAATAGGAAGGAAACCCGCAGACTCGGATAGTCTCAATACCCTTTGGATTTCCCGTTTCCTCAAAGAGAAGGAAATATCCCTGATCCTCAAATCAAATCCCTGAGTACAGTGTTGCTCATATAAGAACTGATTTTCTCTTTTAAAATCAGTATATTGGATCTGTCACTCAACTGAAACAAACCTTTAGCCTCCATCTCGGGCTTCGTACGGGATACAAAAACACTCTCTTGTTGAGTATAAAAGATTCTCCTGTAGAGTCAAACAAACAATAGCCTCTATCTCGGGCTTCGTACGAGACACAAAGACTCTATCGTCGGGTCAAAAACTTTTAGCCTCTCTCTCGGGCTTTGTACGAGACATAAAATAGCCTCCTCTTAGGCTTTGTATAATGATTTTCCTAGCGGAAATTAGCCTCCTCTTAGGCTTTGTATAAGAAAACCACTGGTTGATCCAATCAACCTTTTAGCATCAAAGCTGTGCCTCGTTCATAGTACACAAACATCAACAACTCCTCTCCTTTCATCTAATCGCTGTAAGCGGCAAGCCTCTGGATCATCTATATCCATGCCACTGTCCCTCTTTTAGCATGAGGAATTCCTAAGGAAAGATGGCATTGCTCTACACTGAGTTAAAGTCTTCTCTTTCAGGTTAAAACCCTTTCTTCGGAAATTATGGCATTGCTCGGATCCGCGTATCCCAGTTAAAGTAATTCTCCTTCCCCCTATTTAGAGATGACAAATTCACTCTAAAGTCGAGGTCTTTCAGCTTCACGTCTTGGGCTTTGAACAAGACACAAATAGACCTTTCAGCTTCACATCTTGGGCTTTGAACAGGATACAAACCACCTTTCGCTTCACGTCTTGGGCTTTGAACAAGACACCAAAACACCAAAACACCCATTTCCTCCCATAGAATAGGAGGAACTACGAACGCTCTGATTTCCCTGTTTTGGTAAACGGGAATACGTAGGCATAAGATCGAAAGAAAAGATCTTAGCGAGCGCAATCAACAAAAAACCCAAATCCCATATCTCCATCAATCAAAAGCAGTATTTCAAAAGCATCAGTCCTAACATCCTAATCCTTGTTCCCTGCCAGAAACCTTCTGCCCAGGTAAAAAAAGAAAGAAAACAGTATTGGCGAAAATACAAATAACCAGTACAAAGGCCCCCCCACATTGATAGCATCCGTAACCTAACAGACCGCTGTTTAAACTCAGTATGCAAGCAGGGTTAATTGGAGACATCTATTTCCCTTCCTTATTCAGCTCACAATAGGATAAAAAATGAATCGACCTGTAGTCAAAGCTCAAACCGCAGAGAGCGACCAGCGCTTAAGAACCGCGTCCAAAATTGCTCGCTACAGTGGCTTCAATCCCATTGTGTGGATTTGGAGTGTTTATGACGTGCTCCGATTCTTGTGCAGAATCGATCCTAATGATGGGGATCTTTGGAGGGTGATGTCCTAGTGTCCATCGATTTTGATGATTGGTACCACATGCATGAGTCTTGTTGTGCATTGCATTTATTTGGCATTGATGTGATCTATGATATTGTGATGTTGGATATTTTCCCTTGTGACGATCCTGATGATGTTGTATATGATAATGACGCCATTTATGCATATCCTGTTTATATATTGATTATAATGAATTGTGATTACTCACCCTGCCTGCTTGGAAATGTTACCGCCACGTGGGTAATTTGCAGGTGATCAGGCTTAGTTGTGGAAGCTTTTGAGGACTTTTGGAGTTTTGCTTTACTTTTGGTCGATGTAGAGGGTCTTGCTCTGATAGTGTAACATCCGGTTGGGTCGTTGAGTTGAACCATGTTGAGTTCTATCTTGTTGATTATTTGATTATTATGGTTTTATTTTAAAAAACCTTTGATTTTGGATTATTGTGGTTATGGTGGTTCCGCTGCTAAATTTTGATGGCTTTTGAATATTTTGAGGAAAACCCGTGTTTAAGGAGCAAGTGTTTTAAATTGAGTTTATTTGAGAAATGTGCACCCTTCTGAGGTAATTTTTACTCTGATAATTTGTGTACTTGTCGTGTATATTCGTGGGGTAGGAAAGGGTGTTACATTAGTGGTATCAGAGCAGGTCGGTCCGTCCAGCCAGGTTGTCTAATGTTGTCTATTCCCTAGTGTCCGACATGTGTGTGAAAACGTTGTCGATGCGTGTTTTGTTTTCCATTTGCAGGTTGGGAATGAAACAAGTGGGGGAGAAGATGGCGCTTCTCCTAGTTGCTTCAAGTGTGGAGCGACGACTAAGTGTCACAACAAGAAAAAAAGGAGATTTACGACACTTGAGTTGCGACAGTTATCACAAAACCGTCCTTATTCCTGGACTGCGACGGTTATCACGACAGTTAGAGACTGGACTGCGACGGTTGTCACGACAGTTATCACAAAACCGTCCTTATTATGTTTTTTACTTAACTTTTTTTTTTATAAAATAATTTTTTTGATTGAGTGCTAAATGAAAAGGGAAAATTTGTTCCTCCCAATTCATAAAAAAAATCCTTATCAACTCCTCAACTGGAAACTCAATTTACTTTAATATATTATAAATATTTTTTATATAATTGTTTTGATAAACACATAATTATATGTGTATTTCTCACTTTTTAAAATATGATTTGAATATTTTTTTCAAAATTTTATTTAACAATTTTTTTAAAATCCCATTGCTTAAAATAAATATCAAATAAATTAAACTTATTTTAGAATTATTATAAAACTATTAAAATTATTATTTTAAATTTAATAATTCACAAAAACTATTAAAGTTTATTAATAATTGGAGATTTTAGAGGAAGAGGGTTGCGATTGTTGATGAACTGTCTTGCCCTAAATATTGTACCGGCGCTACGGTTGCTCACCCATCGTTTTTGGTCCGCGACGGTTGCTTACCTGTCATCTCTCCAAAGTGAAATCCAATTTCCTATACGCGCCAATGAGGGAGACGAAAAGAAATACTACTAAAAGTTTTGCTTTTAGTGACTGATTTAGAGACAAAAAATTTTCGGTCACTGCAGCCACCAAATTTTAATACCTTATAAACTAAATTAAATCGGTCACAAAATCGATCACAAATTAAATTTAACCACTAAAACTTACTCCCTGTAATTTCGATCTCCTAAAAATACATATAAATTTATTAACTAGTTTATTTATTTATTCATTTTATAAATGTACATATAAATATTAATACTTTCACCATTATAATTTTTCAGCTTAAATTCTGTTTTTCACTAATCGTAATATAAATTTAAAAAATTACTAATTATTTACTAAAAAAAAGCTAAGCATTCGTCACCACTGCCATAATTTATTTGTAATATTTATTTATTTATTCTTTTTTTTATTAATGAGTATTTCTAATCTTTTGACATTTATCCTCAAAGCAAAAAGAAGCTTGTTTCAATATTTTATTCTCACTAATAAACTTTTTTTCTAGCAAGAGAAAAATGGGGATAAATCGTCTTCTCATACCGAAAACCCTAACAGCCGCCCCCATTTTGGAAATGTACCCGAGGCATCCGCGACAGTGATGCCACTGTAGCGGCCAGCGGCCACTCCCCTCCATTTTGGCCGCAATTAACTATTTAGAAATTTCTTTGTGTACTGTCTTGCTAGTATTGGTTCACAATTCAATGTTGAAGTTTTGCAATTAGTTGTTTATTTTGTTGAAAGTGTGCAGAAGCGTTTAATTTATGTGAAAATCGGTTGAATTTGTGTAGGTTTTATCAGAGATATGGGTGAAATTTGGTGGTCGATTTTGGGGGCAGCAATCCCTGTGGTTATTGCAGGACAAGCTTTTAAAGTGAAGAAAAAGAACGCAGAATAGGAGAAGTTGAAGAGTGCAAGAGGAAGAGAAACGAGTTCTGATGAAATTTTTGTCTGTGAAAGGGTCTGCACTTCAAAGAGGATGCTGAAAAAGGTTGGCTCTTTCTCTAAAGATCCCATTTTGGATACTTGTGTTACTGTTTGCGGCGTGTCCGATCTTGATGCGTGTGCCGATGCCTGTGCTCGCACTGTTTGTGTTAACCAACATCAAGTACCGAATTGGAATGACATTTGTCTTAGGAGATGCCAGAGTGAGTGTCTTAAACTTTCTTCTCAGTCTTCTTAGCAGGTTAGTTGCATTTAGGCAATGAAATATGTACTTATATATTGAGTTTTGTTATAGTTGTCAATGATTTGGCTCGTCGTGCCGACTCCTGAATCCAAATTTGTTATAAATTCTATTGATATGCAAATCGGGTTTTACGCAACTAGTTTCTAATTCATTTTATTTACTGATTTGAGTTATAAATGCTTCTTTTTGTTTCTTGTGTTTCTTGAATATGGCCTTGTTGGTGTATCAATATAGCACACATAAAAAGATTAGAGACTTGTAAAACAAAAATTGACATATATAAATATAACCTACATGTATCTTATATTTCAAATACACATGAATCTCAATATATCAACAACAAAAAATTACATATGGATCTCTGATTTTTGTGAGTTTGTTGTTTTGGTGCATTTAGTTATCATCATAAGAACTCACTACTCTTGCAGAGTGGATGGAATTTGCCAATGTTGGACTTCAACTGATTTTTCATGTATTTCTTTCAGTTTGTCGAATAATGCATATGGTCTTGTTGCTCAATAACTGAGGAAATTAGTGTCCATTCTCCAATTCACTTTCAGCTTTTTGTCTCACACCTGTCAGGAGCAGTTTGAGACTTGGCTTCATCTGCTTTTCTCCAGGTTTCAGGTCCTGGCGTTGTCGACGTGATGAATCATCATATATATAATTTGGGACCAGGTTTACATAGTTCTTTCTACTATAGTCTAACATCTGTTAGAACATTATTCCTAGAGGTTGAAATGATTTGTTTTTGTTTAGGTAGTGTTCCGCATCTTGAAAATAAGATTCTAGATCCTGCACAATTGAGCAATGTGGAATCTCTATTTATCAATCTTTCAGAAACTATTCAGAAATACAGGCCTTGGTCGGCTGCTTGGGATGGAGAAGCTGAGGACGCATTCAACAATCGTGGTCGATATGTTTCTAACACATTTGTGAAGCTTTTGGTAATGTTGGAGATTCCTTCCTTCATTTTATGCTCCTTTTTGTAAAAGAGAAATTGTTGATATGAAAATAATGATTCTGAAATTCAAATTAATTGTAGGTATTTAGATCAACTTGGACTTTCATCCAGATACAGCACTAAGGTCTATTGCAGGAAGACCTTAATTGGAGGAAACTATGGCCTTCTTAATACCACCACTTTCACTCCCAATCCTGATTATTACAGGCAAGTGTTGTAGATTGAAAAATGCTAAATAGTTTGTTATAATAATTATAGTTAAACATATTGCTAATTTTCTAATGGTATCGAATCTTATGTTTTGGATTTGATTTGAGCAGTGCACTACTGTGGCATCAGCTTATGGGGAAAACTGTTCTTGCAGCTTCTAGCAATGTTTTTTCACCATTTCTACGCACTTATGGCCATTGTTCAAAAGGAAGAGTAAGTGTTGGTGTGCTTATCTGACAAAAAATTTTAAAACCAAATTTAGCAAGTTAAATTTTAGCTCAACATGTAGGAGCATTCCAATAACCATTCTTTATTTATTTTTTTAATTCTGAAGGATGGAGTAACATTGCTGCTAATCAACTTAAGCAATCAGACTGATTTCAACTTAACCATTTGTGTGGTTAAGGCTGCCTGCAATATTTGACCATCCTCTGGATCACACAGTGGTTGGAATCAAATAAGGTAAAGGTCTACAAAAATAAGGTACAAAGTTTTTGTATTGATTTTTGTATCATTTCATTTATCTTGGTGTAAACTATGAGATAAAGTGTATCACATGATAGAATGAACTATTTGGTATTTCTTTAATAGTTCCAAGTTATGTTGTCTGATTTTTAATATAAACTTTATGTACTAGAGAGGAGGAAGGTTGAAGCAGCTCACATAAGAGAAAAGTATCCTTATAGAATTCAATAATATTTTTTTATACCTTGATTTGTACTTATATCATGGTGATCCCAATTTTCTAATAATTTTGATTGATTTTTTGGGTGTGGATAATTGTTGAAAGGGCTGAGAAGAGTGATGCTCTAGATATTTATAAAAAAAAGGTAGTTTTCTTTTTTGGGTCTAGGTATATTTTCCTCTTTTATTCACTGCATATTACTTTTTTATGATAGTTGATATCTGGTTTATACCATTTACAGGTTGATTATTGATGTTTGATCAAGTGTGAGTATTGTCAAAAATAAAAGATGGATTGGACAGGGGATCAACTCATGATTTCTTAAAGATCAATGGACAGAAGAAGAATTTGAGAAGATGTGTCAGACAGAAACATCAGATTCACCCATAGTAAAATCCCATGTATAAATTATCTGACAAGGTTTTGGTTAATCTTCTTTGGCATTATTCGTATGGATTATTTTTGTAAATAAAAACAATGATGTGTGATAAAAGTTCATTTGAATTTCCTGTATGTAAGTTCTTTATCTACTATCTACCATTACAAGAAAGTTCACTGCTTTGACAATTCTGCCCTTTCCCAAAAAATATTTTACACTACACAAGGGTTATAAACGTAACTAGACAATTCAACACAAATTCATGATTCCATTGCCCCACATCCTGCCATGTGTTATATTGTCATTGGTCCGCAAGTCTACTCTGATTTTTCCCTCCATACATAGTTTCCTCATCTTCCAAAAGGTGCTCATTCATCACCTTCATCAGATTTTGTATTTCCTCTCTCTCCTAAAACCACCGCGCCTGCATTCAAGCTGAAGGTGAGCTCGCATTTTTATATCAGTTTTCCGTCGAATGCTACAAACCGTCATTTGCTCTTTATGAACCAAGTTTTCATTTTATCCATGCAACCATCAACCCTGTTTTGCTCTGTCTGCATCTTTTCCATTCATTTTAGTTGTTCATCATCAACCGTGTATGTTGCTGATTATTAAGGAGTTTTTGAAGCCTACGAAATGTTCACCTGAAAAACCGTTTCAACCCTGTATATTGCTTTGATGTTCTGTAGTTGTACATTGTCTTCATTTTTCAGCATTTCTATTTTAAGCATGTTTTGTTAAATGACATTTGATGAACATTTCTTTCATGTTATACATCCTTACATGGTTTATGGACATAACAAGCTCTGCATAATGTGTTCAATGTTCTCAATATTCAGTTATTGTTTTGTTATGTAACACGTTCTAATAGTTGGTTGTCTAGGAAAAAAAGTATGTCAAGACCTCCAATACTTATCAAGGATCTGGTCAAGGGAAACCAAGTGTGGAAGATGCATATTAGGGTTGTCGATTTGTGGGTTGTTAAGGAGATAAATGGCCAACAACATGTTGAAATGGTCACTCAGGATGGAAAGGTATAACATTTTCACAAATTTTTACATGCTTCTGTTTCTTCTAACATTGTTTGTTAAAAACTTGCACAGGCAGACCAGATTCATGTGACCACTAGAAGCAGGGACTTCAAAGATTGGCTAGACCAACTCAAGGAGAATGAAACGTATTTCCTCTACAATGGAGAGCCAGTTTTTAATGATGGCCCTTTCAAGGTCCGTTCTAACCCACTCAAACTGCTCTTCAATGGAGGGACTACTGTGACTAATGTGGCGATACCAGAAATACCTACTCATAAATTTAACTTCCACGCTATACAGAATTTTCTCAATGGAAAATTTAAACCTGGTCTGTTGTATGGTGAGTTTACACTTGTGCTTATGTTGTTTGGCCTGTGTATTTTTATATTACTATGTATATATCCTTGATTTTTACTCTACAAATTATTTAACTGTTACAGATGTTATTGGTGTTTTACAAGATGTATTAAAGACGCAAATGGGAGGTGGTGGTAAGAAGTCTTGCGCCAATATCACATTGCGTGATATTGAAGGCAACATCATTGAAGTTGTGTTGCAGGATGATTATGGAAAGCAATTCATTAATTATAATAACCCTAGCAAAGCCCCTGGTCCTACCATTATCATCTTGACACATGCTTGGTGCAAGACAAATACAGGTTTAAAAAAAGCCTTTTGCTGCCATGTTTCTCAACTACTGACATTCATACACTATTGTGCTTCCTAACTACCTTTTTGTATGCTATGTCACAGTTTCTGGATTACCAAGTCTATCAAACGCATGGAACGGTTCTAAACTTCTCATAAACTTTGATCATCCACAAGTTGAAGAGTTCAAGTCTAGGTAATATTCAATGCATTCACTTCATACGTATTTATCATGTCCCTTAACAAAAATACATGTCTAAAGGCTTAACTAATTATGTTATAGGTTTGGAGCAACTGACTTATCAACCGCACCTGCACTTTCTCAATCTGTGACATGTGATTCATCCATTCAATCCACTAACAAAAATTGGACTAGCCTCAACGAGGTCAAGAGTATCCGTGCTATATATGAAGCCGGCAAGGTATGTTTCTTGTCCGACTTATATGAATGATTATGAATTCATTCTGGACATGTGTTTTATTATTTTACCTTTATCAATGAATCTTGAACACAATAGGATTTTTTCGCAACAACTATTGGCACTACGAAACGGTTCAAAGCTTCGACGTTTGGATGGTATTTTGAGACTTGACCTGGCTGTAAAGTTTCTAACAAGCCAGTTGGTGCAATATTTGTATGTTCTTGTGGACTTACTGATGTAGAACCTGTCACAAAGTAAGCCTATGATGTTTCTTACATGTTACATGTCAACTAAATTTTTTGGTTAATTATTAATTGACTTCTCCTATTTTTTGTTGCGGTAGATTCAAACTTGAAGTTGAAGTTGAGTATGATAACCACAAAGGAACCTTTGTATTTTGGGATAAGGATTGTATTCCTTACACGAAAAAGTCTGCAAAGGAATTACGACAAGTAATGAAGGAGGTTATTATTCTGGAACTTTACTTGTACTATGAATTTTTGTGAAAGACTGTCATGAATTTTATAACCATTGCGATTGATGCCTTTGTATTTGCGTAGACTGGAGAGGACAATCCAAAAATCTGGCCTGCTCATCTAGATGTTCTGTTGAATAGAGAGATGGTTTTCCGTATCAAGATCAATCCTTTTACGAGCAATTCTCCGTGGTTACCATACTCAGCGAGGACAATCTCAAGAATAAGTTTCACAACTTCCTCACTCCAAATGAGGTGCTTCATTTGTGTTTTTAAGACTCATTATTTCATTAGTCATTGCTTCATTATTTATGTTTAACTATTTCCAGCATACTTCATGTCCACCTGCTATGGAAATCTCCAATACCTCTCCAGCCAATGAACCAAAACAAGTCATGGTATGCCACATTATCTAAACGGTTATTCATGATTCTTAATGAGTCTCGATTATTTTCCATAGTTGTTAATAGTTTCACTATGGCATATGTAGGGCCTTGAGTCATCTGAACAGTTGCACTCTGCAGAACCATCCTCTGCTGCAAACCATCCTTGGAGTCCTTCTGCAAGCTCCAACAGTACACCTGCCAAGAGGGTTGCCTTACCAAGTTCTGCAAATGATCTCAATCATGTTGAGGATATTACTCCAAAACAATCCGCCACTAAGGCTAAGTTTGGAAAGAAGGTCAAGCATATAAAGAAGGAGTGAAATGGTTTGCGGCCCTCAGGAAATATCCATTTTTTGATGCATAATCACTAACGGAACGCTTTTTGAATTGAGAACTTCCAACTATGATGCCTTTTGTTGACTGTTTTGTGTCGTTATGCATGTTCTATGCACTTTAAGTTGTAATTTGACACCTTAACTTACCATTTAAAAGTAGTGTTGTAATGGATCTATTAAGTTAATTTTCTATTCCTAATTGAATGGCCTATATAGATTATTTCCATAATCTGAATGTCTTAAGATTTGGTTATATATGGCTGGATGAACCAAAATATCTATTTGTTAGGTTTATCAGGTGTTTCTTGGTTCTGTTGGGATTACGTAGATGTGTCTATATGACTTATGAAAGCATATGTAACAAGTTGCTGATTAATGCTTGATCCATTAAGAACCCTTCCAACTATTAAATGAAATCTTCTTCATGTTTTCTATACAAATAAAAATATACAATGAATAAGAGGATTTTGTTCCCAGGCGTGGCTTTATATACTTGTGTCATATTACCTACTCTTCCCACTCAAAAACCAGACTGCATAATTTTATCACCATAAGGCATCATATACATAGTCTAAGAGAAGCTTTAGTTTATATATAGTTTATATATTCAAAAGGAGCATGTTCATAAAAAGATAGATGAATATACAATATTTTTGAATCAGATATTATATGAAAAAAGTTTAGTAAATAACCTTTGAAACTACTGGTGGTTTTCCCAAAATTTCAGTTTGCAGTCCTACTCCATAATGAGGTTGTAGTAAAACTGCTATTTCACTGCACCTGGTATTTCAAACCATCATTCATATGGAGTGGTATAGAGTTTGATAAACATCTTGATGTACTGTTTGCATAGGGAACAACCTTTTTTCCAAACGTAAGGCCAACTTAGCCTACATTGGGAACTGCCAGTAAATTAAACCTATACAATTTCCTGCTACAGGTCAGAAGAGAGCAACTGATATTTCCAGCATTTTGGTAATATATTTGATATATGGTCAGTTCAACAATAAATGCATAAGACTTTATGCTATGTATAGGCAGCCTGGTTTTAGTTTATCATGGATCTTTGTTAGACATTTGACAAGGTACATCCACTTTTACCAAGGACTTTTTTGTGTAATGTCAGAGTTTATATTAATTTTTAGTTGCTTTTCCCTTATATGGAGCCGGTTAGCAGATTTTCAAAGATCCTAAATGTCTAACTATTGCTTAACCCTTTTTCGTTATTGTTATCAAGACAAGTTTATTACCAAAGGATACATAACTGAGTATAGCTGACTAAGGTATGTAGGACAAGTTTTAGTTAGTCCTTCCAACTAGGAGCATTTTAGTTGGTGTTAGTATTTTAGATTAAAAAGAATTGCATAACAGTCCTCAACATATACTAAAATTTACATTGCTTATACTAACTGAATAACAAACATTTATTGCAGAAAAAAAATAAACTAAACCAATGCCATACCTGACAATGTTTGAATTGCAAATGAAGAGTGAGGACTGTTGCTGACCAACTTAAGAAACAAGTTTGTTGTTATTAGAGAAATTTTTCTGCAATACGGTGAGTATATTAATTGGACAGATGAGCATATCTTTGTTTCAAGTTTACCATTTATTGGAATCTCACATGAACCAAATGGTTAGCCAAAATTTGGACATAAATCTATATATCCACAGAATTTGAAAATTTTCAGAAAAATTAGATTACATAACATAGAACTATTAAGGTTACCTCATTATATATGTTGGACATGATTCATAGTGTATGCGAAAACAATGGATTTCAGCAACAACCCTTTTTTAGAAGATGTGCACAAGGAAATATAGAGTATACATTTTTAGTATCCCTTTCACCAATGCCTTAGAATCTATCCAATATACAACCACTTTTATAGGAAAGCTTAAGATAATATAAGTTTGTTGAACTCATTTATGATGCAGCACCTACCTCATTAGTGTTTCTATGGAACATGAATCCAAGTGATACAAGGACCATTTAATGCTATTTTACTAAGCTTCTTTACCATTCATTTAATGCTTCTTTACTAACCATCTATACTAAGCATGTAAAATACAATGTGTATAGTTATAGTGTATTTAAATGTTGAATATCATTATTGTTGTTACATTTTTTTATCCGTAACACTCACAATATGATTATATAGCAGGTGTTTTGAGGCAACAAGAATGGACCCTATTGACAACATTGGGTCAGGGAAAAAAGCAAGAGCAAGACGATCAATGATACTGAAAGAAAACCGCTCAAAGCGACAGCGACAAACTACTCAACAGATGCTTGGTATGGAGGGCAGTCATAGTACTCCAAATATTTTCACAATGCGACAACCATTGTCCGAGCTGACCCCGTCGTTTCAAAACATTAGGCCTATCTCACAGACAGATGGAGAGAGTAGTATGATCAATGCAGTGTTACTCGGTTTCGAACCAAGCCTATCAAGACACGGTTTCAAAACAAATTTAAGGTCCTGCCAATTACAATCTTTGGGAACAAATTTATTGTCCAAATTTACATCTGATTCGAATGTCAATTCAAATGAATTTGTTACCCCTTCAACAATCAATTATATGCAAAATGGATTGCCATTTTGTCTTAACACCGTCAATGAGTTTGGAAGCTCTTCTCATACAATCACGTAAGTTTCATACTTTTTGTGTGGGGTAGTAACATGTATTGTATTCTACAATGATTTATGGTAAATATGTTAAACACTTATCTACATGATTCAACCGCATATTTCGTTATAATGAACTTTTTTTGAATATAATGGTTTTAACAGAAATCCAAGCACAGCCAAAACAGGTCGGGGCAGGCCTAGGAAACGGTTGGGTTTTCCAATTCGCGCATTAAATTCTGGCATAAACAATCCTATTAACACAAATTCCACAGAAGCTGTTACTTCTAACACAACCCCCGGTTCAACCTCGCATGCTCGGTAAAGGTTCATTAACTATCTTGACATAAACAGGATTGTGTTAATTTTATGTCACACCACTGTTAAGATACTATGCCTGCATGTAAGTCATACAACTTTGAGCTTTTCTTATTGTGTAAACAGGATTCATACCATAAACAAACCAGGTCGTGGAAGGCCTAGGACAGTTGGAGTCCCAAATCTGGCGTTTAACTTAAGCAGAAGTTTTCCAAATGAAGCAAACTATCATATGACTGACAGTTCTATAGAAACTAGGTACATGTCATTATAATGAACAAGTTATGTGCTTAACTCACTTTACTCATTTAGAATTAAACACTACATAGCCCGTGCGCATGACCGTAACATTTCTTGACAGACACGACAGAGTACTTAAATCGGTGATCCATGATCGGTACGTACCCCCTGAAAATCATCAACCGGGTTTCCCTGTGGCTACAACAGTCACATAATCTACAGATATTCCAAGACATAGCTCTCAGGCTCCATGCCCTATTTTTACACCTACAGTCAATTTGGATTTTAATAGCGACTCCGAGAATGATTCCGACTATGACCCTTTTGTAGGTAAGTTAACAACTTGGTTAAGGACTGTCCTAACAATTTATTGACTCATTCTATTAAGTAATCCAAACATTCAATGAAAATTTTATAATGATTCTGTTCATGAATAGCATATGTATCTGAAGATGAAGCTGGTTCAGAATCAGATGACGTCGAAGCACCGTTTACAATTCATGCCAATTCATCAAGAACTTCTGAAGGTATGCCATTGTTACACCATATGTTGTGATATTACAACCTTGAATGGATTTTGTATATTCTAGTAAGTGATTGACAAAATAATTACTTCTGTAGATTATTACGACATCGGAGACCCTCTTATTGAATGCCCTTATTGTAATGCCGTTATGTGGTATCAAGAGAGGATGCACAAGAGTAAGCACTCAGCCAATTCGAAGTTTATGCTGTGTTGTGGTAATGGCAAAGTTGAGATCCCAAAACTAAAAGAACCCCTAGGAGTACTTGGAAAGCTTTTGTTTGATCACAATAGCTTAGTTAGCAAGAAGTTTCAGCAACATATCCGAACTTACAATATGATGTTTGCCTTCACATCACCTGGGGCAAAGTTGGACAATCGTTTTAACAATGGACGTGGTCCTCTGACACTAAGGATACAAGGTTAGACTTACCATCGAATTGAAAGTTTGTTACCTCCTGATGGTCAACCACCTAAGTTTGCTCAATTATATATTTATGACACAGAAAATGAGGTCCAAAATCGAATGCAAGGTTTGAGGTAAAATTCTATTAGTGAACATTGAGATTTGTAGTTCATAAATCCCATCACTAAATCTATCAATATTATATAATCATTTCTAACCATTTTCGTTAACTTGTCATCTTTAGGAACACCACGAACATTGATCCCGTAGTTGTACAACAATTGTCTAGAATGCTGTATGAACACAATGCTCATGCAAAGTGTTTTCAAATGGAAAAACAGTGGTTAAACAATGGTGATACTCAAAACTTGAAGCTGAAACTAATTTCTGAAGTTGCTGCGTTAGTAGTCGGTGATATTGACACGGCCGAAATGGGGGATATAATAATGCAAACAAAAGGAGGAGGACTTCAGAGAATCAATGAGCTTCATGCGAGTTACATGGCTTTCCAGTATCCTTTGATCTTTCCGTATGGTGAAGACGGATATAGACCGAACATTGATTATAGAGACAGGCCGTTCCACGTGAATAGCATAAGAAATAGGCTAACAATTAGAGAATGGCTTTCATATCGCATTCAAACCAGACTAACTGAGGCAAAGACTTTGTTATGTTCACGAAGGTTGTTCCAACAATTTTTGGTAGATGGATACACAATGTTAGAATCAGAGAACTTAGAATGGGTTCGCAAAAATCAACCAAAGCTTCGGGTGTCCAAGTACAATTCTCTAAATGAAGAAGGTGATCAAAGTCAAACTTCTGGTTCAAGCATAAGTAAAAGAGTTGTTTTGCCCTCTTCCTTTGTTGGCGGCCGTAGATTTATGGATCAATTGTACTATGATGGGATGGCTATTTGTAGTAAAGTTGGATTTCCTGATTTGTTCATAACCTTTACTTGCAATCCAAATTGGCCTGAGATTCAAAGAGTACTTGCACCGCTTCATTTAAAACCACAAGATCGGCCTGATATCATCTCAAGAGTTTTCAAAATCTAGTTTGATGAACTTCTATCAGATTTAACCAAGAAAGGTGTCCTAGGCAAAGTCCTAGCATGTGAGTTAATTATTCCTCTACAATAATAATTTATTATACTACTGTTTCATGTATAATTTAATACTTTAATGTACTTCTAATAGTAGTCTAATTCCAATGCTAGATATGTACACGATTGAGTTTCAGAAGAGAGGACTTCCACATGCACATATCTTGATCTTTTTGCATCCTGCAAACAAATATCCAGGTCCTGAAGACATTGACAGGATCATTAGTTCTGAAGTTCCCGACCCCTTGAGACACCCTCGGTTGTACAATTTGGATAAATCTCATATGGTTCATGGGCCTTGTGGATTGGCAAATCTTAACTCTCCTTGCATGAAAGATAGAAAATGCTCCAAGTTTTTCCCAAAAAAATTTCAACCAACAACTATAGTGGACTAAGATGGCTATCCTGTTTATAGGCAAAGAAACAACGGAAACACAATTGAGAAAAACGGGGTCATTCTACATAGTGGTCATGTAGTTCCCCACAACCCAGGTTTATTACTGAAGTACGAAGCCCACATCAACATGGAATGGTGCAATCAGAGTACTTCTATCAAATACCTTTTCAAATACATAAACAAAGGTTCTGATAGAATTTCTGCTGTCATACAAGGTCAAGACGAAAACAACATTGATGAAATCAAGCAATATTTGGATTTTCGATACATCTCTCCGAGTGAGGCATGCTGGAGGATATTTTCTTATTCCATACACGGTAGAAAGACATCCGTTGAGAGGTTATATTTTCACATGGAAGGTGAAAACTCGGTTTACTACAAAGACTACGAGCAAGTTCGTAACGTTTTACTCAAACCAAGTGTAACCGAATCAATGTTTACGGCTTGGTTCGAGGCAAACAAAACTTATGAAGAAGCAAGATTACTAACTTATGGTGACTTTGTTTCTAAATTTGTTTATCATAAGCGAAGTAGGAGTTGGAAGCCGAGGAAACAAGGGTATACCATTGGTCGTCTTATTTGGGTTCCTCAAAGTACAGGTGAACTATTTTATTTAAGGATGATGCTAACTATCAAGAAGGGGCCATTGTGTTATCAAGACATCAAGAAAATTGATGGTAAACAATATAAAACTTTTAGAGGAGCATGCTTTGCTATAGGTTTTTTACAAGACGATAGGGAATTTGTTGAGGCAATTAAAGAGGCACATGTTTGGGGTTCCGGTTTCTTCTTACGTAAGTTATTTGTAACGATGTTGTTGTCGTCATCCATGAACAGACCCGAACATGTCTGGAGAAAGACTTGGATGTATTTATCGGATGGTATTCTCTACGAACAAAGAATGTTGACAAGAAATCAAGGTATAACAATTTTTACTATATTTCATTTTTCTACTCCATTTGTTTACAAGCTATGACACTTCAATTATGACACTGGCAGTAGATGTATGCTGCAATTTGTTACGTGTATCATTGTTTTAAGGAAAAAAATTGTATTCTATCCTATAAAATTAGCAGTCTGATTTAATAACTAGCAGATACTATTCTATCATGTAGCATGAAACAGTATGTGGCCAAATTTAGTTTGTAGCATCTTGCGTATTAATAAACATTATTAATGCAGACTGGTGCTGCCTTGCAGTCTTCTTTAAAAAACAACTTGATAGAAACCTGAGCATGCCTTGCAGTCTGTTTTAAAAATAGAATTTAACTGACACCTGCGGCTGCCTTGCATAGACCTCTTAAAAACAATTTCATAATAACCTGGGGCTGCCATGCAGAATTTCAAAAAATCAGCTTTGGTTTCATTTTTTTATGCCGGTTTATATTTCAATTACGTTGCACAAAGTTCTTACGTCGCTTTCGTATCAGCTGTATTAATTCCTTATTTCACCATAGGTTTGACACTAACTGGTGAGGAGCTCAAAGAACTTACTCTGGTGGCAATTGAGAAACTGTTACAGAATAATAATAGAAGTTTGAATGACTACAAGACAATGCCATATCCAAGAGATTATGTGGTTGTGGATGTAGGAAATAGACTTCTTTATGAAGAGTGTCAATATGATCCTATTGCTCAAGAACAAATTTATTTAAATTTGTGTTCTTCTCTTACAGGTAGGTACTTTCTTTGTCATTTAAGTTATTTAAGATTAAGAATTATGCATTGACATGTAAACGAATCTTCTCTTATTTGTAGATGAGCAAAGAGGCATTTTTAACGAACTCATGGATGCTGTAGAAAGGCAACAAGGCGGGGTGTTTTTCTTATATTGCTACGGTGGGACTGGTATGATTTTTATGTGGAACATTTTATCAACAGCACTTCGGTCTAAGAAAAAAATTGTCTTGCCTGTTGCCTCAAGTGGGATTGCAAGTTTATTGTTACCAGGTGGAAGAACAACTCATTCTAGATTTAAGATCCCAGACCCTACTTTAGAAACTTCTATTTGCAACATTAACAAAAAGGATGATCTTGCTGAGCTTCTAAAGATGACAAATCTTATCATATGGGATGAGGCTCCTATGGCTAACAGGTTTTGCTTTGAGTCTCTTGACAAATCCTTAAAAGATATTATGAGTGGATTGCCAGATGCATCTAAAAGACTATTTGGAGGTAAAGTTGTTGTGTTCGGAGGTGACTTCAGACAAATTCTCCCTGTCATACCAAGAGGTACTAGATCTGATATTATCCATGCAACCATCAATGCATCTTATATTTGGGATGAGTGTACAGTCTTGAAGCTTACAAAGAACATGCGCTTGGAAACTAGTGCAACTACTTCTACGGTTGAAGACATAAGGAGTTTTTCAGAGTGGATTTTGAAAATCGGAGATGGGACCATGTGTGAGCCTAATGAAGGTTATGCTGATATTGAGATTCCACCAAAGTTTTTGATTTCAAATTTTTCATATCCGATTCAGGCAATTATTGAGGATACATACCCTGATCTGATTCATAATTATCTTGATGCTGACTATCTTCAAAGTCGTGCAATATTATCTTCAACAATTAAAGTAGTAGATGATATTAACCAATATATTACAAACCTTCTTCCAGGTATGAAACTCGCATTTTTTTTATCCATTCTTATGGTAATAGTAAAAAGTAGTGTTATATATCTTACGTTGTCAGCTATTATATTTTTCAAATATTGTAGGAGATGAGAAAGAATACTTCAGTAGTGATTCTATAGATAAATCTGATGCTACTACGTTTAATGCATATGAGCATGTCACACCCGAATTTCTGAATGCTCTTAAAACTTCTGGATTACTTAATCATTCAATCAGGTTGAAAGTTGGGGCAACAATAATGTTAATGCGCAATCTAGATCAGTCTGAAGGGTTGTGCAATGGTACACGCCTCACTATAACCAGACTTGCCAATCATGTCATTAAAGCTAAGATCATTTCTGGAAAAAATATTGGGAACATCATTTACATTCCTAGGATGTCTTTGTCCCCCTCACAGTCACCATGGCCTTTTAAATTGGTGAGACGCCAGTTCCCAATTATTATTTCTTTTGCCATGACAATTAACAAGTCTCAAGGACAATCTCTTGACAATGTCGGTTTGTACTTGCCAAAAGATGTTTTTAGTCATGGTCAATTATATGTGGCTATCTCTAGGGTTAAATCCAAAAAGGGTCTCAAAATTCTCATTCATGACAAGGATAAAGAAGCATTGAGTACTACTACCAATGTTGTCTTCAAAGAAGTGTTCCAAAACATCTGAAAGGTTTGTTTTTATGAGATATTTTTTTCATTCGTACTAACAATGTTAAACATTTGTGAATTACATAACTGACATTGTGCATTGTTTCTTTATCCATTTTTCAGGTTCAAGGCTTGAAATTATTTGGAAGATGTTTGTAACAATGTAGTTTCATAAGGCTTTGTAAAACATCTTGAAAAAGTTGTTTCTATATGAATGACATTTAATTTTTATGACAACTCTATCAATTTTGAACGAAATTGTATTTTGTTTATATTTTGAATAATTATAGTGTCTTAAGGGAGTGGATTTTTTTTCTGCTATTGATGTAGACAATCATATACCATCATACTTTTAAGGATTGAAGAATGGAGTTACCATCATACTTTACCACTTTATGGAGAGAACGTGAAGGTGATGCCAGAAAATTATAAACTAACTATACTGATACAGAAAGTTAACTCTTTGGTATGACCAATTGCTAAGACCTTGTGATGATTTAACCTCAAAGTGCATTGCTCATAATTACTTAATTTTTGTTAACAGTAATGCTTAAGTTCTAATAGATGTGACTTCATAATATTATCACTTCTACAGCCAAAACAACATATATATTCCAAATTTTGTACAGCAAATTGAACATATATATATTCAACCTATAATTTTTAGATCAACAATAGCAGTTTTTTTAAACAGCAAATACAACATATATTGTCAAACACGCACAACCAATTCCTATAATTACATGCAGTTCTTCTAAAACACACATCAAAGAAAATTAATACTTCCAAAACAAGTACCAAGCTCAACATATTTACATTTTTTAATATGCCATAGTCAGTGTAATGTAACACATCTGTTTTGGTATATTGATTGTACATAAAATCAGTGTTTAGAATGTACTTTTCCACAGGCCCAGACATAATAATCAGGACCAACTGATGAAACTGAACAGAATGAAACATATAGACTAAACAGTTTCAATAGCTATGCACAATACCACCCTAAGCTTCGAATCGACCTCAAACAACATTCTGTCATTTGAATTACACAGCCAAAAAACATGACAGTGTATTCAAAAACTCCAGGCCACATCCAACTGAGAGACTAATCCGTTTCAAATGCTGTGAACAAAACCACCCTAACCTTCTAAAACACATCTAACAACAACCTATCAAATGAATTACACAGCATAAATAAAAGACAGGATATGAAAGCACCCCAGCCGTTTTTGCAGAGGTTATTTTTTTCTTCCTGATGTAGAATTTGGGCTTCATGCTCAGATCTTGATCACTTTCATCCACGGATCTGCAATAACACGAAGCATACAATAATTCAATTTTACGATACAAGCGTATGTGAAACACAAACGACCAGGAACCATTTTAAACTTACGGATTAACATGAAAAATAACTTATGTCATACATGTTAACTTGCTAAAACAGTTTTATCTAGAACCCTCATGCACTGACTCAGACCTACACTTCAATTTGCCAGATGAAACGTCTAATGAACGTGATATGCCAGATCAAAATATACTTTCATTATTACATAGACTTCATTTCTATAGACTGTTCGTCAAATTTAAAAAACTTTCTTAAAAAATCTGTACATCGCATTACAATAATGAAAATTTCATGAACACACAAGCATACAAATCTAACGGAAAATTAACATGCAACGTAAAACATTAATTCGAAATAATCAACCAAACATGCAATCCAAAGTATACACCATCGAAAGCGGGAACCATATTACATTTTCAAAACATTCAACATTCTATAACAACACAAAAAGGGATAAATTCACTAACGGAAAATTAACATGCAACGTAAAACATTAATTCGAAATAATCAACCAAACATGCAATCCAAAGTATACACCATCGAAAGCGGGAACCATATTACATTTTCAAAACATTCAACATTCTATAACAACACAAAAAGGGATAAATTCACTAATAGCATGCTCAAGATCAATGTACTTACCTTGCCTGATCCTGCCGTTCCTCTTTCATCGCCATCCCGCACGTAACGCTTGTGAAAACTTTTCAGAGAAGCAACACTTGATTCTTCGTGTATAGCATACGGAGTAGAATGAAACTGAAATTGCAACCTTGGACAATGATGTTTTCAACACTGTTTTCCATTCCATGGGCCACGTAAACCCTTCATATTGTTTGGCCCACATTCTCTCTATTTTAATTTCTATTACAGTACAAGCCCAACACATTTTTTTTACTCCTTTTTATTCATTTTTATTCATTAGTTTCCTATCAATTTTTTTCTATTTGATAGATTTGTATACATTATTAAGTGGTTCAATTAACCACTTTTCTTATATTATTTTTTTATTTTTTTCACTAACTTTAAAAATAATAGGACTTTTTCTAGGAATTTACTACATATAATTATTTCTAATATATACTACATTTCTTTCAGTCTAATCTGTTACATACAATCTTTTACCTTTTTGTCCGATATAGACATGCTTTTACCCATGCGGGAGCACGAGTGTTATACTAGTTGTTTCTTTAATATAGGTTTATTTTATGGAATAGTGTGTGTTAAAAGTTCATTTGAATTTTTTTTTTAATTTTAGAAACATATTACCTGCGGATTAAAGATTTCCTGCAGATTTACCTTTGGAAATACCTACGGTTTTTATCTTTGGATAACAAAAACAAAGTTATTTAGGGCGGTTGTAACCGCCGCAATTTTCAATCTATGACAGTTTCGTACCCGTCGTAACATATAACGACCGTTGGAGTGGTGATTTTAGCAACCGTTGCGATACTGCCTAGCGAAACACGTTTTTGCAAAAGAAACAACCGTCGCGACTAGCAAATTATGGCGGTTCAAACCGCCGTAATCTGGCAATATTAACCGTCGTAACTTGCCAATTTTCTTGTAGTGTGTGGTGTTGGACGCTACGATAGTTTGGTAAAGATAGTTTGTATCCCCTCATGATAGTCGGCTATTATTGACAAATTGAGGAACTGATCACCCTTAATTTCTTGTTGATAATAGATGGGATCATGTTGGATGGAATAGACGTGTCTTGCGAGCTTAAGTAGTGTGCGCAGTGAATTGTTTGGAGTTAAGCCAAGTGCTTACAGATTGTTTTGATGAGTCGATGTAGGATGGTGCTGAGATGGTTATGTTGAAGGCAACCTTGAGTATTAGTAAAGGTGGAAAAGCTGATGTTTTGCCTTTTGTTTGTGAAATTTCGGGGGTGTTTCCTGTTGACGTAAGTGAATTGCCTCTAGAGCGTGAGGTAGAGGTTGTGGCGGATTTGATATCAGGTATGAGTCTGGTATCAATGGCTCCTCACCGGATGTTTGCATCTGAGTTAAGTGAATTGAAGAAACAACTAGAAGAATTTTTTGAGAAGAAGTTTGTTCGACCGAGTGTTCCTCCGTGGGGTGTAACGCCCCGTTTTGTCTTATTTATTTAATCGAGTCGATTTAATTATTTTCGTTTTTATATTATTTTATTCTTGACTTTTATTTGACAATATATTATTTTTCATCGTTATTATGTTTTATCGCGTTTTGAGAGCGTTTGCGAGATATTTGAGATGAGGGGTAAAACAGTCATTTTACTAAGTTAGATATTTTAGAAAAATAGGTTTTTGATTAAATAGAGATTAGAGAGAAATAGAAAGAAAAGAAAAAGAAGAGAAAGAAAAGAGAGAAAGAAGGAAAAGGAGAGGAAAGAAATGGAGAAGAGGAAAAGAGGTGGAAATCGACATAGCTTCGTTTGAAGCGCGAATAATCGGGTAAAGGTGAGAAGTTTCGATTATATCTTGCTTGTGTATATATATGTGTTGTTTGTTGTAATTGTTTTGGTTGTTTCACAACTTTTTCTCATTGATAAATTGGTCAACAATTAGTAGAAATCGATGTTTTCACGGATGAAATTCGATATAAACTGCGTAGAATACTTGTCGTTAGGTTTGGATCATGTTTTGGTCGTTATAGTATGAATTGGAAGTGTTTGGGTGGAAGAAATGATGAATTTTGGTCCCATATGACCTATATTGACGCTGCTGTGAATTTCTGGGTTCGCAGGTTCGCTTTAAGAACCCCAGCGAAGGGGAAAGCGAAGGTTCGCCCAGAAGTTCGCATTGCGAACCTTATGCTGTTTTTTTTCTGCCACGGTTCGCTGGGGGTTCGCATTGCAAATAGGAAAGCGAACGTGACATATTTTCCATTTTGTTTCCTTCATAACTTTTGATCCGTAACTCGGATTGAGGCACAGTCGGATGCGTTGGAAAGCTATTTCAATGCTCTTTATGATAGTGGAATAGGAACATATGTCTATGCCATAGATTGATAAGAAAATATGGAAAAGTAATGTAGGCGTGAATATTGTAGTCCCCGTTTCCACCAAAATTCATGAATCGGGAATCCGATTGATATGGGGCTTGAAGCCTTGGAAAGAGAATACAACGTGCTAGTAAATGGTTATGTGATACCATGTGTTAACTAAGAATATTTGGTAGAGGATGATTAGTGGTTTGTAGGTTTTGTTGTGTTTGTTGGTGTTCGATGCGATATGCTATCGTCATTTAAGTGTGGGGCTTTTGTGATATTTATATGATGTTGATGCATGTGATAATGATGTTGTTATGTGGTAAAATAGATTGTTTGATTGAATATCAATGTATGTTGTTATGAATGTTGTTGTGGGTAGCCTTCGTGGCGTGAATCCTAGTGTTGTGAGTATTATTGTATGATTGTAGGATTGTGGTGGTTGATGGTGAGTAATTCTTGATGTGAATTGCTATGAGTGTATGTGCTAAAATGATAATTGTTGTGGTTTGTGGATTATGATGAAATGCATTGTTTATGTGAAATTCAATGTGTGTTATTTGGTGGCCTTATGGTAAATAAATGCATTGTTTTGGGTTTGATTGCAATGCATGATTATTGATGTTGAGATGGTTCACATGGTTGTATATATGTATGCATTGGATTGTCATGAGTCATTTGTATGCCAAGCATCATGATATGCATCTTGTGATGTCGTGTGCCCTTGTGGGGTATGAGCGACGAAACGATTCCAGAGGGAATCTGCTGTAACGGTCGTGTGCCTTATACAAAGAGGACCTAAAGCGAGGTTATAGGCGATCATGTGCCTTATACAAAGAGGACCTAAAGCGATCGGATCGTGTGCCTTATACAAAGAGGACCTAAAGCGATCCATAAACGTCGTGTGCCTTATACAAAGAGGACCTAAAGCAACGGGGAACATCGCTTGCCCGACGGGGAGTTACACTAAGTAACAAGCGACAATTCCAATAATTCCTGAGTGAATTAATGATGATGAGAATGATGGATGGATGGTACCGCATTGCATTGCATAGAGACGTTGTGTCGGTCTCTGTGCATTTGTATAAATCATGAATGGATTGATTATGTGTGGGAATTTGTTAATGGATTGATTATATGTGAGAATTTGTGAATGGATGCATTATGTGTGGGGAATTGTGAATTGATTGATTATGTATTGAGCTTGTGATAGCATTGGTGATTTGATATGCAATTTTGATAAATGCATTAGTTATGGATGATATGTTTTATGTATAGACATATGCTATATTTTGTGGGGATGTTGTACATTACAATGATTGTATTAAGTCTCTATGGTATGCTATATATGAATATACGTTATGAGGTGGTGTGTTTCCATATGTTATAACGTTGGTATGCCTTACGTGTGAATATGTGATTATGTTGGTATAATTGATATATTCTATGTTGTTGAATTATTAGAAATATATTATGTATCTGTGGCATGCTATCATGTGAATTTATACGTGTTTGCATATTATTATGCAATCTTGATTTAGTTGTTATTTCTCATCCTTCTGCTGTGGTTTGTTGCTCTATGAGGCAACTGTAGATTAGTATCTTGGAGGCTTTTGTGAAGATTAGTTCTCCATCCTTATGTCGGTCTGTCTGCTCTGATACGTAACACAGGTGTCGGGGAACACTTTTGTTATATATGTATACATTTGTTGGATCTATTTTGTATTACCTTTGTATGAATATTTTGATGTTATAAAACAATTTATTTTGTAAAACAAGTCAGTTATGGATCTTTCTGCTTTATTCCATAATTGAATTTTCCTTTTGTTGGAAAAAGTTTCCCTTTTAGGTTTATTCCATTTTGTGTTATGTATACAATTTATGAGCAGGGATTGTGTTTTCTTTCTTTAAAAGTGGCATCCTTGTTTCTGTCTAAAGATAAATTTTTTTTATTCACTCTGATTTATTTATGTATTATTTATCCGTGATGGGAATTGGGGTGTTACATTAGTGGTATCAGAGCATGTCGGTCCGTCCGACCAAGTTGTTAAGTCAGTTGGTGTGACAGTTGAATACTGTCGATGTTGTTTGTTGCTTAGTATGTGAAATGTGTGTGAAACAATGTCAGTACTTTCTGGTTTTCTAATCCTTTGTTTCAGGATTTAGAATGAGATAAGTGGGGGAGAAGCTGGTGCTTCTCCAAGTTGCATCAGTTGTGTGCCGTTGGTTGCAAGATTGTAAGTGTTGTTTGGACAGTGTTGTTCCCGGTTCCGGAGGGAATGCGGAGGTAAGGTTTATGTCGACTAAGGATTTGTGCCTTAGGTAGTTTTGTGCACAAAATGCAAGAAATGCTATTATAGTTTGCTAAAGACGGTTTATGCCCCATCATGATTGTCGGCTGTCTATTGACAAATTGAGGAACTGATCACCCTTAATCTCTTGTTGATAGTAGACGAAATTATGTTGGATGGAATAGACGTGTTTTTCCGGCCTTGATAGTGTGTGCAATGAATTGTTTGGAATTAAGAAAGTGCTTACAGATTGTTTTGACGAGTCGATGAAGATTTTTATATCTGAAGGTGAGGCGGATTCGAGGTTTTTGTATGTTGGTCCAGTTGGGAAGTCATTGAGGGAGAATGATTGGGTATTATTAATGGCTGCTTCTCAGAGAGTAGAGAGTGAATTTAAATTGGACGAAGGGGAATAGTTGAGGTTTATATCTTCTAAGTAAGTAGAAAACTCTCAGGGGATGAGACTAAGATGTTTGTTATGTTTGTGATGATAGTTTTCTAGAAATTGGCAGAAAGGCCACAGTGATGGGCTGCCAGTTGTGCGTGAATTCCAGATGTGTTTCCGGATGGAATATTGGATGTTAGCATTAGAAATACTCAGATTGAAAGAGAGGTTGGAAGATTTACTGGAAAAGGGATTTATGAGACCAAGTGTGTCGCCTTAAAGAGCTCCAGTATTGTTAGTAACAAAAAGGATGGATGATTGAATGGAATAACAAGCATGATGTGTATAATGGTATTGAGACTATGGAAAGTAACACTTAGAGTTTTGGTGAGTTTTGGAGTTTTTAAAGTTTTAGGGCATTAATGGAAATCTTGAGAATACCCTTAGGTGTGGATGTAATATTTGAGAGTTCTTGTGGTTGGTTGTTGCTACATGTTGGGATTTATGGAATTTGGACTGTCAAGAGAAGAAATTATGTATGGATTACTGATAGTTGAATAAGGTAACGATTGAGAATAAGTGTCCACTTTCATGAATAGATGACTGGAATGGTTTGGTTGAGTTTGAGTGAAATTACAATTGTTTGGAATGTTTGATAAGAGTGGTGAATTGTGTGAGTTGAGGCTTTGATCGATTTAATGTGACTGGTTATGTTTGTTATCATCGGGATAACTGTTATTTACTCGGTTAAGCTTGTATGTGAGTAACTAGTTACCCAGTGAAAAATTTTGCAAAAGCTTTAAGAATTTATATCTTTGGAATTTGGTTGGGCATTACAACGTACAGTGATGTTATTTGGTGTTAGTAATGCGTCTGTAATGTTTGTGGAGTAGATGAATCGTATCTTCCATATTTATTTGGATAAGTTCGTAGTGGTTTTGATTGAGGATATTCGGATCTGTTATAAACTCAGAGGAAGAACAGGTAGAGTGTTTGAGATTTGAATTACAAGTGTTGAAAAGAGACGAAGTGTTATGCTAAGTTATTCAAGTGAGAATTTGGGTTGAAAAAGGTTAATTTTCTTGGATATGTTATTTCAGATGAGAGTATGGTTATGGATCCATCGGAAGTAGATGCAGTTCTACAATGAGAGGCTCCGAAGTTGGTTAAGGAGATTAGAATCTTTTTGGACTTTAGTTGGTTATTACCGGAGGTTATGGAAGTCTTTTCCAAGTTAGTGTTTTCGTTACTTCAGTTGACTTGCAAAAGGTAAGTCATTTTCTTTAGATGTTCATTGTGAGGAAAGTTTTAGAGAGCTGAAGTAGAAGTTGTCTACGACTCCAATTTTGATTCTGCCCGATTCTAATAAACCGTTTGTGAGGTATTGGGGTGCGTCTTTGATGATTTAGTCAGTGTGTTAATGCACGAGAGTAAAGTCGTGGCTTATGCTTTACGACAATTGAGGATTCATAAAAGGATCTATACTATTCTGGATTTGGAATTGGTTGCGGTTGTATTGTGTTGGAATATTTGGCGGTATTATCCTTGTGGTTCTAGGTTCGAAGTGTTTAGTAATCACAAGAGTTTAGAGTACTTGTTTGGTCTGAAGGAATAGAGTATGAGACAACGAGGATGTTTAGAATTCGTGACGAGTTATGAATTTGGCTTGGATTATCCTTCGGGGAAAAGCTAATGATATGCCTGAAGAGTTAAGTCGATAGTCTTTGCATATGGCTGTTTTGATGGTCAGAGAATTAAAATTATTTGAGCAGTTCAGAGACTTGTGTCTAGTGTGTGAGATAACACAGTAGAGTGTGAGGTTGGGTATATTAAAGTGAACAGTGATTTTTGGTGAATATGAGAAAGAGTTAGACTTTGGACGTGAAATTGGTAGTTTTGATGGTTACGAGTAATCAGAGTGTGCAGCGGAAGCGTGGTGTGACAAGGATGTTGGTATTGTGGTTATGTAGAGGTTGTTGAAGCGATGTTGTTTCGTGGGACTTTAGGTTCTTGTCTTTGTTGTTGACTCGTTTCCATGGGGATGGTTCGAGTGCGGGTAGCTAATTCCTTGTGGGGAATTAGGGGAGTGTTACCTATGGTGAGGGTAACGATCTTGTTGTGTTTTGGTTCAAGAGTGAACCTGTGTGTTCATAACTTGGGTTTTCTTTGAGTTGTGAGTTGGTCGTCAAGTGCATTGTATGGGCTTTGCATCTTGTCATTGTAGTTGTCGTCGTTGTCGTGCCGTTGTTGTAGCTGCTGTTAGCAGGTGGTTTGTTAGTTGTATTATTCGTGGTGTGCCTTTTATTGGCATGATAGTTTGTTAGTCGGATGCGAGAGTCGTATCCGGAGTTGTTCGTATCGGTTATATTTTCGAGGACGAAAATGTCTAAGTGGGGGAGAATTGTAACGCCCCGTTTTGTCTTATTTATTTAATCGAGTCGATTTAATTATTTTCATTTTTATATTATTTTATTCTTGACTTTTATTTGACAATATATTATTTTTCATCGTTATTATGTTTTATCGCGTTTTGAGAGCATTTGCGAGATATTTGAGATGAGGGGTAAAACAGTCATTTTACTAAGTTAGATATTTTAGAAAAATAGGTTTTTGTTTAAATAGAGATTAGAGAGAAATAGAAAGAAAAGAAAAAGAAGAGAAAGAAAAGAGAGAAAGAAGGAAAAGGAGAGGAAAGAAATGGGGAAGAGGAAAAGAGGTGGAAATCGACATAGCTCCGTTTCAAGCGCGAATAATCGGGTAAGGGTGAGAAGTTTCGATTATATCTTGCTTGTGTATGTATATGTGTTGTTTGTTGTAATTGTTTTGGTTGTTTCACAACTTTTTCTCATTGATAAATTGGTGAACAATTAGTAAAAATAGATGTTTTCACAGATGAAATTCGATATAAACTGTGTAGAATACTTGTTGTTAGGTTTGGATCATGTTTTGGTTGTTATAGTATGAATTGGAAGTGTTTGGGTGGAAGAAATGATGAGTTTTGGTCCCATATGACCTATATTGACGCTGCTGTGAATTTCTGGGTTCGCAGGTTTGCTTTAGGAACCCCAGCAAAGGGGAAAGCGAAGGTTCGCCCAGAAGTTCGCATTGCGAACTTTATGCTATTTTTTTTCTGCCACGGTTCGCTGGGGGTTCGCATTGCGAATAGGAAAGCGAACGTGACAGATTTTCCATTTTGTTTCCTTCATAACTTTTGATCCGTAACTCGGATTGAGGCACAGTCGGATGCGTTGGAAAGCTATTTCAATGCTCTTTATGATAGTGGAATAGGAACATATGTTTCTTCCATGGATTGATAAGAAAATATGGAAAAGTAATGTAGGCGTGCATATTTTAGTCCCCGTTTCCACCAAAATTCATGAATCGGGAATCCGATTGATATGGGACTTGAAGCCTTGGAAAGAGAATCCAACATGCTAGTAAATGGTTATGTGATACCATGTGTTAACTAAGAATATTTGGTAGAGGATGATTAGTGGTTTGTAGGTTTTGTTGTGTTTGTTGGTGTTCGATGTGATATGCTATCGTCATTTAAGTGTGGGGCTTTTGTGATATTTATATGATGTTGATGCATGTGATAATGATGTTGTTATGTGGTAAAATAGATTGTTTGATTGAATATCAATGTATGTTGTTATGAATGTTGTTGTGGGTAGCCTTCGTGGCGTGAATCCTAGTGTTGTGAGTATCATTGTATGATTGTAGGATTGTGGTGGTTGATGGTGAGTAATTCTTGATGTGAATTGATATGAATGTATGTGCTAAAATGATAATTGTTGTGGTTTATGTATTATGATGAAATGCATTGTTTATGTGAAATTCAATGTGTATTATTTGGCGGCCTTATGACAAATAAATGCATTGTTTTGGGTTTGATTGCAATGCATGATTATTGATGTTGAGATGGTTCACATGGTTGTATATATGCATGCATTGGATTGTCATGAGTCATTTGTATTTCAAACATCATGATATGCATTTTGTGATGTCGTGTGCCCTTGTGGGGTGTGAGCTACGAAACGATTCCAGAGGGAATCTGCTGTAACGGTCGTGTGCCTTATACAAAGAGGACCTAAAGCGACGTTATAGACGATCGTGTGTCTTATACAAAGAGGACCTAAAGCGATTGGATCGTGTGTCGAGGACCTAAAGCGATCCATAAACATCGTGTGCCTTATACAAAGAGGACCTAAAGCGGCGGGGAACATCGTTTGCCCGACGGGGAGTTACACTAAGTGACAAGCGATGATTCCAATAATTCCTGAGTGAATTAATGATGATGAGAATGATGGATGGATGGTACCGCATTGTATTGCATAGAGTCGTTGTGTTGGTCTCTGTGCATTTGCATAAATTACGAATGGATTGATTATGTGTGGGAATTTGTGAATGGATTGATTATATGTGGGAATTTGTGAATGAATGCATTATGTGTGGGGAATTGTGAATTGATTGATTATGTATTGAGCTTCTGATAGCATTGGTGATTTGATATGCCTTTGTGATAAATGCATTAGTTATGGATGATATGTTTTATGTATAGACATATGCTATATTTTGTGGGGGTGTTGTACATTACAATGATTGTATTAAGTCTCTATGGTATGCTATATATGAATATACGTGATGAGGTGGTGTGTTTCCATATGTTATAACGTTGGTATGCCTTACGTGTGAATATGTGATTATGTTGGTATAATTGATATATGCTATGTTGTTGAATTATTAGAAATATGTTATGTATCTGTCGCATGCTATGTGTATTAGTATGTGATGCTTGTGGTGAGAATAACTATGCATGTGAATTTATATGTGTTTGTATATTATTATGCAATCTTGATTTAGTTGTTATTTCTCACCCTTCTGCTGTGGTTTGTTGCTCTATGAGGCAACTGCAGATTTTTATCTTGGAGGCTTTTGTGAAGATTAGTTCTCCATCCTTTTGTAGGTCTGTCTGCTCTGATACGTAACACGGGATTCAGGGAATGCTTTTGTTATATATGTATACATTTGTTGGATCTATTTTGTATTACCTTTGTATGAATATTTTGATGTTATAAAACAATTTATTTTGTAAAACAAGTCAGTTATGGATCTTTCCGCTTTATTCCATAATTGAACTTTCCTTTTGTTGGAAAAAGTTTCCCTTTTAGGTTTATTCCATTTTGTGTTATGTATCAAATTTATGAGCAGGGATTGTGTTTTCTTTCTTTAAATGTGGCATCCTTGTTTCTGTCTAAATATAAAATTTTTTTATTCACTCTGATTTATTTATGTATTATTTATCCGCGATGGGAATTGCGGTGTTACATGGGGTGCCCCTGTGTTGCTAGTAAAGAAGAAAGATGGTAGCATGAGGTTGTGTGTTGATTATCGGCAGTTGAATAAGGTGACTATCAAGAATAAGTAATCGCTCCCGAGAATCGATGATTTGATGGATTAGTTAGTAGGCACTTGTGTGTTTAGCAAGATTGAATTGAGGTCTGGTTATCATCAGATCCATGTTAACCCAGATGATATTCCAAAGACGGCTTTCAGGACAAGGTATGGTCACTATGAATACACTATGACGCCATTTGGTGTATCCAATGCACCTGGTGTGTTCATGGAGTACATGAATCGGATTTTTCATGAGTATTTGGATAAGTTCGTGGTGGTGTTTATCGATGATATCTTGATATATTCTAGATCTGAAGAGGAACATACAGAGCATTTGAGAACTGTGTTGTAAGTATTGAAGGAGAAGAAGTTGTATGCAAAGTTGTCCAAGTGTGAGTTTTGGTTGAAGGAAGTGAGTTTTCTTGGCCATGTGATTTCAAGTGGTGGGATTGCTGTTGATCCCTCTAAAATTGATGCTGTGTTACAGTGGGAGACTCTGATGTCTGCTACCGAGATACAAAGTTTTCTGGGATTGGCAGGCTATTACCGCAAGTTTATCGAAGGCTTTTCTAAGTTGGCATTACCTTTGACTCAGTTGACTTGAAAGGGTCAAAGCTTTTGTGTGGGACGTAGCATGCGAAGAGAGTTTGTGGAATTGAAGAAGAGGTTGACGACCGCTCCAGTGTTGATTTTTCCTAATCCAAATGAATCTTTTATGGTATATTGTGATGCTTCGAAGATGGGTCTTGGTGGAGTATTGATGCAGAATGGGCAAGTTGTTGCCTATGCTTCGAGACAATTGTGATTTCATGAGATGAATTATCCTACGTATGACTTAGAGTTACCACCTGTGGTGTTTGTGTTGAAGATTTGGAGACATTATCTGTTTGGTTCTAAGTTTAAAGTGTTCAGTGATCATAAAAGTCTAAAGTACTTATTTGATCAGAAGGAATTGAATATGAGATAGAGAAGGTGGTTAGAGTTGTTGAAGGATTTTGATTTTGATTTGAGTTATCATCCGGGAAAAGCAAATGTAGTGGCTGATGCATTGAGCAGGAAGTCATTGCATATGTCGATGCTTATGGTGAAAGAATTGGAATTAATTGAGGGATTCCGAGATTTGAGTTTGGTATGTGAAGAAACCTCTGACAGTATAAGGTTGGGAATGTTGAAGTTGACTAGGGGTATTCTAGAAGAGATCAGAATGGGACAACAATCTGACTTGCAATTGGTTGACCGATTCACTTTGATCAACCAAGGTAACAGAGGTGAATTTCGGATTGATGAGAATGGTGTGAAGATGTTCAGAGGTAGAGTATGTGTCCCTGATGTTCCAGAAATCAAGAAGAGTATTCTAGAAGAAGGACACCGAAGTAGGTTGAGTATTCATCCCGGTGCTACAAAGATGTACCAGAATTTGAAAAAGTGGTTTTGGTGGCCAGGTATGAAGAAGGATATTGTGGAGTTTTTGTATGCGTGTTTGACTTGTCAGAAGTCGAAGATTGAGCATCACAAGCCGTTAGGTATGATGCAACCGTTGAATATTCTAGAATTGAAATGGGATAGCATTTCCATGGATTTTGTGTCAGGATTACCAAGAACTGCACATGGGAATCATTTTATTTGGGTGATTGTGGATAGATTAACTAAATCGTTTCATTTCTTGCCGTTGAAGATTAATCATTCTATGCAGAAGTTGGCCGAGATGTACATTGAGGAGATTGTGAAATTGCATGAGATACCTTCGAGTATTATGTCAGATAGAGATCTGAGAATTACATCGAGGTTCTGGAAGAATTTGCAAGAGGCTTTGGGCACTAAGTTGAGAATGAGTTCTGCCTATCATCCGCAAACGTACGGTTAGACAGAAAGGACTATCCAATCTTTAGAGGATTTGCTGAGGGCTTGTGTGTTGGATCACGGAGGACCTTGGGATAGCCATTTACCGTTGATTGAGTTCACGTATAATAACAGCTTTCATGCTAGTATTGGGATGGCGCCGTATGAAGCTCTGTACGGTAGAAAGTGTAGAACTCCTTTGTGTTGGTATGAGTCAGGCGAGAATGTTGTACTCGGACCTAACATTGTGCAAGAGATGATCGAGAAGATTAAGATGATCCAAGAAAGGATGAGAGCGTCGCAGAGTCGACGGAAGAGTTATCATGATAAGAGAAGGAAAACACTTGAATTCCAAGAGGGAGGTCACGTGTTTTTGAGGGTAATGCCAGTGACTGGTGTGGGTCGAGCTCTGAAGTCTCGGAAGCTCACTCCACGTTTTGTTGGTCCATATCAAATCTTGCAGAGGATAGGATAGGTAGCATATCGAATTGCTTTACCGCCGTCACTTGCGAATTTGCATGACGTGTTCCATGTGTCTCAGTTGAGGAAGTACATTCCAGATTTGTCGCATGTGATTCAGATGGATGATATACAAGTGAGGGATAACACGGCTGTTGAAGCATTACCTGTGCGGATCGATGGTCGAGAGATGAAGCAATTGCGGGGTAAAGACATAAATTTGGTGAAGGTGTTGTGGGGTGGGCCAGCTGACGAGAGTTGGACTTGGGAACGTGAAGATCAGATGAGGGAGTCGTATCCGACTCTATTTCCTTGAGGTAATTTTCGAGGGCGAAAATTCATGAAGTGGGGGAGAGTTGTAACACCCCAAATTTCGTAATAATATTTATTTAATTTATTAAAATATAATATTTGTGAACTTTAGTGAATTTTTGGTGGTTTGGGTTGATGTTGGTATTTTGTGGAGTTTTGGTTATTTATTTAAATAATAGTATATAATATGTAATATATTGTATTATTATTTATTTAAATAATATTAGAAGAAATAAGGGTAAATTGGACTTTTAAGGAGGAGTTAGTGAGGGTAATATGGAGAAAGCCCATTTTGAGGCCCAAGAGTTAGGTTTAACAAAAAGGAATTTGAGAGGAATAAGATTCATTTGTTAGACCGTGAAAAAGAAGGAGAAAGGCCAGAGCTCTGAGGAAAGAGGGAAAAGCCTAGGATTCGAGAAGGTTTCCAAGAACTCAAGAAAGAAAGCTTGGAATCGAAAATATAAGGTATGAGGAGTATTGCCTTTCATTGTTTTCAATATAGGGATTCATTGTGTTTAAGGCCGATTTTGAGGTTTGTGTGAGTTGTGTGGGTTTATGAGTAAATTGATGACTTAGGTGTTGTTTTTGGTGATTGATGATGAATATGAAGGGTTGAATTGAATTATATAAACTTAGGCATTCGAGGCTAATTTCTGTTGATATTGTTTTGACCTTGTAGAAAAAGAGGATTGTGAGGGTTTATGGGTTTTGTGATAAACTGATGATTTGGGGGCATTTTGGTGAATCAGTTATGAAGGGTTGAATTGAATCGGATAAAATAGACCTTGGGACTGATTTTCCCTGTCGATGGTGTTTCGACCTTGTGGTGAAAGGGATTTATGAGAAGTTTAAAAGTTTGTGAAGGTTTAGGTAGTTTGAGGTTTTGAATAGTGTAATGAATCGACCTAATAGACGTAGGTTTTATGCCTTTGATTTCCATGATGCCTTAGGAAGGTTTTGGGGATGTTTTTGGGGTAATTGGAGTTGAAATCGTAAGGGTTTTTAGATCTGTTGTGCTACTGATGCGTAGCAGCGGTTTCCTGAATTCGCAGGTTCGCCAAAGAAAACCATTCCTTCGCAAGGCGAATACTCGCCCCAGACTTGCAAAGCGAGCAACGCAGCGAATGTGCGATAATTTGTGTGATGATACTGGGATGGTTTTTGAAGGGTGATTTTTAGCTCGCAAAGCAAATGGAGGTAGCAAGGAGGGACATAGGGGAAGTCTCTCTGGTTTTTGTATGGGATGGCGATTTACTATCAGCTTCGCAAAGCGAAGGTCCCAGCGAACAGGTTCGCACAGCGAACTCAGTAGCGAACGCATGCTCTTCGCGAAATTCTGTTATGATTGTGTGCTGTCTTGATGTTTTGATGCTGGGATTTTGGTGATGATTTACCATGATGTTATTGATGATTATGAGATGATGATGTCGTGATGTTTTGATGAATAATTGATGATCTGGATTACTATGAGTTTATTGATGATTATGAACCTTTTATACATGATTTTAAAGGTTAATTGATGATATGAATTACCATGATGTATATTGACGTTATGAGCTGTGTATATGTGATATTTGATGATTAAATGACGATGTGAATTACCATAAGTTATATTGATTATAAGATGATGATGCATGATGTCTTGACGAATAAATGACGATATGATTTTGATGAATGATGATGCATGTTATGACGTTTATGATGATGACGATGTACATGTTGATGTTTATACATGCTATGTGAAGTATTATGACGATTTCATGAATGATGATGCACTGTGACGATTTTATGACGATGACGATTATGACGTTTGCATAATGCATTCATAGCATTTTAGGACTTCGGTCTAGTGGTGGCTTCAATCCCATTATGTGGATTTGGAGTGTTTATGACGTGCTCTAGTTCTTGTGTAGAATCGATCCTAATGACGGGGATCTTTGGAGGGTGATGGCCTAGTGTTCATCAATTTTGACTATTGGTACAACATGTATGAGTCTTGTTGTGCTTTGCATTTATTTGGCATTGATGTGATATATGATATTGTGATGTTGGATATTTTCCCTTGTGGTGATCCTGATGATGTTGTATATGATGATGACACCATTTATGCATATCCTGTTTTTATATTGATTATAATGAATTGTGATTACTCACCCTGCCTGCTTGAAAATATTACCGCCACGTGGGTAACTTGCAGGTGATCAGGCTTAGCCGTGGATGCCTTCGAGGACTTTTGGAGGACTTTTGGAGTTTTGCTTTACTTTTGGTCGATGTAGAGGGTCTTGCTCTGATAGTGTAACATCGGGTTGGGTCGTTGAGTCGAACCATGTTGAGTTCTATCTTGTTGATTATAACAAACCTTTGATTTTGGATTATTGTGGTTATGGTGGTTCCGCTGCTAAATTTTGATGGCTTTTGAATATTTTGAGGAAAACCCGTGTTTACGGAGCAAGTGTTTTAAATTGAGTTTATTTGAGAAATGTGCACCCTTCTGAGGTGATTTTTACTGTGATAATTTGTGTACTTGCCGTGTATATTCGTGGGGTAGAAAAGGGTGTTACAAATTAAGCCCAAGAAGAGGCAAGACTATATCTGGAATTTCCTACGGGGAATTAGTTTTGACTATGCTGAAAGAGTAACCTCTGGTTTGACCTAAGCCTAGACCTAGTTGCTGGGGAAAACTCTAAGCAAGTAATATACTGGCATATATATATATATATATATATACAGATGAAATATATATAAATAAGTATTGCATAGAAGAGATAGTAAAACTTACAGTTGTGCAAGCTTCCAGCATTATAAACACAATAGTATGGTTAGTTATTCAAGAAATTGAAGAAAGTTTTGATACAACTATAAGTTTGAAATTGAATTAAAAGAGTCTTGGGACTTATTGCTTAAGGAGGGGCCCAGATGACTTATTTGATAACATTGATCGCACTGCGATACCGACAGACGTTGTGGGACTTAGACTATAGTAGAAGCCCAAAAATTATTTATGTAAAAAAGAGGAATGGGTCTTACACTCTAATAGAGGCCCAAAAATGTTTGTAAAGAAAAAAGAAATGGGTCTTATACTCAAGGAGAGGCCCAGGTGATTTTGATTAAAAAAGCGACGATCGCGTTAGGGTTTTGAAAACTGTATCGGGACTTATACAATAACTGAGACCCAAATTATTTTTGTACAAGGGGTTGAGATGGGGCTTACAACTCAAGGAGAGGCCCAGATGAAATTGGTTTAAACACGACGATCGCGCCGAGAATTTTGAAACTGCACCGGGACTTATACAATTACTAAGGCCCAGGTTTATTTATCTACAAAAAAGATTTGGTCTTACACTCTATTAGAGGCCCAAGAATGTTTTGAAAAATGTTGGTGAGGGTGAAAATGATCAAAACCCTAATTTGATTAGAAAAATGTATTTAATTTTGAATAAAAATTAATAAAATTATCAAAATTATCAAACATGTGTAAAAAGTGAGTTGTGATCTTGGATCAATGTTTGAAAAATCATGTTTTTATTCATGCAATGATTGAAAATCATTTGAATTTGAAAAATTGAGAAAGAAATATTTTAAATGCTTAAAAACAAATAAAAAATAAATTCTTTACAAAAATATTAAATATTCAAAATAAATAATATTTTTGGGAAATTTCTATAGAATAAAATATTTTAACATTTTTGTGAATTTTGAAAAAAAGAATCAATTCAAAAACATAAAAATTCAGAGAGAAATTAATTTTTGAATCAATTAAATAAAATAACAAAATATTCAAAAATTCAAATTTTCAAAAAAGGCGCCAAGAACACCTTGTGTAGTTCACGCGAGTTCTGTTCTTGGAGATATGCAAAACCCCCTCTATCTCACTGATTACTTGATGAAATCAAATGACCCAAACATCAATCTTGCTCGCTTTTGACTCACGAACATGACCATGGTGTTTAATTTCATTTATTTTATGTGTGGAGTGAGATAATCATGATGAACACAGATGAACCCTAATTTGCACAAACCAATATGAAATTCCATACACGGTTGATTCATGGCAATTGATTGAGGGTTATTACTCTACATACATGCAGAATTATGGTGGTAACTTGAAATAACATTTATGATGCATGGAATATAAAGTTTGAAGGTCTCAGGCTTACTTCTTGCAGCTGGTGATCGAGTTTGATGATGGAGGTGTTATGGATGTTATTTAATAATCTGGACAGCTTCAATGGACCTCAAGTAATGTGTTTGGAAGCTTGGAATGGATTGAAATGAGCTGGAACTTGATTTGGTACCTCAACTGCAAACCTGCTAAAAAGCTCTTGCAAATGGATGGTGACTTTGTGATTTAGGTATTCCAGATGAGTTTCAAGGCCATGGACCACTCATATATAATGTTTATGAGGTGTTGGCATGATTGATTTGGACAAAAATGCTCTAAAATGAAAAATTCTATAGTGACTTCAAAAGGAAGAAAAATCTGGTTTTTGAAATGTGATTTTGAGGAAAGCATCAGTTGTGGTGCTTTGGTGTACTTGAATTTATCATAAATGAGCTCTATTTATAGTAGAGCAAGTTTGTTTTGCAAGGAATAGTGAATGGCAACTAGTACATTTGGTTATCCAATGGTAGCATAAAGGAATCCAAGTCTTCTCTAGCCATTGACTTGGGTCAATCTTGCAGGCCTATGGTCTTCTGATGCATGAGTTTATCTTGACTCATTTGGTTGATCATGGATTGATACATGCCAGCTCGATGCATCCTTTAAATGCTTCATGACAAATTTGAAAGTTTTGGATTTTGAACTTTGAATGTCACATGCCAAATGATGGTGTTTTGGACTTGCAAGGCTCTATGGTGTTGTAGCTCTGCAGAGATCATGTTCATTGCACCTTAGAAACTTTTATTTTATGATGACAAGGCTTGCCAAGTCATGAAAATGCCAAAATCGTGTGGCAATTTCAAGACTGTCTTGTAAAAACAGTTTTGGAGGTGCCATGTTCCCATGCCTTTAACTCCCTACTCAAGTTGAATTAGGATGAGTTCTTGTACATTTTAGAAAGGTCTCATGACATACTTTAACTTTGATGTTTGACTTTGGTTCTGAATCCCTTTGGATCATAGTGAAAAATTCCCTTACATTTTGAATTTTCGGGCTGTTTTAACTTAGGCAGATTTTCTCTAAGTGTTGGAATTTCCATAACCATACCTTGATTTTGATCCATCCATAACTCAAAATCCATGAGGTTTTTGGACATGGTTGATATAGACACTCTTATAGTATGTGTGGAGATCTATCATTTGGGCTTTGAGTGTGATAAAATGGTTGCTTGGATCACAAGTTATGGCCTTGCAAAGTTGGCAAAAAATCATGTTATTTCATAACTTAGTGAAATTTTCAAGTTTCTCAACATTACCCCTTTTACAAGTTATCGCACTTTTGTTGATTTTTCTTGCTTGGCTATAATCCAAATCACATATTAACATCATTTTAGGATTGAGGAAGCCTTGGTTGACCAAAAATCCCAAAAGTCAAACATGGTTTTGGGCACAGTTGACTTTTTATCAGATGAACTTTGAACTTTATGATTCTTTTGTGAAATTAATCCTTAGGCCTAATTAAACTTCATGGATGGTAGGGTTGACTTTTTCCTCAGAAACCCTAATTTGTGATCAGATGATTTTGAGTTCTTGTGACTTATGAATAAAGTTCTTTGAGTCATTAAAATCTTGTAGATGGACCAATATGATGCATTTGAGGTCCTTAAAGCTCATTTTGAAGCTTCAAGTCATGCCTTGCTTCACAAGTCAACTCAAGGGTTGGATTAGGTCAAAATCCTAATTCCTGATTTTTTTGCTAGATGGACTTTCAAGGTGATTTTGCCATTGTAGATGGGCTTTTGAGGTTCTTTTGAGCTTATTGGACCATTCATGGAGGTATTGGCTCATGGCCAGATGAAAATTTTCATTTGGAGGCCTTGGTCTACCAAAACCCTAATTGACTGACACTGGCGATCTTGAGGCTTGACCCACTTGGAATGTTACACCTTTGTGCTCCATTCTTGATATGGGATACCCCTTGATCATTCATGGATGTTTGAGAGACTAGACAAGTCTAAGATCATGTCAATTCTTGATTGATCCTTTGTCTGAGTGCTTTGATGAGAGGGCTCAAAACCCCTAATTCTTGGTTGAGATGATTGCTTAACATCCCTTAAGGAGATTGATGAGGTATAAATGTACATCTATATTGTGGTACTATTGACACAATGATGGGAAATCTTGTGGTCAAAATTTGGGGTATGACAAGTACCAGGCCAAAAACGACAACCACATCGAGTACTTGGCCTTGGTGAAAGAAAAGATGAAAAAAATTCGACTCTGCAGAGGTGAAGCATGTTCCCCACGAGCACAATACCAGGGCAGACATCTTGTCAAAACTAGAAAGCACGAAGAAGAAGGGCGGAAACAAGTTCGTCATCCAAGAGGCGCTTTCTCGGCCAAGCATCGAGAAATCCACCTCAATTGTCGATGTAAATGACATCGACGACAGCAACCGCTGGATGACCCCAGTATACATGTTCCTCTGCACAGGGGAACTGCTTGCCGACTCTAAGGAGGCTAGCATAGTCAGACACCGAGCTTGCTCGTACGTCGTAGTCGAGGAGAAGATATACAGGCGCGTATTATCCATCCCCCTACTCAAGTGTGTCGAGGAATCCAAGATCCCTCATGTACTACAGGAATTCCACAAAAGGATCTATGCTCAACACCTCAGCAGTCAATCCCTCGCCTGTAACGCTCTACGAGCAGGGTACTATTGGCCTATCATGCAGCAAGACGCCAAGGAGCACGTCAAGAAGTGCGACAAGTGCCAACGCCATGGGGATATGAACCTGGCACCCCCAATGAGCTCAGGTCGCTTTCATCCCCGTGGCCTTTCGCGTGGCAGGGGAAGGACATCCTCAGACCCTTCACCATAGGGTCGTACCAGAAAAATACTTTATAGTCGGCGTTGACTAATTCACGAAGTGGATAGAGGCCGATGCCCTCGCTAAAATCATGGAACATTACATACTCCGCTTCTACAAACGAAACATATTTGCTCGGTTTGGCGTACCCCATGCATCGTCACCGACAACGGGGCACAATTCTCTGAAAAGAACTTCCAGGACTTCATTACCATGCTGGGCACAAAGCAACACTTCACATCTGTCGAGCACCCGCAGACAAAAGGGCAGGCCGAAGCCGCATACAGATTGATCCTGCGTGGCCTGAAGCGAAGACTGGGCGAAGCCAAAAAGAGGTGGGTCGAGGAGCTGCACAGCGTGCTCTGGGTCTACAGGACAACCCCGCACTCAACCATAGGGGAGACCCTGTTCTGACTGACCTACAGAACCGAGGCAGTAATTCTGGTAGAAATAAGGGAACCCTCTAGGAGGACTGAATCTTTCCTCGACGAGGAGACAAACGACGAGGCCCTAAGGGAGGAGCTCGACCTGGTCGAAGAAATCCGGTCGGGGGCATCCCTCCGTGAAGCCTCACTCAAACAAAAGATAACTTTGCGACACGACAGTAAAGTCATGAAACGCAAGTTCCATGTAGGAATCCTAGTCCTACGAAGGAACCAAAAAGACTCGTGCGAGGGAAAAATCGTTGCGATCTGAGAAAGCCCCTATCGTATCCGCGTGAAAATAGAAAACATGACATACTACCTCGAGAACCTGCACGGGGAGGAACTTGCTCGACCATGGAACACTGAAAAGCTCAAACAATATTACAGATAAACACTTTCCTCGGCGTACTGGGTCTGATCGCGACAAAGTACATCCTGACCATTGGGGCACGCTAGGGTACACACGCGACTCCTAAATTTGAAACAAAAAGACAAGGGCCTGCTCTTGTGTGTGCGAGCAGACTCTTGATCTGACGGGGACACCTCAACTGAGGTCTGCCGTTGTCCTACCAATTAGGCAGAACACCCAGCTCGCGATGGGAAGTTCACGCCACAGAGCAAAGACCGCGACCAAGCTCATAGCTTTGTCAACGGTCGGAACCCAACTCCGACCACTCGATTAGTTCTCTGCACAGTCAAGGATCAACTACGTCGAGCAAAGGCCCCAAATAATTAAGAAAAGGAAAGCACAATATTGCATACACATTTACGAGGAAAATAAGTACTCTACATAGAATGGCACACACACGGCAGGAAAGACCAATAATAAAAGAAACAATGCATTAGGGCGGGCAAAGCTCATTGTTCAAACATTACAAGCCCTGGGCAATATCAAAAATTATGGCATGCAGGCCAGGTATAATCAGATTACAAATTATGGCATGCAGACTAGGTAAAGTCAACAATCAAAAAGTGGCATGGAGGCCAAACAGAAGAAAAACTTCATCTGCCTCCTCCTCCTCCAGCTGGTTCTCCCCCTGGCATGGTCGTTGCTTTCACCTTCCACAGCCGGAGCAACCACCCGATCATCGACCACCTGATGGAAAGGACTGATCTCCTCGGTGACAAACTGAGCCTCAGGATTCACAATGCGCAGCTAATCCAAAGCGTTGCTGAACCCTACCTCAAGAGCCCCTAAGTATTCCTGCTAGAGCTCCCGGATCTGGGCGACCCAGTCACCGCGAGTCGCGAGGGCTCTCTCCTTACTGGTTTCGTCCTCAGCAGGGTGTGTAGCGGTCTCCAAGTGATCAACCTTGGCCCGGAGTTGCTCCTTCTCACCCTCAACCTTCGTCAGCGTTTCCCGCATCACATTCATGTCTTTGAGAAAGAGCACTTGGGCCTTATACTTTGATTGATACTCAAGAAGGTCGTTCTCCGCCTTCTTCATCTCCGTCCAAAGGAGCGTATTCTCTTCTCGCAGTTCCTTAAGCTTGGAGTTGGGGATGGTCTCATCATTGAGGACCAAAGTTGTCTCAAAAACCCTCATCATGGAGGCCATATCCTCAAACAAAGCTTTCCTCCGAGTCTCCTTGTCAACGCCCATGATCGCCATAGACTATGCCGCGGGCACGATCTGGGAGTTGTCCACACAGAAGAGCCCCCGTTGGAGATGGCAGGGAGGCAACACAAATTTTTGTGCTGCAACACCCACTAGAAGGTGAACAGGATCGGACTCCTCGAGGCGTTGCTTCTTGGCTGGAGGATCCTCAGAGACAGGAGACTGACTCCCCTATTGGGAGGAAGAACCCCTGGGTTGTTGGTCAGCCTTAGCCATCTGCTAGACTTGGGTAACGCGGCCCTTGGTGACCTTCTTGGCGCCTTTGGTCGCCGCGAGCTTTATTACGCGTTATTGGAGGCTCGGCATTTAGGCTGCAACAAAGAAAAGAACAAGTCAATATAGCGAGGAAAGATAAGCAGACCCGGGAGTGAAGAAAACACCCACTACCTAAGAGCCTCAATGCTTCCTCGTCAGACCCACACTCGAGGAGGGCCTTGGTGTTAATTAATCGAGACTCGCAGAGAACCTCCCCGCGTTCGTCACAAATAAAACTCGAGTCCTTATTGACACACTTGGCAGGAGTGAAATTGGAGACGAACTCGACTATGTTTCCATAAGCGAGCCGATCCTTGGCGTCCAAATCGTTAGGCTTGGTGATATAGCTGTCCGCACCCTTGTCGAATTGGACCTCCTGCCACTCAAGGGGGAACTTCGCTTCAAAATCCTCCACTTGTCGCCCGTTCTCGTGCTTGATTACGCGGTCGTACAGGGAATCAATAGCCGAATGCGACACGGGCTTTACAACGAAGTATCTGTCCTTAAAAGTACGGAAAGAATCCAGGTACGCCCTGAACAACTTTCTCGGCTGCTTCAAAGATGCCCAACTATGTCGGCCCTGGAAGGATTGTCGCTGAAGGTGAAAGGTGCAGAATAACAACGAAAGCGTGATACCAAGACAGAGATGTTGACACACGAGCTCGAACGCCCGCACAAACGCGATCCGTTGGGATGAAGTTGGGAAGGCGCCAGAGTCAACCACTGGAACACCCCCTTTTGGAAATCGCTAAAGTGCAGACGAAACCCTGCTTCACGGAATGTAAAGTCGTACAGCAGAAACTGCATCCCTTTGAACGACGAGCATATCCGGTCCATCTCTCTGGGTTTGTAGACCATCCAATTCGCGGAGGCCCCCACGACGAGATTCTCGACGGTTGCAAAGGCGTCCGAGTCATTGATAGCAAACCGCGATGTGATGCTGAGAGGTTCCTTCCTGGCTCAATCGAATAACGTGCGGGTTTACACGACTTCGACTTCCTCGTCGGCCAAATCGGGTTCGACATCCTCGTCGATCATGATGACACCCTTGGACTTTGCGGCCATTTTACCTTAAAAACAGAGGAAAACAGTGAATTCGACATCTAAGATCAAATCCACCCTTCCACCGCAAATCAAGTGAAAGGGCGAAGAGAGGGGCGAGAAATCTCTCGACGAACTTCTTCGACCGAAACCCTCGCCTAAAAGCTCGTGCCCAAGAGGAGACTCTTCTCGATTCAGAACAAGAAACCTCCCTCCTTGGGTGAAAGGTTCCTCAGCGCTTAAATTCTATCCAGTCAAACATGGAAAGTCTCCTCGACTAGATACTTTCTCACGATACTCGCACGTCCGCGGGGAGAAAGGTTCCCCCACGTCGAACCCGCCGAGGACGCTAAAAGCCTTAGAGGTCCCTGAGACCTTCATCGTAGGTCCCTGAGGCCTTCACCGGAAACTCCATGAAGTTTCTCAGAATCCTCATGACCTCCCCGACGTCTTCATCGGAACTTTCATGAGATCGCCAAAAACTTCATAGACTCACCGGAAAAGTCACCGGAAAATGCATAACCTCCCAGAAAAGGCATTAATTCTGGGAAGGGACAGAAGATTTACTGGTGCAAGGATTCTGGAGCTGGACGGCAGAGCAAAAAGCTGACAGCGGTAGCGGCGGCGAACGAGGGTGAGAAGAGCAAAGAAGATCTTGAGGGATTCTTGAGCTAGAATGAGGAAGCGTGCAAATGAATTGCCCTTCCCCTCTATTTATAAACCCTAGCGCGGGGAAAGAGGCATTTCGTAGGCACTCAAGCACCCTACTCGTAGCTGTCATATGCATTTATTGCTTCTGACACATGGCTCAAGAAGACGTCACACACGTCCCTTCGAAGTCCGGTGCATGGCTCAAGGAAATGACTCCCACTTACATCGCACCTCCAACTTGTCGAACTCAATTCCCGACCCTCACGCTTCTGAGGGCACTCCCTCGAGGGAAGTCGAAAAGAAAATCGTGACCACGTGTGGTGAGCAGACCGAACCCATCGTCGACCAACCGTCGCGCACTACTAATGACGCCTGTGTCTGGCGCACGCATCGCCCCCACGGGCTCAGTACCTCGAACACAAGCAATTCCTCTTGACAAGTCCATGCGCTCCTCCTCGACACCAAGGTTGACTCTTAAGTCATTACTCCTCTACTTTGGAGCAATAACTTGAAGAGCTCTTGTTCTGGAGTAGGCCAGGGATTGCCCCACCGTCGGGCACGGCCCAACCCAACTCCTCGTCAGGGTGGGCCCAATGAAGGCCCAATTAATCATCTCACATGGGAAGCTCTCACGCGTCTTCACCACGATCTCCACGTGCCCCCCACGCAGGGACACGTCATCAGGCAACTACCCGCGTAAGAAAGAACAGGTCACCCACCTTCTAAAGATCACGGGGCAGTTGAATTAGGACGAAGACCACGTGCTGGTCTTCCCTACGTCACGTAGATCCTGACAGTTATTCGTGTTGGGCCTCACTATCCAACCCAATGCAAATAACCGTTGCCCTCTTTCACTAGAGGGTCAGGTATTCTAACTCACAAGCTGACTAGCCTTTATGTACTTGCTCTCCTTTTATTTCGTTTCTTACTTTGGTATCAGAGCGTCTTGCAGGTACACCTCCCTCCTCTTCTCCACCATCGGCGAACTAGAAGCTCACGACGCGGTACTTGCTGATGATCTCTTTCTGGTCTGGTAAGATCAAAATTCTTAATTTCTTATACTACATTGAATACATATTTTATGTATAATGTAAGTGTACATGGTATAAATAAGAGACGTAGGTGTATAAATAGAATTCATATTTTATGTATAATGTTAGTGTATGCGGTAAAAATAAGAGACGTAGGTGTATAAATAGAATTCAGGGAATAAGGTTAAGGATTTAATATATAGTCTAAGTGATGGTGTCAAAAAGGATTTTTTTTTAAACTAACACACTTTTTCAAAAAAAATTCCAAAAAAACCGACTTTTCAAACTATTTACAGAAATGGCTGGGTTTGAAAACTGGATATAAGGGTGGCGCCATATGAAATGGCGCCTCAGTTAGAGGCCACAAGCCATTTCATATGGCGCCTCAGGCCATTTTTTTTAAATGTTTGTTTTTTAATTTGTGTAGAGGCATGATTAGGAACAGTAGAAAAAGAGTGTAGGCATGCATTGTTGAGTCATGCAGAGTGTGATCTTGTCAATAGTGTAGCCATGCAGAGTTATGTGGTCTTGTCAAGCTTAGTGTAGGCATGCAGTCTTGTGTGGTCATGTCAAGGATAGTGTGTAGGCATGCAGAGCAACACATGGCTCTTTGGCAATGCTTTTCTAAAGCAATTAGACTAAAGAGACACGTTTCTTGTAATATTTTTCTGCCTATTAATACACACGAAATATACATCCTATCATCACTTACATTCAAACCATTTACAATCTGCAAACTATTTTTCTTCCAAACTTTAAAGTTTGTAACCCATTTCTTCCTAACACAAATTCTGATAGGGCTCAAAGACCACAATACTTAATAACTGCACATATCCTTGGTGAGATATTTGATTGTCCAATGAGTGGTTTCAATTTTAGGGATACAGAAGTGACTAGGTTTTTAATTGATAGAAGAAGAAATTTCTATCATTTGAAAGCCCGGTTACAAAAACCCTATCCTGACCTCTCTATACAAGATCTACTGCCGCAACGAGGCCTGCCCCTTTAGACTAACAACATCTTTCCGAAAGCGAAGCGATTCCTGGAAGATAGGGTCAATGGGTCCGGAGCACACTTGCATACTAACCAATCCAAGTCAGAATCATCGCAAGCTCGGCTCTCAGATGATCTGCAACGAAATTCTATCAATCGTGAGCGACAACCCTTCTGTGAAAGTCAGTACCATCATAACTCATATGGTGCAAAGATACAACTATACTCCCTCGTACAGGAAGGCGTGGATTGCTAGGACGAAGGCGGTTGAAAGGATTTTTGGAAACTGGGAGGACTCTTACAAAGAACTCCCAAGATACCTCGTCGCCCTAAAACAATATGCTCCAGGTACTGTTGTCTTGTTAAAGTCGTTGCTGGCATATACGCCTGACGGGAATTGTGTAAGTGGAAATGGCATTTTCCAGACTCTTCTGGGCGTTTGAACCATGCATCAAAGGATTTACGTTTTGTAAACCTATAATTCAAATTGATGGAACATGGTTGTACGGAAAATATAAGGGCACGCTACTAATGGTCGTGGCACAGGATGGCAACAACAACATTTTCCCTATCGCATTCGCTCTAGTTGAAGGGGTGACTGCTGGAGGTTGGAGTTTTTTCTTAAAAAATCTCCGACAATATGTTGCTCCCCAACCTGACGTATGTCTGATCTCCGATAGGCATCCCTCAATCGATAGTGCTTACAATAATCCTGATAACGGCTGAAAGGATCCTCCATCGAGCCACATGTATTGCATTAGGCACATTGGGCAAAATGTCCTGCGGGCGTTCAAAGACAAGGGCCTAAAGCAGCTGGTTACTAACGCGGGATATGCATTAACAGAGCCTACGTTCAGATACTACTGGGATGAGATCAGACAAACAAACCCAGAAGCATTGAGTTGGATTGATAACATACCACGGGAGAAGTGGACAAGGGTGTATGACAATGGGCGGCGATGGGGCCATATGACAACAAACCTCGTTGAGTCTATGAACTCAGTATTCAAAGGCATCCGGAACCTCCCGATAACCGCTCTTGTGAGGTCAACTTATTTTAGGCTCGATGTACTCTTTGATACTAGACGTACTAAGTGGGTTTCGGTCATACAATCTGGGCATCTGTTTAGTTACTATTCCATGACATTCATGAAGGACGAGGCTGCAAAGGCTAACACACACGTCGTCACGGTCTTCGACCTTTTTACAGGACACTTCAGTATTGCAGAGTCTATTGATCACAACGAAGGATTGCCTAGGGGATCTTATCGAGTGGAACTAGATAGGAGTTGGTGTGACTGTGGAAAGTTTCAGGCATTTCGTATGCCTTGCTCCCATGTCATAGCAGCCTGTTCCAAGGTCCGACTTGACCCAACCAACTATCTCCATGTTCTTCACCAAGTCAGTACTCTATGTAATGTGTACCGTAAAAGCTTTCAAGTAGTCGCAAAGGAGGACTACTGGCCTACATATGAAGGCGAAATTGTGTGGCATAACGACTTGATGGGAAGAAATAAAAAGGGTCGCCCTATCAGCAGCCGGATTCAAACGGAGATGGATACAAGTGAAAAAATGCTGAGGTTGTGTAGTTTGTGCCGCCAACCAGGCCACAATCGCACTAAGTGTCCAAATGTATTAGGTCCTAGCACAGCGGCATAATTACTTATGTAATCTTGTCTATTTATAATAAGAACAAATTTCATTTCATTGATGGCATACATAACTCAATACAACAACATAACAACCCTAAACGAAGCATCACTTAACGAAACCTATTACCAAATCATAAAATAACAATAACAATAATAATAACAATAACAATAACAATAACAACACATAAAAGCAGCTTATCTAGGCAATTACAACCATCAACTTAATTTCCTGTTCTAACATCATCATCATGAGGACGCCAACATCATTTTCTACTTTCCTCCAAGTCCGGGTGACTCCGTCTGGAACAGACTTCTCAACCTGCCTCTCTATCTTCCTGATCTTTTCACCTGCCTGAAATTCTTCTGGTAGCCAGCGGCGAAGTTCCCTGTGCAAATGCTCCAACATCTGGGTGTTCCAGAGTAGCATCTCCAACGGAGGTTTGATAGTTGAATATATAACTAGGGCATTTCGTTTCATCAGTGGAAACTCTAGCCACTATTCCTCCGTTGTTGATGACGACGACGACTGGCTATTTGAGGATGAAGACATCGTGTTGAGTAAGGGAGAGTTTGGGATATTGGTGAGGGAAGGGAGGAAATTAGGGTTTGGATGACAATTGTTGTGCAAAAACAAGTGAGGGAGAGCCCTTATTTATAGGCACAACATAACATATAAAATAATATAATTTTTAGTATATTAAAAAAATATAAATTAAACTTTAAAAAAAAAAAAAAAAAAATGGCCTGAGGCGCCATTTCATATGGCTTGTCCTCAGGGAATTTTCCTAGGGTAAATAAATGGCCTGAGGCGCCATATGAAATGGCTTGTGGCCTCTAACTGAGTCGTCATTTCATATGGCGCCACCCTTGTATCCAGTTTGAAAATCCAACCATTTCTGTAAATAGTTTAAAAAGTTGGTTTTTTTGAAATTTTTTTTTTGAAAAAGTGTGTTAGTTTAAAAAAAAATTCGTCAAAAAGTCTACTTATTCATTTTAAGTCTTCTTTTTTTCTCGCCACTCATTCCTATTTTCTCACTCTTTTTGTCTTATTTCTTTTCTATCTTTTGGAAATATATGGTTTGTTTTCTACCCGTAATTATGTGGTTTTAAATGCTTTCTAAAGACATCCTTTTCAAATTAGTCGATCTCTATAGAAGGTTTTCAAAAACTATTTGATATCCCAAAAACGACTGCTACAAAAAGTGTTGGAAAATACCGATGATAATAATAGCATTATTCACGATTTTTACGATGACCCATTATTAAAATCCGGAAGATTTTTCAGTGTTATTTAAAACCTTGAGTCTTTAATGTTATTTCTTAGAAATTTCCATTGTTATACACCAAACATCAACAATAAAACAATCTACCTTTCTTCCCTATCTTATGATACAACCATGGCAAACTCCATAAACAAAAAAGTTAACACTAAAATAACCATATTGTCTTTCTTTATGCTATTTTCCCGTCTAGTTGCTAACTTATACAATCCTGATTACAACTACGCAATCAATTGTGGCAACTCAGCAAACACTACTGCCTTAGACAATCGAATGTGGCTTGGTGATAATATTCATAACTCCAACATCTTTTCCTTCATTCAACCAAAATCCACAAACACATCTCTTACATCACAGCCTAATTCCCTTTCAAGTACCGACACTCCATTCACAACCGCACGAGTCTCTTTCTCAAATTTCACATACTCATTTTCTAGCATCAATAGTTCTCCCGTTTATATTCGCCTTCATTTTTACCCAACATCTTATCAAAACTTTGAATCCTCCAATGCAAATTTTTCTGTCAAAGTAAACAACAACCTTACCCTTCTTAAAAACTTCAACCCTTCACTTTGGCGTCATAATGGTGATGATGAGGGAAAAATCACCAAAGAATATTGCATCCAAATCAATCCTAATGAAAAGCTAGACATAACTTTCATTCCCAACAACACAAACCAATCAAACCCTTATTATGCTTTCATTAACGGAATCGAAGTTGTGTCCATGCCTTCTTTTCTCTATTACACTGACCTCAATGATACAAACTATCATTTCAACTTACTTGGCTTTGACGACAGTGTTAGCGATTACCACCTTCGTAACGACAAAGCTTTGGAGATGGTTTATAGAGTCAACGTTGGTGGTATTCAAGTTCCAGCAAATGATGATACAGGCCTGTTTCGTAATTGGGAGGTTGATATTCCTTACCGGGAGAAACAATATCCACAGAGTGTATCAACTGATTTCGAACATCATCTCAACTATGTAAACAATTCCATTCCAAATTATACTGCGCCAGAACAAATTTACTTAACTGCAAGAAGTTATGGAATGGATGCGACAGAGGATTATAACGTAACATGGAATTTTGAAGTTGATTATGCTTTTACTTATATGGTAAGGTTACATTTTTGTGAGTTTGATTGGCATATCAAGAATAAAGATGATAGAGTTTTTCAGATTTTTATAAATGATATTTTGACCGAAGGAAGTGTTGATGTGATAAAGTGGAGTAGTGCTCCTATGGTTCCGGTTCATAGAGATTATGCAGTTCATATGTACTCTCGTGAAGGAAACTCTCAATATGAAAGTTTTAATCTTTCAATCAAACTTCAACGAGTACCGGAAACTATCTACACAAAATACTGGGATGTCCAACTGAATGGAATTGAGATTTTGAAAATAAGTGACAAAAATAACAATCTTGCAGGATCTATTATACAAAAATCCACAGGTATATCAAAAGGTATATCAAAAAAGCATAAGTCCCACAAAACTCTTGTTACTGTGGTTGTCATTGTTTTAGGCCTCGTTCTAGTAATTGTTGGGGTTATCACAATATTTTGGCCGAGGAAAAGGTTTCAAAATTTCATGAAAGATAACTTATCAAACACAAAGAATGAAGGATCATCATCTGTGCCGCCCCATTTGTGCCGCTACTTTACAATTGCAGACATCAAAGTGGCCACAAACAACTTTGATGATGCTTTTATTATCGGTGTTGGAGGGTTTGGCAATGTGTACAAAGGTTTTATAGACGGATCCACACCTGTTGCGATAAAGCGCCTTAAACAAGGATCTCAACAAGGTGCCAACGAGTTCATTAACGAGATCGAGTTGCTCTCCCAACTTCGCCACATTCATTTGGTATCCCTAGTTGGGTACTGCAACGATGACACAGAGATGATTCTTGTTTATGAGTTTATGCAACACGGCACTCTCGGTGAGTATCTGTATGGCTCCAATAAGCAGCCCCTACCATGGAAGCAGAGGCTTGAGATTTTATTAGGTGCTGCCAAAGGGCTACATTATCTTCATGCAGAGGTGAAGAATAAGATAATACACCGAGATGTAAAGAGTACGAACATATTGTTGGATGAGAAATGGGTGGCTAAAGTTTCAGACTTCGGATTATCCAAGGTGGGACCTTCAGGGATATCGACTACCCACGTCAGCACAATGGTGAAGGGCAGCCTTGGATATTTGGATCCTGAATACTATATGCTTCATAGGCTGACTCCAAAGTCTGATGTGTACTCGTTCGGTGTGGTGCTCCTTGAGTTGTTATGTGCTAGGCCACCTCTGGTTCGCGATTTGGATAGAAAGACAGCTAGCTTAGTTTGTTGGTTTCAAAGTTGTTTTAATGAAGGTGTGGCAATAGAACAAATAGTGGATCCATTTCTAAGAGATTCTATCACGGGCGATTGTTTGAAATGTTACTGCGAGTTGGCGTTGAGTTGTTTGCATGAAGACGGGACTGAACGACCAACAATGAATCAAGTGGTTGAGGATTTAGAGTTTGCATTGCATTTGGCTGGGAGTGAAGAAAGTAGCAAGTTTGGTAAGGCTCCAAAGGATGGAAGACGTATGAAAGGACTGCAATTTTCACAATTTATAACTGATGAAGAGAGTGATGTACATTTCACAAAATCCCATTCCTACAAGGAAAGCACAAGCTCTGCTTGGCCAAATACTCAAGAACATTCTTTCTTTGAGATTGGAAATCCAAGACTGCGATCGTATTCATGTAAAAACCTTAAAGATATTTAGCAATTGTTATGCAACATCACTTTATATATAAAAATACTCTTTAACATATCATATCAAAAGAAAAGAATTTGGGCAATACATAAAATATGTCATTTTATTTCTGGTAAGTCGAGCCAGCCTTCCGATCACTAATACATCTCACCTCGCACACGAAATGATTTTTACCTCGTTACACGGTCGACATGAAAACTAATCACTTTACCACTTGGTTATAAAAAAATTTGAAATTATAACAGAAAAGTTCATTGATTCGATCTCTAGCAACAACATATTTTTATTTTTAAAACTGAAGCATGCGCCACTTTACTTCTCTGTTTTATTTAAAATCTGAACTAATAAGTTATACCGGTATATCGGTTTTATTTAATAACCAAAGGGTTAAATCTTATATATAATTTGTTTTAAAGCTCATTTTGACTGGCATGTATCATTCTTTACACAAAAATAAAATATTTACAGAATCAGAATCATATTATTTTCAATGCACAAATTTACATTGTTCTCATCAACAGAGAATACAAGATTTACATTGTTTTCAAAATCAAATGTACAAACTTACATTGTTCTCATTAACACAATATATAAGATTTACATTGTGTTCAAAATCAAATGTATAAATTTACATTATTCTCAACAACAATGAATACAAAATTTACATATTTGCACAACCAAGAAAAACTATTTTTGTTGAGGTTCATAACAAGATAATTAGACATCGGCTCAATGTGATATGATGTTATCTATATCTTCTTGTGAATATGATGATCTATCGCTAAACTCTAATAATTAGAACAAAATTTGAATTATGTTAAGTCAGCAACAATGACATTAACTTAAGAAATATACATAAATTACATGTATATGGATTAAGCTAATACCTTATGCATAGCCCATCCATTTGTAATACCTTCGGAGACAATATAAAACATTTGCCTCATAACATACTATCCACAAGAATAATCGTCGGGTTGTTTTCTCCACTACAAAAAAATTTCATACATTTATATAACTAATTAATGCACAACTGAGCATTTGAAATTGATTGGTTGAGTAGACCCAATGAATTTAATTTATGCATCATAAAAACAACATAAATACAATGCAAAAATTAAAATACGCAAACAATAAAAACAACAAACTCTCTCCTTCGACTTCTTCCGCTCCTCCTCGGTCAACCTCTCTCACTCCTATTACTCCTTTTGGACAGTCTCCCGCACCTGCTACAACAAACTCTCCCTCTCCTTCTGAATCCACTTCTCCTTTACCTCCCTCGCCTGTACATCAACTATCTCTTCAATCTCTCTCCTATAGTTTACTTTTCTACATGATTTAGATAGTCCAAAATGTGACTTGAGGCCAACTCTTATTCCAAGACCACAGACACACCCATGATGCTCCTCGGTTCCAATCGCTTCTACTAAGATTTCATGATGATCTTGCGGAACAAAGAGGGAGGCTTTAGTTTGTTCAACCAGTACATCCTGCAAACATATAAAATTTCATTTTTACCAAAATTATTTAACTAAAATAAATATTGTTGAAAAAATATCTACATATAATCTTTTCAGCCACTTCGCGTGTAGCCTCTGATGTGAACTCGCCGTATATTCTTTGACGTCCCCTCTTCTATTTCCTTGGCGTGATGGTGGAGATGGAGTGAAATCAGGGCTTATAGAATCTCCCAGCTCCAATTTCCTTAGTTTTATTTTTTCTTCAATCATCTTCTTTTCAAGTTTTTCATATCCACCATGAAACAACCCATATGGATAGATATTTCTATATCTATTATACTTTCCTTTTTCGCTCTTAGCTGAGAATTTAGGAGTGGTGTGAGACTTTACAAATTTCTCCCAAACATCCCGATCAATAAATGAATACATCAAGTATGGAGGCTTATATTCAGGGTCATCTTCATCTCTTGGATTATTAATATAATAATGGGTGAGTTGTGTCTTAAAGACCCTCCAACGCTCACCAGCATATGTAAACAATTTCTTTTTTACTATACTATCATCTGGACTAACATCAAACGCATCTTATGTTTACACAATACATTTGTTATTAGTATTAAGCAAAAAAAATAAATAAATGATCATATATACTTATAAAACAAATCCAAAAGTTCAAAATAAATATCGTAATATCCATCCATATGTTGTTTTTCATATCACATTCAATGTCATGCCAACTATATATCAAAATACTCACTTTACTTCTACCGTGTAACGCAATGTAACCCATAAAGTCCTTAGCATTTTCACCCTTCTAGTTGCAACATTAACTTATCCTGGTAGAGAATACCTCTTCATGGGCTTTTTCACCTTGGTATACATCGTGACACCTCTAGTTTTTCTTTTACGTTTTGTATTAATATAGGTTTCAAGAGATGGTGTATGGGATGTGCTTGTCGAATCATCCATGACTATCTAAATAAAGAAACATACTAACAAACACCATTTCAGTGATAAATAACCCATAGATACATACAGACAAATAAAGTTTCAGTGATCAAAATGGAAAAACAAATGATCAAAAGAAACTAAAGCCATTTCAGTGAAACAAATGCAAGTGAAAAACAACTCATAGAACACCAAAGACATTTCAGTGATATAAACCTATTGTTAAAAGAATAACAATTATGAAAAAGAAGAACAAACGTATCTCAAACGTGATGACTTTAAATGTTTGAGTGTTGATGAATGCCAATTGTTGGAAGAGTTTTGATGAGAGTTACGATGAAAATCGCCTAGTGTTTTTGTGAAGAGAATGACGATATGAAGTTAGAGCGTTGATAGGTATTGAAAACTTAGAGTCTAGTTCTCTGAAGTATTTCATGCAAAATAGAAATAACGTCAGTTCTTCAAGTAAAACTGACGTGTATGTTTTAATTAAAAATAAAAAATATAAAAAAACACCTTAGCGCCATATTCTAAGAAATACATTTAAAATATCTATCACGTCGGTTTTTTATAAATAAAACCAAGGGATATGAATATATAAAATAAAAAAAATAAAAAGGCTTTTGAAAAAATTGATCTAAAATATTAATGCAAAATATGTCACCTCTCAGTAAAACCATGTAAGTGATGTTAATACTAATAAAAAAGGAAGAAAAAAAATGTAAGATGGATAGAGGCCAACTAAAAAAAGATTAAACCATTAAAAAAATATAAAATGCAGTAACGGAGATTCGAAGCGAGCTCCCTTATAATTATATTCTCTCGGTTTTTAAGAAAACCTGAGGAAATAGGTTGTATATTTTTCTTTTAAAATAGAAAATGCCGCTCCTAGGATATATCTCATCGGTTTTTAAATATTCAAGGTGAAAGTTTCGTCGTAAAATGTTTTATTTATGGTAGTGTATTTGTATTTAATTGAAATGTGATTATACCTTAGCAACTTCGACATTTGATTTCTAGGGGCACATGTTAGAATATGCAGCATCTTATTTATTCACCTTTAATAGGTTAAATACAACTCGACATACTACTAGACTAAAATAAAAATTTATACAATTAGTATCTATATTTTCTTTAAGAATATAATATGAGATACTTTTCAAAATAAAGCTAGTAAATAACTAAAGTTTGAAAAATCTTGTTAAATAAAGATTGAAGGAATTGTTGTATAGGTTTGTTACTTTTGTTAGTTAGTTAGTTGTGAATTAGTTAAATGATTGCATTGCAAATATTGATAATAACAGCCTTGTATTTAAAGTAATTGAACTATTAAATGAAAGTAGGAATATCATTGTATTCAACAATGTGAAAACAAGATTTTGGGTCTGCAATTGTATCTCTAAGTTTTGATAATATCAAATAGTATGTCTGTATGAACAATTTTGTACAACTAATGTTTCTTATTTGTGAGAACTTAACAAACAGGTTATGCATCCGTAAAGTGGCGCGAACACAATGCTTAAACGAAAATACTTCGCCTATACACTTAAAAAGCAGAACTCAACTCAAGAAAATATAAAGTCCACAAGACTCTGATACAAAAGAGGAAAAGAACGAGTTCTGAAGATAAAAGTTCTGATCGAACGAAGTCCAGATACTGATACAAAAGAGAAAGAGAACAAGTTCTGAAGATCTGAAGACATAGGTTCTGATAGAACGAATTCCAGATGCTGAAGGCATATGCTCTCTGATCAAAGTTCTGAAGAACTAATCGAGTCTCTACTCATGCTTCAACCAGATACTATCAGAACCCTCTGAAGATATGAAGACAACGCACCAAGCGAACAAGGTTCTGAAGACCAAGTGCAGAAGACTCTGAAGACGTTGTTCTGAAGATCCGAAGACTGGAAAATCTCAAGAACCTAGCTAAGTTTTCCCTTCTTACTCATGCTCGTAAAAAGCCTCTGAAGTTGAGAAGCCAAGAAGACAAAGCTACATAGTACATTTGTACCTTAATTTAAGCGAAAATATCTTGGTAACAGTGCAAACAGTACATACGAGGATAGTCTGGCAAGACAGGACACAAAAGTTTTTATCTATCCTTACGCTTCTAGCCGCCAGCCTAGTTAGCTATCATGATTACACTTCAACGGCTCTTTCTACACGACTATAAAAAGGAAGCAAGAGACTTGAAGAAAGACACACGAACGCCACTGCAATACTCTTTCTATCTGAAATCTTTCTTAAGTCATTCTGGTCAAAACGTGTTTACATTTTCAGCTTATATAGAAGCATTTCTCTGTAAACGAATTTTATTCAAACTTAGGTTTGTGTTCCTTAAGAAAGACCTTGTGGTGGTATTTCTTGAGAAGTCTAAGTCGTGTGTCTTAGAGGTTGTTCCTTGAGTAAGACCTGTGAGGTTGTATTACTTGAGAAGTCTAAAACTTGTGAGTTTTAGAGGTTGTGTTAGTCACCAGCAGTTTAGCTCGTGCATTGTACTGATTTGATTGAATAGTGGATTAAGACCTCGTTGAGAGAGGCAAAATCACCTTGGCGGGTGGACTAGACTAGCTTGAGTGTTTCTCAAGTGAACTAGTATAAACATAACGTGTTATTGTGTTGTGATTCAAAAAGAGTTTTTATTGATAAAAGAAAGAGTCTATTAAAAAGTAAGTTTTAACAAAAGAAACAATTTTATTTTGGAAAACCAATTCAAACCCCCTCCCCCTTTCTTGAGTTTTTCACACCTTCAAACAAGTGGTATCATCACCCTCGTTGATATTTTAATCCCCTCAAACTAAAAAAAACCGCAGTTTTGAGCTATAACTGTCAACCATTTTTTCTTCTTGTGCCATTGCTTCCACTTCCTCTATTCTTTTTTGAACCCTTTTGTCATACCCTAATTTTTTACCCCTAAGATGCCACCTCATTTACATCATTTACATGACATTCATCATAACATATATGTGTGTGTCTTTATGCATCACTAACCCATTACAAATACAAGATGTGTGTGCACTACTACGTAAATACCAATTAACAACGGTTGGGAAAAGTATATAATGACGTAGGTGTAGGCATTGTTATGTAGAGTGTCGTTGTAAATGGATACTTATAATCACGGGCAATTAACCGTTGTAATTACCTGGAAACAGCGCACCCTATCACAAAGGTTATTAAAACGCACAGTTGTGATAAATATAATGCTCATAGGTTCGATTCCCAGCTGCGCCCTTTTGATATTTATTTTTTTCTGTGCAGCGCGCGAGATATTATTACGGTTATATTTTATACCCGTCGTTATATATTTTGTGTCGCTCCCGGGATTTTCATCCAAGTACAAATGCAAAAGTGGCACCGAAACAGAGTCGCCAGCAATGTGTATTTATCCCAGGAGAGGGAAAGGAAACACCGCATAAACCTGAAGGAAAGGATAGAGCATGGTCTTGCGACTAAGAGAACTGGGCTCGGGAGTCGGTTACGCGCGAGGAAGGTATTAGCACCCCCACGCGTCCATCGTACCCGTTGGGATCCACGCTTGCTTGTCTCGATCAAAGGGTGTCGTCGTCTGGAGCTCCGCTGCTACTGTAAAGGGAAAGGAGCGGGAAAAAGGAAAAGGAAAAGAGAGAGAAAAAGAAAAAAATGTAGGGAAAATAAAAGAAGTGCTCGCATGGGCCCTACCCCACTGCCTACGTATCTCATCGGGAGCATGAGAATCAGAGCGACGTAGTTCCCCTCAACGAGGGTCGCTTTGTTTGTGTTTTTTGGGAACGGCTAACGTTCTAGCTCAGGTGTTGCAGGCTCGCTGGTCCGAGTGCGTTACCATCTTGCAAGAGAACGAGTAGGAGCACGTTCGTACGCTGAGAGTGAGTGAGATGAGAAAAGAATTCCCGATGGAAAGACGTTATTGTTGGTTTGAAGTTTTTTAGAAAGAAGTGTCTTTTACAGTTGTTTGCAACTTGCATTGAACCAAAGTCTTAAATATAGGAACGAATACTTTCGCGCATCATCCCCAACAGGACGTACACTAGGTATCCTAGAAGAATGAGAGGAAGCCCCTCGTTCTCCATTTCCCACACATAAGGCTCAAGCGCAATACACGTTAACCTTTATTAAGTGTTTTTTCACTTTTCTTTTGGGATGAGAAGAGAAACGACGCAAGGGAAATTCTAAAGGGAAACTAAGAGTCCTAATGTTATCATGCATGGATATCCTAGAGTTAGTGAGGTTTAGGAGAAAAGACTACCTAACCTAATGTTAATCCTACTCCAAGCTCAATCAAAAATTAAGTTGGACTAGGTAGCTCTAAAGGGGAAAGAATCCAAGACTTGAACAAGTCTTGAGATTCATGGGATGATAAAGAGTGGAAGAGAAGAAAAGAGAAGGAGAAGAAGAGAGAAGAGACACAATAGATGGCAGCAAGCATACCACATAAAAAATATTCAACTCAAATCAATCAACATGTTTCAAAGAGTAATGCAAAATAATTCAAGTAAGCATACAAAAATAAACATGAAAAGATGCAAGCACGCTTGAATTAAATGCACAATTAGACATACATGGATTTCATAACAAAGTGAAATGAGAAAGGCAAGATGAAAATGAAACAAGACCGGAACTTACATCACATTATCATCATCAATTCACAAGTGTAAAAGAGATTCACAACATGAAGCAATAAAGTCCAAAGAAGCTCACAAAAGGAAAGGTAATGATATTCACCATACAATTCAAACCACAATGATCAAGTGAGATGAAAATCAAGTAATGAACCCAAAGGGCAGTAGCATACACATTAACATCATACCAAGATCAAACTCAAGTCATACAAGATTAATCATCAAGCAACACATTCAAAACATGCATCAAAATTAAGAAAGACATTCACTTATCATTCATGCAAGCAAAGCAACGAAACATGTGAAGCAAAGAGTGAGAACATGTCACATAAAGCACCTTAAACCAAGAGGGTCAGAACCTCTAGCATGTCATACAAATCAAACAAAAGGTTTCATACATGAGTGTGATCATACAAAGAAGCCATCACAAGATTAGGTTGAACATACCACAAGATTCAAGTCCAAAACAACATCAACTTGTAAAATCAAGAACAAATTGAAAAATGACCAAATGAGGATAATTCCAAAGCCACAAGTAAGCTCAAACAGAACATGATCAAACAATAAAAACATCTCAAGCATCATTCCATCACAAGCAAGCAAATGCACTCAAACTAAATCAAGCATCCAAGTATACCTCAAACAAACTTGCATCACAAACAAAATTCAACCAAAAATAGTAAAGTGGATCAATAAAATCCCAAAAAATATTCAAACAGAAGTTAACTCAGTCAAGTAACATGTGCAAAAAGACCAAACCAAAATTCACAAACCAAGTACCTCAAACAATTAGACAAAGATCAAGTAAGCACCAAGTATCAATATGCAAAAGAAAGGGACCAAAATGCAATATGGAAAAGTTTTAAAAATGAAACAAAAATGTTATTATGCAATTTAATATGTCACCTAATGCAAAAAGAATGGATTAAAAATGTGTTGTGGATGAAGAGAAATAAAATTTGCAAGTGAAGCAATTCTCCAGAAAAAGCGTATGGGTACTCTATCTTGACTAGAAAAATGCAAGGATCTCAAATATCCAGTCCATTTCAACAAACAATTAACCAATAATTAGAATCGAACAATAACAAGTTTAGATCTAAAACTTTAAATCAACAATACACACATGATACACGTCCAAACTTCAAATAAAATAGATCATCATGCTCAGGGAAGTTCACAGATCATTATGCATATCAAAAATTCAAGTTCTGTGAGTATGAAAAATTCACCAACCTGAACCTTGTAGAACTTGAAAACCTCCAAGAAATCCTTCCAAGTACTGCAGATCCACTCCTTGGAACCTTTAGATGCAAAATAAATGCAACTAGAGCTTGAAATCGTGGTAGATCTTGAGATTTAAGCTTGAACCCTCTTGAATGGCACTTGATGAAATCTTCAGTATGAGCTCAAAATAGCAGTGGATTCTTGCTCTATTTTCTTCACTGATCAAGAATATGAAGAGAAAACTCAAAGAAGCTCCAAGAAGAATGCGATTCAATGAGAGGAAGTGTGAGAGCAAAAAACCACAATTGTGCAAATGAGAGTCTCTACCCTAGCTGTGAGGGTATGAGTAAGCATATATACCCTCCATTAGTTCACTGATTAGGATTAAGAAGTGATTAGAACTCTTGTTAATGAGATTTGGGTGAAATTGCAAAAATGCATTTTACACCACCACCACTAATTCACACGTGGGAAACCCTTGCCACCAGTATAATTCACCTCTAATTTACTCATGTATCACTTCTGAATTGATTTCGTGCCTTGTACTTTCTTGGTTTGCAAGTTTTGAATTAATTTGGCATTTTTGCACTTTGTGAAAATAATGAAAAATATGGCATGGAATGAATTGATTCAAAGGCCAAAAATACTCCTCTTGACTTGTATTTTGATGTTGTAATATGACATGAACCAAAAAGATCAATTACAAGTCCATTTGTGCCAAAATGCAAAAGGTGGAAAAATGGAACCATATGAAAACCTCAAAATGCACCTTGCCATCTTTTGACCATAACTTGAGTTCTACAAATGGTATGGAAACCATCTAGTACTTTTTGGAAATGGGAGAAAAAGATCTTCAACTTTCATGTTGGAGGAAAATGCATTTGGGGCTTCCTTGATGATGAAAAGTCAAGTTGAATGTGATGGAAAAGTTGCCAAAAATGGAAAGTTTTCATTATAGGTCATTTTCCAAATTTAGTAACTTTTGCACAAACTCTTGATTTTTGATGAATGGCATGAATCTTGACAATTGAAGACCATATGATGATGTGAGACCTTGAAAACCATGAAAAGAAGCTCAAAATTCCACAGTTGACTTTCTCCTTTTGAACTGTTGACTTTTGCTTATTACACAAGTAACTGATCCATTGAACATCTTCCTCAAGGAACCAATGGCCAAGATTCCCTCCATGAACACTTAAGAACATAAGGAATGCCATGAGATCAAGTCTTGCCCAAGAAATCATAAATAAACTGATTTTAGGTCCAACCCTAGTTTTGGCACCCTCTGGTTAGGAGGAAAAAACACATCCTCCAAATCTCAATTCCTCTGAATATGTTGTGTATCCTCTCAAACAAAGATGAGATATGTCCTTTGGAGGTGATAAAAACTCAAAGAGCTTGCACATTTGGGGGTCAGATCCCAACTTTTGACTGCCTTGTGTAGGAGATCATGCACTGTCCAATCTTCTTGGTGAACTCTCCTCTCCCTATGACTTGTGAGGGAAAATGGAGATGACACATGATGTAAGAGGTCCTTGAAACTTGTGAGAAACACTTGGTCTTCTCCTTTAGCTTTGGATGATGAACACCTTGGAAAAACACCTGATCACATGCCCTTATGCAGGATGCAATGCAAAATGCTTGATGTTTGTTTTTCTATGCTTGAATGCAATGCAATGCAATGAAAGCTCATGCTAAATGATATGAAGAAAAGAGAGGGCAAATTTTGGGGTATTACAGCTGCCCCTATTCAATCACTATAGACCTGAACGGATGATAGCGATTGCTGTCATACTTTCAAGGTATGAAGAGATTAAATACCGACAATAACCCAAAATTTTGCACTCTGTAGGGAAGAAGAAAAGGAAAATAAACCCAACCAAACGAACTCTGCTTGAATAAAACTCTGAAGATGAATAAAACAACTGGAAGGATGTCTTTTATATAACGCCAGACGACTACTGGCCTGCCACACTACGGGTGGACTTTAGCAATGTCTTTTGTACAACGCTAGACGACTACTGGCCTGCCACACTACGGGTGGACTTTAACAATGTCTTTTGTACAACGCTAGACGACTACTGGCCTGCCACACTACGGGTGGACTTTAGCAGCTGCATTGCTACACTACGGGGGACTTTCGCCAATCTACAGTTGGATTTGCTGAGATGCCACACTACGGGGGACTTCTGCCAATCTACAGTTGGACTTGCTGAGATGCCACACTACGGGGGACTTCTGCCAATCTACGGTTGGACTTGCTGATGATCTGCCACCCTTGGATGGTCTTTCGCCAATCTACGGTTGGACTTAGCTGCTGAAATGCCACACTACAGGGGACTTCTGTCAATCTACGGTTGGACTTGGCTGCTGTCATACCCCAAAATTTGCCCTCTCTTTTCTTCATATCATTTAGCACGAGCTTTCATTGCATTGCATTGCATTCAGGCATAGAAAAATTAAGCATCAAGCATTTAGCATTGCATCTTGCATAAGGGCATGTGATCTGGTGATTCTCTAAGGTGTTGATCATCCAAAGAAGAAGACCAAGTGCTTCTCACAAGCTTCAAGGACCTCTTACATCATGTATCATCTCCATTTGATCTCACAAGTCATGGGAAGAGGAGAATTCATCAAGAAGATTGGACAGTGCATGATCTCCTACACAAGACATTCAAAAGTTGGGATCTGACCCCCAAATGAGCAAGCTCTTTGATTCTTTATCATCTCCAAATGGCACATGTCATCATTGGTGGACATGATACAAATCATATTCAGAGGAATTTGAATTTGGAGGATGTGCTTATTTCTCCTAACCAGAGGGTGCCAAAACTAGGGTTGGACCTAAAATCAGTTTATTTCTGATTTCTTGGGAAATACTTGATCTCATGGCATTCCTTATGTCCTCAAGTGTCTAGGGATGGAAGATTGCCCATCAATTTGTCTCAGAAGGTTTTCAATTGATCAGAAACTTCAAAATCAGGAGAATTGGGAATAAAGTCAACTGGGCAGTGAAAAAGTCAACTCCGGACCTTTTGAGGTCAACATCATGATTTTCAAGTCAAATATGGTCCATGGACAAGATTTGGTCAAGAGATGTTCAAGGATTCATGAAAAATCAAGAATGTGGAAAAAGTTACTAAAATTGGAAAATTAGGTTTTTAGAAACTTACTATTTTTAGTAAGTTTTTAATCACTTTCTAAGCCATTTTTCACCATGTTCAAGGCATCATTCAAAAACCTTTTCCAAATGGAAGTTGTAGATTGAAGTTTGCCCTTCAAAATGGATACAAGAACCATGACATTTGAGTTGTTTATGAAAGAGTTATGATGCTCCCAAGTTGGATGTTTTCATTCTTACAAAGTTCAAAAACTTAGAATTTTTTCTAAGTGTTTTAGGACAGATTTTGAAGCAACTTTCATGGAAAATTTCTTCATAGATCCCAGCTCCAATTCAAGATATAATCAACATGAGATATGTTCTTTGTCATGTGGGCTTTCCATAGAGCACAAATATGTCACAAATGGAGCTATTTTCATCAAGATATGACCATGCAAAGTGAAGCTTTTCCAACCAATTTCAAAGCATGGCATGATCCCAATTTCTTGGCATATTTTATCATGGGTTTTGCAGCATTCTTGTACTACCTAAACCACACGTTTCAACACCAATTACCTCACTACAACATTGCCTTATATGTCCAAACATACATCACATGCCATGCACATTTCATGCACTAAAATCCATCTTGTTTTGCCAAAATAGGAAAGGAAAATTTGCACACACTCTGACCATTCTTTCCTCTCTCGTGCTATGTACACCACCCCTCATTTCATGATCCATTTGACAAAAAAAAATCACACAAAAACACCTACATGTCAGACAAACCGGACCACCCTCTTCCTTTTCCAATTTTTGCCAAAAATTCCAAACACACATTTACCATCCTTAGGCCCATTAAAAAGTTGACAACCCACCATATTTAAGGAATACAAACCCTAAACGTGAGGGAGGTTCTCATTTTTGGCAAGATCAGATCAAAAAGTTCAGTTTCTCTCATTTTTTTCATCACACTCGAGTTGTTGATTTTCTGAGTTTTCTGGAAGTTTTCTTGGCGGAATCATCACCTATTAAACACCATCTTGTTTCTGTACGCAAAGAGTTACTTCTGTATCCATTGTTTGGAGTTCTACAAGCTCCATATTCTTCATTTTCGGGTTAAAGTAGTGTGAAGAGTTCTAGCAACTTGCTGACCAAAACGAGCTGTGATCTGCATTCTCCAAGTAACGTTGAAGTTTTCCATAGCATTGGTATAGCTCAATCTTGTCAAAGAAGCAACGGACTATTCTCCGTTAGGTAAAAATCTCAGATCTAATATCTCTCATATTAAACGTGCATTGAACCTTGCTGTTGGCTGTTCTGAAGTCCTACAGAGATGTAGGCATTGTTTGGTTGGTTTTTGGCTGTGTTTGAGATGTTTTCAGTTTGAGCATGTTTCCTTTTGGCTTGCGATTCATCATGAAATACGTGTTGAAAATTACTTTTGATGGTGGATTTGAAATCTCCTTGAAATTCTATGCAAGATGACGTCCTCTTTTATTCGTTTTGGTGTTGTTTTGTTCTGAACTCCGGCGAGTCTCCCGGAGAAGATGACCGGAGCTAGGGCTCCGGCATCTTATGTGTACTCTGATCGGTGAGGGTTTGAAACGCTGACTGGCCAATGAGAAGGGAGTCTTGTTCCAGCTCATTTATTGAGACTCCAGCGTGGCCAGGCTTTGAGACCAAACACAGCGTTTCATTTATTTGGTTTTTTTATTTGATTCTGAATGAAGCAATAACATTGGGCTTGGCACTTTTGATTTTCGCACCCCACCATTTGAGGCCCACTGCGTGCACAAGCCTGGATCATGTGTTAGCTCGTTTTGCTGATGCACCCCCTTGTTCTTCTCTTCATTTCCTTTCTTATTTTCATATTTAGTTTCCATTTGATTTTTATTTTATTTGTTAAACACATTTTAAAAATTCACAAAAATATTTTTCTCATCATTTATTGTCTTGTGATTATTTTCCATATTTTTATTTTATTTTTAATTTCTCTTCCCTATTTTATTTTGAAATTAAATTGATGACGTATTTCCAATGATACCCTTCATCTAGGGTTAGAATGTTCTTAAATTTTACTCATCATTTGAGATCGATCTTTTGGTTACTTGTGGAGGATTATATGAGGATATTTTGATGCTGGTTTGAGATTGGTTTGAGTTACTTTTAGTGACTTGCCACTCAAGTTTTATTGACCCTAGATCTTTTTTCGATTATGTGAACATCTTGACTTGTGGATCACTTTTAGACAAGCTCTTTAACCATTTTTAATCCAATCTTTTTGTACATGTTACTTGACTGAGTTAACTTCTGTTTGAGTATTTTTTGGGAATTTATTGGACAACTTTTCTATTTTTGGTTGATCCTTACTTGTGATGCAAGTTTGATTGAAGCATACTTTGATACTTGACCTAGTTTGAGTGCATTTGCTTACTTGTGATTGAGTGATGCTTGAGATGTTTATATGGTGTGATCATGTTCTGTTTGATCTTGTTTGTGGCTTTAGAATCATCTTCATTGATTCATTTTCCAATTTGATCTTGATTTTCTAAGTTGGTGTTGTTTTGACTTGAATTTTGTGGTATGTTTGACCTAGTCTTGTGCAATGCTCCTTTGTATGAAACAACCAATGCTTGAGGCCTTTTGTTTGACTTGTATGACATGCTATAGGTTCTGACCCTCTTGGTTTAAGGTGCTTTATGTGACATGTTCTCACTCTTTGCTTCACATGTTTCTTTGTTTGTTGGCATGAATGATAAGTGGATGTTTTGATTAACTTTGATGCATGTTTTGAATGTGTTGCTTAAGGATTCATCTTGCATGATTTGAGTTTGAATTTGGTATGATGTTGACACATATGCTACTGCCCTCTTGAATTCATTACTTGGTTTTCATCTCACTTGATCATCATGGTTTGATTTGTATGTTGCATATCATTATCATCGATTTTGTGGTTTCTTTGGCTCATAATGCATCATAATGTGAAACATTCTTGCATGTTTGGATTAGATGATCATGATATGAATTGAATTCTAACTTGGTTTCACTTTCATCTTATTTTGTTCATGTCATCTTTGTATGAGCTCTTAGTGTGTGAAATTGTGAATCTTGTGCAAGTTTACTTGCATCCTTTCTTGTGTGCCTTCACTTGTATACTTGATATGTGCTTATATGATCTTTGAAGCATGTTTTGTGTTTTGATTTGGATATGATGTTTATGATGTGCTTGCTGCCCCATCTCTTTTCTCACCTCTCTTCTTCTTCTTCTCTCTTCTTCTCTTTCACTCTTTCTCATCCCATGAATCTCAAGACTTATTCAAGTCTTGGATTCTTTTCCCCTTAGAGCTACCTAGTCCAACTTAATTTTCGATTAAGCTTGGAGTAGGATTAGCATTAGGTTAGGTAGTCTTTTCTCCTAAACCTCACTAACCCTAGGATATCCGTGCATGATAACATTAGGACTCTTAGTTTCCCTTTAGAGTTCCTTTGCGTTTTCTCTCTTCTCACCTCAAAAGAAAAATAAAAATACTTAATAAAGGTTAACGTGTATTGCGTCCGAGCCTTAAATGTAGGAAATGAAGAACGAGGGGTCCCCCCTCCTCTTCTAGAGTGTTTAGCATACGTTCCATTTGGGGGCGACCATGCGATTCACTCGTTCCCGCACGATAGACTTTGGTGCAATGCAAGTTGCAAGCTAACTTAAAAAACACTTCTGTCTAAAAAACTTCAACCAACAATAACGTCTTTCCTTCGGGAATTCTTTTCTCATCTCACTCACTCTTAACGTACGAACGTGCTCCTACTCGTTCTCTTGCAAGATGGTAACGCACTCGGACCAGCGAGCCTGCAACACCTGAGCTAGAACGTCAGCCATTCCCAAAAAACACAAACAAAGCGACCCTCGTTGAGGGGAACTACGTCGCCCTGATTCTCATGTTCCCGATGAGATACGTAGGCAGTGGGGTAGGGCCCATTCGAGCACTTCTTTTATTTTCCCTACATTTGTTTCTTTTTCTTTCTCTTTTCTTTTCCGTTCCTTTCCCTTTCCAGTAGTAGTGGAGCTCCAGACGACGACACCCTTTGATCGAGACAAGTAAGCATGGATCCCATCGGGTACGATGGACGCGAGGGGGTGCTAATACCTTCCTCTCGCGTAACCGACTCCCGAACCCAGTTCTCTTGGTCGTAAGACCATGCTCTTTCCTTTCTCTTCAGGTTTATGCGGTGTTTCCTTTCCCTCTCTTGGGATAAATACACATTGCTGGCGACTCTGTTTCGGTGCCACTTTCGCGTTTGTACTTGGATGAAAATCCCGGGAGCGACAGCTGCGACTTTTAAAAGGAGTCAGACGACTACTGACTTGCCACACTACGGGTGGACTTTCCAATGATTTGCCACCCTTAGATGGACCTTTTGCCAATCTACGGTTGGAATTTCCAATGATTTGCCACCCTTAGATGGACCTTTTTCCAATCTACGGTTGGACTTTCTGATGATTTTTCACCCTTAGATGGACCTTTTGCCAATCTACGGTTGGACTTTCCAATGATTTGCCACCCTTAGATGGACCTTTTGCCAATCTACGGTTGGACTTTAAGAATTCCAAAATTGGATTACTCTCTGCATCCGTGTCAGACATCTCTGCTGACTCTGCTAAGGAACAATGATCAATGATTTGACTTCGGAGACTCCTGAAAGGATAATATCTCTGCTGAAGAATGAATGAGCAATCCGTCTGTTCTGAATTGTCAAGTTTGCCAAAAGTAAATTGGACTTTGGAATATGGGGAAATGATGATTCTGCCAGGAATTACTTCATCTGTTTGGGGGATGAATTCTGGTCACAGCAACTCCGATGGGGATGATAATTTCTTTGCATGACGTCTTGCTAGGGAAGAAAAGTCATTAAAACTCTACTTGAGGATCTATCAAACTTGAGATCCTTTGCGGGGAGACTCAACCGGCTAGGGCAAGAATATACTATCACCTTGCTGGGGAATAGATTTTGTTGATCAATAGGCCTCTGTGGGGATAAAGCAAATCAGCTGGGGAGTATTGTTGACAAGATTCAATGCTAAACTCTGTGGGGATACCAATACCAGAGATACGATCTTGCTGGGAATTAAAGCTACTCTGTCGGGGATATGCAAATCCTAGTCAGAACATGTTCTGCTGCAACCTGCTGGGAGAGAATCCTTATATCTACTAGGGAAGCTCAAAGCAACTCCATAGTAATCTGCTGAAGAATGAAATTGTCAAGCTTAGGATAAGTGTCACAATGCCCCATGTTAGGCGAACTTTTTGTTTGACGATTCCGTTGGGGGTAATGAGTTTATAACACAACTCTGCTGGAGAAAACCGCTTTAAAGCACCTCGTGCTGGGAAATGCCTTTTGATAGGATTTTACAGAAGATCAAGCATCTTCAAACTCTACTGGGGATGATAGATCTGGAACAAATCCTGCTAGGGGAAAAACAAAATGCCCCATGTTCGGGAAAGCCAACAACTTGCTTCCTGCTCCATAATACTAGACTTACCTGAAGAAATGTCATAAGAGGATTTTACAGAAGATCAAGCATCTTCAAACTCCTAACGACTTTACTGGGGATTAATCACCAACTTCGGTGTCTGCGAAACAACTTTACTGGGGAATTCGCAACCGTTATCAGCACAGAAAAGCTTGTAGCTGTAGGAAGTACTGAATGAGAGAATCGACTTAATAAGATATAATGATACTCAGTTGAACTCAATTCACTGATATCGAGACGTCATGAACGACCGTTGACCGTCTGATAGACTTAATCAATAAACATTGTGACAAACGGGTGACAAGTGAACCCTTCCCTGAATATGATTGCCCTAGTCTCCTACGTGGGAATAAGTGATTACTTGTCTAGCTTACGATCATCTGAATCTGTTACCTGCAACAAAGCAATACACATACATGCCCCAGGATATGACTTCTGCAACTGAGAAAATCTAACGTTGAACCACCACTTATTGGGAGAAAGGTTTCGAAGCATCTCTGGCCGGGAACATTATTAATGAAACCTGCTGAAGACGAGGGACGACAAATGCCTTGAGTTGGGATGTCCCTTTTTGAAACCTTTTGGCTGATTGACAACAGTTTTTTCCTTTCACTTGCCCAGACCGTCATGGTCCACCAAAAGAAAATGTCTCAAGAGGATTTTACAGAAGACTTGACATCCAAAACGTCTCAATGTCTTCAAACTCTTGGAGAGATTCGTCAGATCTCGATGTAACTGCCCCAAACTGTGTGGCCTACAGCGGAATCTTGAAGTAACTGCCCCAGTTTTCTGAACTCTGAAGGGATTTCTTTGACGTGATTGGCTCAAATTGGCTATACCTTAAAGAAATGGTTCAACGTGATTGCCCCAGATCGACTACGTCTTAGCACAACTTGTTGGAAAAGCTCCTGCTCAACAGAGTTTCCTGAGGAAATACCATTTGATGTGGTTGTCCTTTAGGAGTTTCAGGATTCTCAACTCGGTAAGATTAAGCTTCTGGACTGAATTTCCATATGTAAACTTCTTTTGATGTCAAAAAAATGTATGCAAGCAGAAAATGCTTTAATCTGAGAATGAAAATTCTAATGCAACACACATGTTGATCTTGAAGTTTACTGAAAAGATGTCGCAAACCCTTTGTGAACGAATCACGGGTTAGGATACGACATTAATCTTTGAATGAAAGAATGCAATGCACATGCAACACCAACAAAGATCTTTTAGCACAACTCATAGGAGTCAGGAACGCTATCTCTTGGTAGTGTGCTTTGAAATAACCCGGTTTCAATTAGGACTTTTGAGGGTTGTATCGTGGCCTGGTTCACGGTTTTCAGAAAAAATTGCTTATGGCTCAAAGTTTATCAGTGCCCACCCATTCTCCGTGACGTTCTCCAGTCCTACATTCAGCTAATTTGGCACAAGCGCTCATCTCCCACGCATCTGATGGTTTGACACCTAATGAGGTTTTGGAGTAACAGTCACCCCTTTGTCTTTTGTTCGTAGTCACACGAATTTGTTCTTGCTTGAGGATTTTCTTTTGTAATCCTTTTGTTTTTCACTTTCTCATTCTTTTTCTTATCCCTAACTTTTGCCTGGACAGATTCTTTTGAATCTTTAGATTTTGAAGTCCAGCGGGATGCCCTAACTTTTGCCTAAGTCGTTTGTTTTCAAGTTTTGACTTAGCGGGCTTTTCTTTCTTTTTTTCTTTTTTTTTTGAACACGTCGTGTGACACCGGCTCGTCTTGACTTTGTTGAAAGGGTTATGACTGCATCAGTCTTCGATTACTGATGGATAACCATTATGGTTTCGCACTCTTGACCTCTTGACGGTAGAATAGAAGGTAATGGATCCTCAGATGCACACTCCTTTGAAATGTGAACGCTTGGTCAAATTAACTGACACCTACCCTGCCCCTGGGTTAAAATGTGAGGTTTTTTTCGTACGAAAGAAACTCCTACTTCAAGGCTCAAAGGGGTTAACGAGGGTCTATCTCCCTTATCTCTCCAGTGTTTGGGTATTCGAAACAATGCCTGTACATCCTCAACAGGGTTCTGTTCAAAAGCACACAATTAGAGATTTTTGCGTTTTTACCTCATCATCCTCCCTCATAGAGCTTAAGCAAGAAAAATTGGTATTGCAGTGCACATTAGCATTAAATGAGTAAACACAAATGAAATTAATCAAGAAAACATATCCATTGCATTAAAATCATCAAACCAAATACAAACAAGTTTTAACATGCAAACAATGTCTGAACAAACAAATAAAGACTACATATTAAAATGCGACAAAGAAACTAAATGATTGTCCTTGTTGAGGAGGCCTGACTCCGTCTGGACTGACTACTTCTGATGATGTCTTTCCCTTTTCACGTGTTGGCTTGGGAAGCTTTAGTTAACATGCAGCCCATTTGTAGTGAAAATATTGATCCCAACATCAATCAGATCTTGCACTTTATGCCTGAACACCTTACAATCTTCAATGGCATTCCCCGGTGCCCCTGAGTGGTACCCGCACCTAGCATTCTTGTCATAACCTGGCGGAAGAGGATACGGGACAGGAGCAACTTCCCTTAACTGAATCAAAGAGTCTTGAAGCAAATGGTCAAGCAGCTGACTGTGAGGAACAGTAATAGGATCAAATTTTCTCTCAAGCCTTCTGGGTCTCTGATACCTCCTCTGGGAGCTAGCCTGCTGATGATACTGATTCGAGTACTCCTCTTTTCCAAGCACTTTTCTTTTCAAACTTGGCCTATGACCGGGAACAAGCTGCTGACATGGGGATTTTGAGACCAAAGACTGCAAGATATGCCCTTGACTTGATGCCGCTTCAAGAGGGGATGCCAGGGAATTCACATTTCCTGCAGTAGGAGTAGAATTACTCTACATGCTTACGCCGCCCGGCGCAAAATTTATCGCCTTCGAATCAATCAGATCTTGAACCACATTATGAAAGGCTTTGCATCTTTCCACATTGTGCCCCGGCGCACCAGAGTGAAAGTCGCAATGGGCACTTGCATCATAATTGAGTGGGAACTTTCCATCAGGGCGATTTATCGTCCGAAGTTCAACCAATTGGAGTTGGAGTAGGTGCCTCAACAGCTGGGCATAGGACATGGGAAGTAGATCAAAGATTCTGTCAGGTTTCTTCGACTTTGGTAGGTACTTCCTAGCCTTGGGACCGTCTGGGGAAACAAGAGGTAACTGCTGGTGAGTAAGTTTCAGAGCTCCAGGTGGTGCAGAAAATTCGTGAGACATATCACTCTTGGGAATAGGTTCCATAGGCAAGGGTGGAATGACAACTTCTGTTACAGCCTCTGGTGTGGGATTACCACCTTTCTGAGCACATTTCTCACAACTTCCATAACAAAACTCATCTGGGGCTTCACTTGATTGACCTCCTCCTTCAGCATCTTCTGGCCCTGAATCAAAGCTTGCATGTCCACCATAAAGTGCCCCAGCTGGGCTTTCATCTCAGTCACCTTCGCTCGGAGTTGTTCCACATCTGAACCCTGATTGTGATGAATAGAGCAGTGGGAAGAAGTCATGTTTGCTATCCTGCAGAGAATACCCAGTCAGAACAAGAAATCCGCTCCGGAACACCTATTATGCAAAAATGCTTATGATCATGATAATGCAAATGCAAAATGCAAACAAACATATTTAAACGTTTACAGGCCGAATCTGCTTTGATTCCAGTTTTGGGCAAGGGATCGGACACAACATCGGAAAATAAATCTGAATCCAGAAATACCGCAGAATCAATCAAAAGACAACTCCTTTCAAACAAACTGATAACCATTGAAACAAACATTGCAATAACATAGCATAAGGAGTCATACAAATAGGTTCAATACAATCAAAAGTGATTCCATCAACAATCCTGATGGTAGTCACAACAAGAACAAGCAACAGAATTACTACAAGTCAATTCCAAATAAACCGGCTTCAATCTCCTCAAGAAGGTTCACAGTATCTGGATGAGCAGGTCTTTCTAGCAAACCCTTGATCAACCTGTTCCTCTTCTCAACATCCTGCTTCAGCCTAGCAACCTGCTCTTCAACATTGTTGCCTTCGTGCTTTGGTTTCTTGATTCCCGCTTGCAGCTTAAGCTCTTCAATTTCTTTCTGGGCTTCTTTCCATTTGGCAAAGTAACGGTCTTTCCTCGCTTTCACTACCTGAAGCTCTTCTTGCAGCTCTTCATTCTTAATCTTGGCTTCCTTCCAGATATCCTAATACGTGGCCAGTTCATCCTCTGCTTTAGTCAAAAGCTTCTTGTTTTTCCTCTTAGCTTTGACTGACGAATCAGCAGCCACACTGATCTTTTTGAAGTGTTGAGCCCTGTCAGCAAAATCCTTCTCTTTTTTCTCTAGGTGCGTAGTCATGTCTTGGACTTTCCATTTCAGCTCCAAGTTGTCATGTAGAGCACTCTGTAGTCAACTACTCATGTCAGAGTTTTCCACCCTCAAATCAGATACCAACTTACGCTGCTTATCAAATTCTTCAAATGGTACAGTGAGTCTTTCATCCACACTTTCTGGGTACAACATAGGTGCTCGATCAAAAGGCAAGTAACACTCCTCAACTCTCTATTTTATCCAATCCACATAAGGAAGGAAAGCCTGATTGTTAGGTTTGCTCAGAATGGCCTTGCCTTTCTTCAGGATACTACCCCAAGCTTCAGAAGCTCTCTGCGCCTCCTCCAATCCTTCAGATGAGTGAAAATACAATGAATCTTCCACATCTCGCTTAACAGGTGGTCCTACCAGAGCGTAACCAAACTGTCTTATGGCCAAGGAAGAGTTATAGTTAATTCCTCCCTTCCTCCCTATCAAAGGAACATTAGGGTACTTACCACAGCTGTGAATGATATCCTTGCCAAGCAATCCTTGATTTATTCACATGATGTTTTTTCTGACCAATCCCATCAGGCGCTGACTCCACTCTAGAGAATCCTTAGAATCAACAAAAGCACCAGATTGAGGTAGACGACTTGCGAACCATTTATAAAACAATGGAGCACAACAATGAACCATCCTCCCTCTCTTCTTTTCATTCCTGTTGTATAGGGCATAATGGAGATCTCCCAACAGGGTTGGCACAGGATTCCTCATCATGAATATTCTGATAGCATCTTCATCAACAAAATCAGGCTCATTGGGGAACAACACAATACCATAAACACAAAGAGCTAACAGTGCATTGAACACGATCGAATCTTTGTCCTCTGCTGCTTTCTGAGCTTTCTTCGTTAGATACCCCAACTTGAAACCACAGATCTTTCCCTTGTTGGAGATGTTAGCTTCTATCTCTGATTTGCTCAAATAAAGAGCACCGGCTAATTTCCCACAATCCAGCTCTCCTTTTGAACCAAAGAAAGGAGGCACTTCCTTGATAGGGATCCCTAGCATGTTAGAGTATTCCTCCAAGGTAGGCACTAACAAATAATCCGGGAACAGAAAACATCTCAGCAGAGGGTCATAGAACCGCATCAGAGTATGAAGACCTCGGAACTCATAATCGTTGATGTTGCGAACAAAAGACAGAATCCACCCATACTTCTCCTCGAAAGCATTCAACACTTCAGGACTCGCCATTCCCTTCAGGATCGTGAGAAGACCTATTGCTGGCTTGAAAAACTTGTAGATAATAATATCCTTCTTGCCTCTTGGAACGTCCATCCCTAACACTGCCCTTTGACTGGAATCAAAGACTAGATACTACCTGAAAATGCACAAACATGAATGTCAGAAAAAAAAGAATGCAATGCAGAGCATGCGATCAAGGTGTCCACACAAACTGGCTGCACTGCGCTGACTGAACATATCAAGGCTCTGTACCAAAACTCAAAACAATAACCACCATAGTGATAGAACCAGAAAACCAGGTAGGTTGAAAGTCACGGTTACCTGCAAACCTGCAAACCCCATCCCTCTCACATGTGGGTACTAGGATGTTCAGTATCCCGGGCTCTCAGGTCGAGAAATGATGATACGTTCACCATTTCTGGTTTGGCATCATCATCAATCGAGGAGGCCTCAACCGATTCTCCAAGACGAAAGATCCTCAGCTTCAGAGGTTTGAGAAGCAATAGCACATTCAGCCCGAAGGATACAATGCTATCGCCAATCAAAGAGGTCGTCCACTGATTCACTACAAAAGGGAAATCCTATAGCAAGTTCCCAGCATTGGGTCCTCGGATCGAGAATGTGCAATGGGTTTGCCACAAAGCGTGGTCTTCCACTATCACATTTCGGGAGGAGTGCCGCAACTGAGTCCTCGGGAATGGTCTCCAGAGTCGACAATCCCTCAGGAGAATACCTACTGGCTTGTACCAACGCACAGTAGCAGGTAGCTCCTGATAGAACCTCGTCTGGTTCTGGGTCTCATGAACAACAATACATGGCCACCCCATGCAAGCGTCATGACTATCCACTCTAAAACCTGTGTGTATGCTCGAGCCTGGGTAGTGGGCTCATCTCTCAGAACATCCCAACCCACCAAACAGAAAACCAGCACAGTAAAGCGGTAAAGCAAAAAATAGTAAACAACAATACAGTAATATACAACAAATAGCAAGACACAACACCAGAATAAACACCCAAAGAAAGAAAGCAAACAAGCGCTAGGATTGACTCACTAAGGAAACCAGAGATTCTGGGTTCGTTCCCCAGCAGAGTCGCCAGCTGTCGCTCCCGGGATTTTCATCCAAGTACAAACGCGAAAGTGGCACCGAAACAGAGTCGCCAGCAATGTGTATTTATCCCAGGAGAGGAAAAGGAAACACCGCATAAACCTGAAGGAAATGATAGAGCATGGTCTTGCGACCAAGAGAACTGGGTTCGGGAGTCGGTTACGCGCGAGGAAGGTATTAGCACCCCCACGCGTCCATCGTACCTGATGGGATCCACGCTTGCTTGTCTCGATCAAAGGGTGTCGTCGTCTGGAGCTCCGCTGCTACTGGAAAGGGAAAGGAGCTGGAAAAAGGAAAAGGAAAAGAGAGAGAAAAAGAAACAAATGTAGGCAAAAAAAAAGAAGTGCTCGCATGGGCCCTACCCCACTGCCTACGTATCTCATCGGGAGCATGAGAATCAGAGAGATGTAGTTCCCCTCAACGAGGGTCGCTTTGTTTGTGTTTTTTGGGAACGACTAACGTTCTAGCTCAGGTGTTGTAGGCTCGCTTGTTCGAGTGCGTTACCATCTTGCAAGAGAATGAGTAGGAGCACGTTCGTACGCTGAGAGTGAGTGAGATGAGAAAAGAATTCCCGAAGGAAAGATGTTATTGTTGGTTTGAAGTTTTTTAGAAAGAAGTGTCTTTTACAGTTGTTTGCAACTTGCATTGAACCAAAGTCTTAAATATAGGAACGAATACTTTCGTGCATCGTCCCCAACAGGACGTACACTAGGTATCCTAGAAGAATGAGAGGAAGCCCCTCGTTCTCCATTTCCCACACATAAGGCTCAAGCGCAATACACGTTAACCTTTATTAAGTGTTTTTTTACTTTTCTTTTGGGATGAGAAGAGAAACGACGCAAGGGAAATTCTAAAGGGAAACTAAGAGTCCTAATGTTATCATGCATGGATATCCTAGGGTTAGTGAGGTTTAGGAGAAAGACTACCTAACCTAATGCTAATTCTACTCCAAGCTTAATAAAAAATTAAGTTGGACTAGGTAGCTCTAAAGGGGAAAGAATCCAAGACTTGAACAAGCCTTGAGATTCATGGGATGATAAAGAGTGGAAGAGAAGAAAAGAGAAGGAGAAGAAGAGAGAAAAGACACAATAGATGGCAGCAAAAATACCACATCAAAAATATTCAACTCAAATCATTCAACATGTTTCAAAGAGCAATGCAAAACAATTCAAGTAAGCATACAAAAATAAACATGAAAAGATGCAAGCACGCTTGAATTAAATGCACAATTAGACATACATGGATTTCATAACAAAGTGAAATGAGAAAGGCAAGATGAAAATGAAACAAGACCGGAACTTACATCACATTATCATCATCAATTCACAAGTGCAAAAGAGATTCACAACATGAAGCAATAAAGTCCAAAGAAGCTCACAAAAGGAAAGGTAATGATATTCACCATACAATTCAAACCACAATGATCAAGTGAGATGAAAATCAAGTAATGAACCCAAAGGGCAGTAGCATACACATTAACATCATACCAAGATCAAACTCAAGTCATACAAGATTAATCATCCAGCAACACATTCAAAACATGCATCAAAATTGAGAAAGACATTCACTTATCATTCATGCAAGCAAAGCAACGAAACATGTGAAGCAAAGAGTGAGAACATGTCACATAAAGCACCTTAAACCAAGAGGGTCAGAACCTCTAGCATGTCATACAAATCAAACAAAAGGTTTCATACATGAGTGTGATCATACAAAGAAGCCATCACAAGATTAGGTTGAACATACCACAAGATTCAAGTCCAAAACAACATCAACTTGTAAAATCAAGAACAAATTGAAAAATGACCAAATAAGGATGATTCCAAAGCCAAAAGTAAGCTAAAACAGAACATGATCATACCATAAAAACATTTCAAGCATCATTCCATCACAAGCAAGCAAATGCACTCAAACTAGATCAAGCATCCAAGTATACCTCAAACAAACTTGCATCACAAACAAAATTCAACCAAAAATAGCAAAGTGGATCAATAAAATCCCAAAAAATATTCAAACAGAAGTTAACTCAGTCAAGTAACATGTACAAAAAGATCAAACTAAAATTCACAAACCAAGTACCTCAAACAATTAGACAAAGGTCAAGTAAGCACCAAGTATCAATATGCAAAATAAAGGGACCAAAATGCAATATGGAAAAGTTTTAAAAATGAAAAAAAAATGTTTTTATGCCATTTAATATGTCACCTAATAAATGCAAAAAGAATGGATTAAAAATGTGTTGTGGATGAAGAGAAATAAAATTTACAAGTTGGAGTGTGCAAGTGAAACAATTATGAAAGGAAAATAAAGCAATTAATTAAATCAGATGCCAAAATAAAAATAAAATGAGAAAATAAAATATGGAAAAATTTGAGAAAACTAAGAAGAGGTTTAATGATTTTTTTAATGATTTTTAAATGCATAAAAATGATTTTAGAAATTAAAAAAGCAAAACAAACAAATAATAAAAAAGGAAATGAAATAAACTTTGGGGGGGGGGGGGTGCAAATAGAAAGAGAAGCACGTTAGTAATACGAACAGGCCTAAAGGAGGGGGTGCGAAAAGAGAGGCCCAACCAAAGCCCATCAGCGCAAGTCAAATAGAGACTATGGGAATGAGTCAACAATCAGGTTCAATATTAGCCAATGGATCAATCTAACGTTCAAAAAACAAGTCAACACAAGCAATCAAGTAAGCGAAATCAAAGGACCAAATTATAGCACACCACAATCCACCCAGACACACGCGCACCCAATCAGATAGTGACCCACCAATACACCCCCACGTGACAGCCACATGCCTTCATTAATGTGCTGTCACGTTTTCACCCATACGATCCCATCAACGTACACAATTACATCACCCAATCAATTGGTAATTAAAAACAAAGGTTATGATATGCGTTGCACACTAACACGCGTAGGATGGCGTACATGTGATCAATAAATAAAAAACAAAAAAACAAAAACACGTGGCAGCAAGAGGTGCGTTAGATCTAGCAATGAATGGACACGATTTCATCTTCTCCATGGAACCTCCCTCGCCGGACTGGATTTCAGGCAGCCGCCGGAGCTAGGGCTCCAGCCACTCTCCGGTGAGCTGTAGTGAAAAATTCTCCAGAAAAAGCGTATGGGTACTCTATCTTGACCAGAAAAATGCAAGGATCTCAAATATCCAGTCCATTTCAACAAACAATCAACCAATAATGAGAATCGAACAAAAACAAGTTTAGATCTAAAACTTTAAATCAACAATACACACATGATACACGTCCAAACTTCAAATAAAATAGATCATCATGCTCAGGGAAGTTCACAGATCATTATGCATATCAAAAATTCAAGTTCTGTGAGTATGAAAAATTCACCAACCTGAACCTTGTAGAACTTGAAAACCTCCAAGAAATCCTTCCAAGTACTGCAGATCCACTCCTTGGAACCTTTAGATGCAAAATAAATGCAACTAGAGCTTGAAATCGTGGTAGATCTTGAGATTTAAGCTTGAACCCTCTTGAATGGCACTTGATGAAATCTTCAGTATGAGCTCAAAATAGCAGTGGATTCTTGCTCTATTTTCTTCACTGATCAAGAATATGAAGAGAAAACTCAAAGAAGCTCCAAGAAGAATGAGATTCAATGAGAGGAAGTGTGAGAGCAAAAAACTACAACTGTGCAAATGAGAGTCTCTACCCTAGCTGTGAGGGTTTGAGTAAGCATATATACCCTCCATTAGTTCACTGATTAGGATTAAGAAGTGATTAAAACTCTTGTTAATGAGATTTGGGTGAAATTGCAAAAATGCATTTTACACCACCACCACTAATTCACATGTGGGAAACCCTTGCCACCAGTATAATTCACCTCCAATTTACTCATGTATCACTTCTGAATTGATTTTGGGCCTTGTACTTTCTTGGTTTGCAAGTTTTGAATTAATTTGGCATTTTTGCACTTTGTGAAAATAATGAAAAATATGGCATGGAATGAATTGATTCAAAGGCCAAAAATACTCCTCTTGACTTGTATTTTGATGTTGTAATATGACATGAACCAAAAAGATCAATTACAAGTCCATTTGTGCCAAAATACAAAAGGTGGAAAAATGGAACCATATGAAAACCTCAAAATGCACCTTGCCATCTTTTGACCATAACATGAGTTCTACAAATGGTATGGAAACCATCTAGTACTTTTTGGAAATGGGAGAAAAAGATCTTCAACTTTCATGTTGGAGGAAAATTCATTTGGAGCTTCCTTGATGATGAAAAGTCAAGTTGAATGTGATGGAAAAGTTGCCAAAAATGGAAAGTTTTCATTATAGGTCATTTTCCAAATTTAGTAACGTTTGCACAAACTCTTGATTTTTGATGAATGGCATGAATCTTGACAATTGAAGACCATATGATGATGTGAGACCTTGAAAACCATGAAAAGAAGCTCAAAATTCCACAGTTGACTTTCTCCTTTTGAACTGTTGACTTTTGCTTATTACACAAGTAACTGATCCATTGAACATCTTCCTCAAGGAACCAATGGCCAAGATTCCCTCCATGAACACTTAAGAACATAAGGAATTCCATGAGATCAAGTCTTGCCCAAGAAATAAGAAATAAACTGATTTTAGGTCCAACCCTAGTTTTGGCACCCTCTGGTTAGGAGGAAAAAACACATCCTCCAAATCTCAATTCCTCTGAATATGTTGTGTATCCTCTCAAACAAAGATGAGATATGTCCTTTGGAGGTGATAAAAACTCAAAGAGCTTGCACATTTGGGGGTCAGATCCCAACTTTTGACTGCCTTGTGTAGGAGATCATGCACTGTCCAATCTTCTTGGTGAACTCTCCTCTCCCTATGACTTGTGAGGGAAAATGGAGATGACACATGATGTAAGAGGTCCTTGAAACTTGTGAGAAACACTTGGTCTTCTCCTTTAGCTTTGGATGATGAACACCTTGGAAAAACACCTGATCACATGCCCTTATGCAGGATGCAATGCAAAATGCTTGATGCTTGTTTTTCTATGCTTGAATGCAATGCAATGCAATGAAAGCTCATGCTAAATGATATGAAGAAAAGAGAGGGCAAATTTTGGGGTATTACATTTTGCAGACACAAATATACAACTACGGCTTGGTTTTATAACGACAGTCAAAACTTTCTATGTTTTAAATATGCATTTCTCAGCAATTCAAATTCACCCCATTATTGAACCTGTAACCATTTTAAATATGCATTTCTCAGCAATTCAAATTCATTCCATTTTTAACCTGTAATCATTTTAACCATAACAGATAAGTTAACATTGTTCATTTGTAAGTATTGTAACTACTATAACCATAAAATACAGCTAACATTGTAACATTGTAAGTATTTGTAAGTATACATTCTGTAAGTATGTATCTCAAAAGTCATTGACATCATCTATACATTCTGTAAGTATACAATCTATAAGTATTGTAAGTATTGTAAGTATACATTCTAAAAGTATTGTAACTATACATTCTGTTATGCACATCATCTACACAGAAAAAAGTCATTGACATCATCAATCAGCAGCACCCTTAATAACATTGTGGATATATGCCCAACGTTTACGAAGATCTACGAAGTCCTCAACAGGGAATAGGGTTTCGTTGTTAAACATCTACATAAGAAAGAGGCAATAACATGTATGATAATAATTCAATAGTCAACTTATCTGTTAATATATGTAAACATTTTATGACATGTATACCTTATCCCATGAATCAACAATGCCGACAAGGACAATGTTTAGCATGTGTTTCATAACATAATAACCACACTCGTAATTCCCGGGTTGTTTCCTTGTCTACAAATTTAAACAAAAATCACATGAATACAACAACAATGAATGTAAATGAAAGAAACATAATCGTGCCACTTACTTTTGCACAGATCCATCTGGGCTTTCTTCTAACATTGTTCATCATATTCACTTGCTCCACAACACTACACATTGAATTTGAATTAAACATATTACATGATAAAATAATTACAATGTCAAAGAAAATGAATTAAGCATACACTTACGAATTAATCATATCTTTCATTTTGTCGTATAGTGAATCATGCAAGGAACACGGAAAAGTTATCGTATTCGTCCGTAATGATATGATGATCAATTGCCAATGACCACTGAATAAACAAGAGCATATATATAGGTTAATGGAATTTACTAAAACAAAACTAAATATAGAATAAACATCAATTCCAAAAATACTTACGTGTAGAGGAATGGTGCTAAGTAACATATTTTCCTCCCTCACTTAACCGTGTTATCAAGTACTCTCGGATAGCTTTTGCATCATTAAAAGTCCAACGAATAAAAAGTGGATCCAAGATTCTGTAAGTACTCGATTTATTCAACTCTATACAAAGACGGTGAATGTACCTAAATGGTTAAAGAAAATGAATAAATTAGGGGTGATGTTCTATAAATGATAATGTTCTATAATGACATGTATATTCAACTATATATACTTACGTGCACCAAACTTGCAATATCCCGATGTCCAACGACTTATACCCACCAAGAAAATCCATTACATTATCAGGATTATAATAGAATAAACCCAAACGTGGATAATGTTCTAGAGGGAGAGGTTGCGCTTCAATTATCACAGCAACTTTCAAGTATAACATTGTGATTTCATTTGGATTAGGGTCCATTATATCATTGCGGTTACCTGCATAGGGAGATGCGCTGAACAATTACTTCCTTTTGTAGAAGCATGACGTACAACACTTCTACTAGGAGTTCGAGCATCATCATCACCATCAACATTACAGTGATCTTCATTTGTCCGTTGTTCCAAGTTTTCACTTAATCTCTACATCATAATTAATATTTAATTAAAACATAAAACAAAAACAAGCACAATATATATCATACATTTCCGATAAAACACTAACATCTCAAGTAAAGTACATACCGAATACATCTCTTGGAACCTTTCCATATCCTTCTCCCTTTTTTCCTTCTCCTCTTCTAACATTCGCCGTTGTTCTTCTAATTGCTTCTCAAAGTTTTCAATCTTTTGTCTTTGAGCAATTATTTCCGGGCTTTGGTTCTTTTTCTTTGAGACCCAAAGAATGACCTCAAGCTGACACCTTCTCCAACAGCACGGACACGCCCACCATGCTCATCTGTTCCGATAACTTCTACTAATATATCATGTCGTGCTTGCGGAACAAATGTGCCTTCACGGGCAGCCTCAACCAACTTATCCTACACAACATGAGAAACTTACATATATTAGTTACCAACACATTTAAATAAAAAATAACATAAGCACCACAAATCATACTTATAATTTTTTCGGCAACTACTCTGGAAGGCTCAGAGGTGTACTCTCCATCTGGTCTTAATCGAGCCCTCTTCCATTTTTCATGTCTTGAAGGTGGAGATGGGATGCGATCATCTCCGGTTTCAGATTGTCTTTCAAGCATGATTTTTTTCTCAAGATTCCTATAACCCCCACGAGACAATCTATGGGGGTACATGTTCTTGGTTTTATTGAGTATCCCGACTTCGCTTTTAACCTAGCATATACATAGTGAAAAAAATATGATTAATATCTATAACTCATTAGCATAACATTATCGGTTACATGAGAATAATACTAACCTTAAATTCCTCAGAACGACGTATCTTTATAAACCTTTTCCATTGCTTCTTCGATATAAAACTATATCGAATCCATGGATGAGCAAGACCGCTCTTAGGCCTCCTAATGTAGTCAGCCATGAGTTGTGCCTTAAATCCCCTCCATCGAGTACCAGCATATGATATCCACTTTCTTTTCAAATTTGAGTCTTCGTCGTTAAACTCAAAATTCATCTACATTTAAATCAATATATAAGTATGTATTAGAAATTATAGATATTGATATTGGCGATATATGAAAATTATAGTATGTAATACCTTAACATCAGTCGATATGCTTTCTTTGACCTTATTATCAACTTGTTTCCATTCATCAATCAATATACTGATCTTGCTACGCGCAAGGAACGAAACATAACTCTTAAAAGTATAGTAGTGTTGACAATCCACTACTCTGTGCAAAGAATCAAACTGGATATGAATTTTTTCACCTGATACGTTCCGGACACACGTGAATTAGAGCATCATTGTGACGCCTCTTTGTGATCTTTTCATTTGACTTTCATTTGTTTGAGTATCATTGTCAAACATCTCATTTGTTTGAGTTTTTTTGCTGGTTTCTGATGAAGAACTCAACAAGTTCGACATCTAAGTTCAAAAACAACAACAACAACATAAACAACAAGAACATAAACATCAACCACAAAATAAAACAACAACAACCACAACAATGGCAAATGAAGTTTACTGTCGATGCATGGGGAAAAATATTTTGCGTACCCTAAACGTGATGACTAAGTAAATGATGTTGGTGTTGGTGATGGTGTTGTCTTCCTTCCTTGGGGTGACGACAATGTTGTTGTTGTTTTCCTTCTAGACGGTAACAACTTGGTTGATCGTGATGGTCTATCAACTTGGTTGACGATGATGACGACAATGGCAAATACACAGTGAAGTAGAAACGATGGTGTTTTGGATGAAATCGTGTAATGTTTCACAGTAATGGACGTTAGGGTTTGGGTTGAAATTGTGTATTGTTTCGTCTAGTTTCTATTTGCAATGGAAAAAAGGATACTAAAGAGACAAGCTAAGTAGGAGTGTATGATATTATCACGCTACCACAACGACCAATACTTGCAACCGTAGTGATATTTTACATTCATGGTGAAATTTCATAAAAAAGCGCCAGAGTATTAAAAATTAAAAATTTTAAATAAAAAACAAAATATATCACAACGGTTGTAAACATCAACCGTAGTCATAAACTTTAAAGTTTTTTATTTAAAAATAAATAAAAATGAAAGGCGCAATTTAACAACGGTGGAACTATTGAACCGTCGTCATAAACTTTAAAGTTTTTTATTTAAAAATAAATAAAAATGAAAAGGCACCACTTAACATTAAAGGAATAACATATATGAGGGCCCTGAGGTTCGAACCCATGAAAGCTTGAGGTTATCACAACGGTTGGCTGCTTAACCGTTGTTATATACAAATAATTTTTAATAAAAAAAAATTAATATTACTATAGCGCCTTAGTTTATCGATGTCACAACGTTGTAGGGAATAAGTGTGGTGACCATGGCGTTGTTGTTTACACGTTTTGTAGTAGTGGTGCTTGCTTACTTTATAGGTTAGGTGGTCACCCAAGGGCTCAAGCAGATGAATTATCAGAGGATGGTCATCATATTCAACATCTCAATTCCCTTTGTCATCCATGAAGGTCAATAGCTTTCATTCATCAATAATCAAGTGCAAGATAGCATCATGACAAGCTCATCAAGCCTCAAGATCCTTAGTGCACCATAATTAGGGTTTTGACCTTATTCAGTCCCTGGGTTGACTTTTTAAGCAAGGATGATCCCAAACCTCAATATAGGTTTAAGGATCTCAAATGCATCATATTAATCCATTCATATTATTGGATTAATCCAAAGAACTTGATTCATAAGCAATGCATGAAGTTAAATTCATCTAGTCCACAAACTAGGGTTCTTGATAAAAAGTCAACTGCACCTTTGACTTTTGACCAGTACATGATCTCAAACCTTGGGACATGATTCAAGACACTCAAAAACACCTTTTGAGTCCATTCATAGTGTTTAATTAGCCCAAGGGTTTGATTTCATAAAAGATCACAAAGTTCATAGTTCATCTGATACAAAAGTCAACTGTGCTCAAAATCAAGTTTGACTTTTGAGATTTTTGGTCAAACATGGTTTCTTCAAGTCAATAATGAGGTTAATGTATGATTTGGATCATGATTGATCAATAAAAATCAAGAAATATGAGGTTACATGTAAAAAGGGCAACATTGGAGAAGTTGAATTTTTTCTAAGTTATAAAATTCAATGATTTTTGCCCTACTTTTCAAGGCCATAACATCCAAACAAAATAACAATTTCCTTTGATCTAAATATCAAATTGATGAGCTTGTTACATACTACAACTTTGTCCTTGAGGGTGACATCTCAAAAACTGCATAGATTAAGAGATACGAAGCCATGGAGTTGGAGGTTCCATACTTTTGAACCTAGACACTTAGGAAAATTTTAGACTAAATTTGTCTTGTGTTGGAGCCAACTTTAGGGCCATTTTTCTCCATGATCCATAGCCATTAAAGACAAACTTTGAACATCAAAGTTGAATTATGTTATCTCAGCTTTCCAAAATGGCCAAGAACATCCATTTATCTTATTTGGACAAAGAGTTATCAATTTCAAAACATGCCTTGTTGTAAGTGATTTTCTAAAGGCATAATTAATGGTACACGATTTGGATAACTTTGCAAAACTAGTATCTTCACAAGATAAACACAAAAATGATCATGAACCATGTGCTCTGCAAAAACATAACAAAATTTTCAAGATTCTAGCCTTAGCATGTGAGAAAAAATCATTTCAAAAACCATGAAGTGAGGTTTTGTCCTCTAGCATTAAAGTGCTATAGTGATTTTGCAAAAAACCTCCAATCTTCCCAAAGATGATCAGAACACTAAGGGATGAGATGCAACCTGGTGGAACTAAGCTCAAAAGATCAGAACTTGAGCCATGTGAAGAATAGCCCATGTGTGCCTTGACATGCAAGAAATAGATGCATGACATCACCTATTGGATAATAGGTTGCTCCTCATCCAAACTTTGTTCAAAGTATCTGATGTATTTCCCTGTAAATAGGATTCATTCTGAACATTCAAAGCACACCAAAACATTGTAATAAGCTTGTTTTCTAAGAAACCTTTCTCTTCTCCAAAATTCAAAGTCCAAAGAAGTGAGAAATTGAAACATCATCTCCAAGCCATTTCCAACCAAACCAGTGATCAAAACACTTCACATATATCATGTGTAAGTGATCCAAACACTCATCTCTCAACTGTAACACCAGAATTATCAAGTCACATACCATTTTCTCCAAGGCTGCAGATTGATTTGGTTAAAGGGTTCTAGAAGGTTTCAAATCATTCTAATCATTGCAACACATTCCTTTAAGGTCAAGGAAGCTGTTAGAATCAACAAATTGCTTTTGTAACACCTCCAAGTGTCATACTCCAAATTTTGACTACAAGATTTCCCATAATTGTGAGGATCACTACCACAATATGGATATACCATCTACACTCATCAATCTCCTCAAAGATTGTTGAGCATTCACTATAATCAAGAATTAGGGTTTCCATTCCTCTCTGAGCACTTAGACAAAAGATCAATCAAGGAATGACATGATCTTCAACTTGTCTAACCCCTCAAACACCCATAAAGGATCAAGAGGACTCTCACATCAAGTATCAGGCACAAAAGTTTCCACATTTCAAGTGGTTTAAGCCTCGAAACACCCTATGTTAGCAAATTAGGGTTTTGATCGACTGAGGCCTCCAGAGTGAAATATTCATAGGGGATTGAGCCAAGGCTTCAAAATATGACTCAATATGATCAAAATAACCCTAGGAGTCCCTTTAAAAAGTTAAATCACCCTCAGAGAATGCATTCATCAAAAGTCGGGAATTAGGGTTTCTCCGCACCGAACCGCTCCGGAGCCAAAAGTCAAAACATGACTTTTTTGGCAAAAATGATCCTTATGACTCATATTCTCATAAAATATGATCTATAATGTCATTTGAATAAGAATTGATCAAGAAATCATGATAACTTGTAAAAGGGGTAATCTTGAAAAATTGAAAATTTTTCTAAGTTACTAAATTTGAATGGTTTTGGTGCCAACTTCCAAGGACCATAACTTTTGATCCAAGCAGCCATTTTGAGTGATCCAAAGCATGATTTGTAGGTCTTCCTGTATTCTACAAAAGCTTCAACTACCTCAAACTCCAATTCTTCATAGATTTTTAGTTATGGATGGATCAAAGTGATGAAAAAATCAAACATTAGACACTTAGTGAAAACTGCCTAAGTTTTCAGCCTTGAACATCAATGTTCATGGTGATTTTTCAACTAAGTCCAGATAGTTTCAAGACAAACTATGATCACACATGGATTGTACCATATTAGGGCTTTCTAAAAAGTACAAGAGCTTTCCATAACTCCATTTGAGAAAGGAGATATTATCCTCCCAAAATGACACTTTCTAATTGTCATGTACAAGGCAGTTTTGTGCATTTTTTCTCGAGCTGGCTAAATTGTGCAACCTTAAGCCTTGTCACAGTTCTGAGAACATATAATAATCTTATCCAAGCAAGTACCTCTGATCCACAAGCCTCAAAAGTCCAAGAGCTATCCTTTAGGCATGTGAAAATTCAAGGTTCTTACTCAAAATATTCAAAGTTGTAAAGAAGCATTGAATGAGTGCATAGAGGTGGCATTCATCAAGACAATGTTATCCAAGATGAGTCAAGCATTAGCCCTGCAACAAAGGACCATATGCCTGCTGTACTGACCCAATTCAATGACCAAAGAAGACTTGAATTCCTTTATGCAACCATTGGCCACAGACCTGTACTAGTTGCCATTCACTATTGATGCCAAAACAAACTTGTTGCACTATAAATGGACATCAATTGTGATCATTTTGAGTACACCAAAGCACCCAAACTGATGCTTTACTCAAAATCTGTGTTTCACTCCAAAAACACTTTCATTTGCAAGTCACTATCGAAATTTTCATTAGAAAGCTATTCCATCACCACCAATTGTTCTAACACAACCTATACAACATATGTGAGTTGATCAAACACTCCTCACACTTCTGTAACACCAAAATCACAAAGCTCCAAATCCACTTGAAGCTCATATGCAGTTGAGATGCCATGAAGTGATCCAAGCATCTCCAATCAAGTCCAAGCTTCCCAACATACTCTATAGGGTATAGTTAAGCTGTTCAAGTCATCACAACTCATCTGGAACACCTCTAACTCCAAATTCGAAAGTCTCTTGCACAAGCAAGTTCAAGTAAGCCTGAAACCTTCAAACTCACTATTACATGCATCATAAATGAATTTTTGAGATACCATCTTGTATCTACATGTATATAGAGTGATAACCCTCAATCAATTGCTATGTATGAATCGTGTATGTAATTTCATAGTGTTCATGCTAAAACTAGGGTTCTTGAGTTAATCCACTGATTTCTCATTCCACACTTAATATAAATGCAATTAATCTATATGGTTGTGATCCTTGTTAAAAAACGAGCAAGATTGGTGTTTGAATCATGCAAAACGATTGAGTAATCAGAGAGAAAAACGAGTTCTTGCAAATCATCCATGGCACGGTCACGAGGAAGAAGAAAGTGACCGTTGGCGCCATAACTCAAATTTTATTTGAATTTTTGAATTTTTGATATTTTATTTAATTGATTTCAAAAATTAATTTCTCTCTCATTTTTTTATCATTTTTTATTGGTTCTTTTTTTAAAAAAGTCACAAAAATGTTAACTTATTTTAATTTACAAAAAAAATCCAATTTATATTATTTATTTAATATAGTTAGAATTTTTGTAATTAATTTCATTTTATTTGTTTTTAAACATCTCAAAATGAAATTCTCACTTTGATTTTCCCATTTTCAAATAAACTTCAATCTTTTACATGATTAAACATGGTTTGTCAAAACATTTTTTGAAGTTTACAATTGGTTTTTGAATATATTTGATATTTTATATCATTTTTTATTTAATTTCCTTAGAAAATTATATCTTTTAAATTCAAAATTAGGGTTTTCTCTAATTTTTTATGTTTTTTAAACTTCACATAAGCACTTTTCGGCCTCTAATAGAGTGTAAGACCCAACCCCTTTGTAAATAAATAATTTGGGCCTCATTCATTGTATAAGTCCCTCTGCGATTTTCAAAACGACGGTGCGGTCACTGTTTTTCATTTGGGTCTCTCCCTGAGTCATAAGTCCCATTCTCTCTTCCTTTTTAAAGCACTTTTGGGCCTCTAATAGAGTGTAAGTCTCATCCCTTTGTAAATAAACCATTTTGGGCCTCAGTCATTGTATAAGTCCCGATACGTCTGAAAATCTCGGCGCGATCGCCAATTTCAAAAGAAATTTCATCTGGGCCTCTCCCTGAGTTATAAGTCCCATTCTCTCTTTTTAAAACACTTTTGGGCCTTTAATAGAGTGTAAGACCCAACCTCTTTGTAAATACAATAAATTTGGGCCTCATTCATTGTATAAGTCCCTCTGTTGCTTTCAAAACTACGACGTGATCGTCGCCTTTTCAAAAGAGTTCATATGGGCCTCTCTTTAAGTATAAGTCCCAAACTTCCTTTTAAAACAACTTTCCTTTTGATTTAGATTCAAATTCATAATTGTATCAAAACTTTCTTTAATTTCTTAAATAACTAACCATAGAGCTGTATTTATAATACTGGAAGCTTGCTCGCCTGTAAGTTCTACCAAATTTCTTTTACATATTTGCTTATATATATTTCATTTGTATATATATGCCTGTATATCTTGCTTAGAGTTTTCCCCAGCAATTAGGTCTAGGATTAGATCAAGCCAGTAGTCACTCTTTTAACACAGTCAAAACTAGTTCCCCATAGGAAATTCCAGATACAGTCTTTCCTCCTCTTGGGCTTATACAATATGGAATAGAGAAAGGAATTATTCCCGGTGAAACTTTTCTCAAGACTGTTACTATTAGAAATTTGTAAATAAATTCATTTCCCCAGAGAGGATTAATTCTCGGTGAAACCTCTCTTGAATTTCTTCAAACCCTAGAACTGTTCACTACAGAAAGGATTATTCCCGGTGAAACCTTTCTGGAACTTTTCTTAGGTTTGGACACACAGGCTTCCTAAAAGCATCCTCAGCCTCCTCTTGGGCTTTATACAAGGACCCTCAGGCTTCTTAGAAGTTCTCAGTCTCCTCTTGGGCTTAGTACAAGGACCCAAAAGACCTCCTACAGGTATAGGACAGAACCTAGTCATCATTTGTTAGAGCAGTCCTCTCAAAAGTCAAAACATCAGACTAACTTAGGGTTGATTCTCATCCCTTAAGATATCAGCCTCCTCTTGGGCTTCATAAAAAGATCTTTCTCTAGTTAAGATAAACCATTTCATACCAATAGACTTGGACAGTCTCACCTCCTTTTGGATCTCAAAAGAAACCCTCAAATTTCCTCAAAACACAGGAAAAACCTTCATCAAATCACCAACAGAGTTAAGACCTCCACAGGTTTCAAAACTCAACCTTAAAATCCTCACTTTAAGTTTCCCCAGCTATGGTCAAATCACTATCCATAAACCTCACTCAGAACCTCATGGTCTCTGATATGTCAACTCTTCTGCAATCCTCAACAAGAGTTGATTCCCCAATTTAGACTTGTCTCTGGATTTCAATAATCCTCACCAGAAGTTAGACTCCTCTTAGGCTTCATATAAGGAATTCCCCCAACCAGCCTCCTCTTAGGCTTTGTATAATGATTCTCCCCTCGGCATTTTAGCCTCAATCTTGGGCTTTGTACAAGACACCTAAATATTTTCCAGCTGAGTCAGTCAATAATTTTTAGCCTTAATCTTGGGCTTTGTACAAGACAGATAAAACCTCTCCCTAGTGGAGTCAATAATTTCTTTTAGCCTGAGTCTTGGGCTTTGTACAAGACAGAAAAAATATTCCCCAAAAGAGTCAATTTTTTCTCTCAGCCTCAATCTGGGCTTTGTACAAGACAGATATAAAACTCCTTAAACAGAGTCAACCTTTTAGCTTCAACCTTGGACTTTGATCAAGGCACAAAAAAAAACCAACATCCCCTCAGAGGAAATCAAAATCTCTCTGTAGGAAGACATTTCTCTGTACATCACACATCAAAACAGACAATCAAACAAACCCTAATCCCAGATAATTGTTGTAAGTGGCACACTTGTTGATTCAAAAATCCAAGCTGTAGTCCATCTCTTATACTGTTAAATTTCCTCTTTCATCTAATTGCTGTAAGTGGCAAGCCTCTGGATTATTTACATCCAAGCCCATGTCCCTCTCTTAGCATGGAAGGTTCTTATGGAAAAATGGCATTGCTCTACACTGAGTTAAAGTTTTCTCCTTCAGGACAAGTCTCTTATAAAGGAAATTATGGCATTGCTGGATTCCATACATTCAAGTTAAAGAAATTCTCCTTTATAATCAATTACCCAAAACAATTGTGATAAACAGATGAGATATCTCCCTTTAGAGATGACAAATTCTCTCTCAATCAAACCATTCAGCTTCAATCTTGGGCTTTGAACAAGACACAAATAACCTTTAGCTTCAATCTTGGGCTTTGAACAAGACACCAAATATCTTTCCTCCCATAGAATAGGAGGAACTACGATTGCTCTGATTTCCCTGTTATCTTTACGGGAATACGTAGGCATAAGATTGCGAAATCTTAGCGAGCACACATAACAAAAACCTTAGGTTCAGTACCTTACCAAAAACATCGAAAAAACCAAAAAACAACAAAAATACTCTCTCTCAACACTCCCAAAGGAGAAACCTTCCCATTTACGACAGACAAACACCAGTAAGTAGATAACAGAAGAAAATGGCAAACAATCTATGGATAACCATATATAGGATGGGTAATTGACAACTCCCCATTGTATAACCTGATCCCGGACCCCCCAATCTCTTAGCATTTGTTAATGAAAACATTTGCGTGCAAGGTTAGTTTTAGATAGCTTCCCTTTCCTTTCCAGCTTCATAGGATAAATAAGAAATCAGAAAGTAGCACCCAATTCCAACCGTCAAAAATCGCATGCTACAGAAAAATGGCGACTCTGCTGGGGAGTCATAGGATTAGAATTCCTAAGAGGTCTAGGTTGTTTAGCAGTTTTCATACTATATACTATATATATATTTACTGTTATTCCTACTTGATATCCGTGTTTATTTTTCTGTCAAATGGGAATGCGATTAATACGCACGTGGAAAGTTTGAGAGAACATTAAGATAGGGGCAACATAGACAAGAGAAACTTATAGGGAGTGAATCCCGAACAAGCTATCTTGGTAGCCCTCCGAATCAGGCTAGGTACCTGTGTGGAAATATTTGTGTTGAAGGACCGATTGTCGTGAAAGCATCATTTATCCCAGTACGGTACCCGTGACCCTAGGGATTTAGTAGACTTTAACCATATGGCCATTTGGTAGTGCGGTGACTATCGGGAATATTTGATACGCGGTACTACACTCAAATGAGATTCATCCTAGGATATTACAACTCGCTCAAGTGAATTAGCCTGTTGTTAATATCCCTAGGGGGGTCAATGATTTTGGCAACCTTTGAACCTGTTCTACAGGTACAAAAATTAACCAAAATAGTACAACCTTTGGGGATGGGTAGAGCCATGACTCCATGCTTGTGATGTTGAACCCTTGAACCCATGTTTTCAAATGTTTTTGTGTGCTGAATTCATGCATTCATCTAAAAAACTCTTTTCAAACAAGAAAAAAAATCTTTTTTTAATAAACTAAAACAATAATTACAAATATCAGAGATTGCGTTATGGATTTCGGTAGAAGAAAGACGCACAAGTACATCTTCAAGGCTCCAAAACTAGAGGACTTAAGGAGGTTGGCAAGGATGATTACCAACCCTGAGGCTTTCAGAGCTAAGCACAGAGGACTATTGTCTCTGTTAAGGGTTAATGTGGTTGAAGGAATCCTGTCTATGCTGATTCAGTTCTACGATCCGGTTTACCACTGCTTCACTTTCCCAGATTACCAACTGGCACCAACGCTGGAAGAGTACTCTCATCTGACTGATTTACCTATCACCGATCAAGCTCCATTTTCTGGACTAGAAGAAATTACAAAGGAACAAACCATTACTAGAGCAATCTATTTGGACGAGTCAGAAGTTAGGACTCACATAACCACTAAAGGAGGAATCCAGGGTTTACCAGCTAAATTCCTGATGGAGAAAGCTCTATACTTTTCCAGTATAGGAAACATAACTGCTTTCGAGGATATCTTTGTCCTGCTCATATATGGATTATTCCTTTTTCCCAACATCGACAACTTCGTCGACACCAATGCTTTTAAGATATTTCTGATTGGGAACCCAGTCCCAACCTTACTCGCGGATGCTTATCATTTTGTACACTTAAGGAATTTGTACAGCAGAGGAATGATCACCTGCAGTGTACCCTTACTCTACAAGTGGTTCATTTCCCATTTTCCTAAGTCTGCTGCTTTTTGGGATCACAAGAGTACTCTACGTTGGTCACAAAGGATTATGTCTCTTACCAACTCTGACATAGATTGGTACACTACTACGAAAAACCCATTTAACAACGGTTGGAAATGATATATAATGACGGGGGCGAAGGAGTTGTTATGTAGAGTGTTGTTGTATATGAGGTACGTACAATGACGGTCCGGGAAACGTTGTTGTATTGTAGTATGCGCGCACCATTTCACGACGGTTAGTTTAGTCAACCGTTGTGATATACTAAACTGTGACCTGGTTCGATTCTCAGCAACAAAATTTTTTATTTATATTAGCGTTTGACATACACCTACGGATGGGTTTATAACCGCTGCCAAAAACAGACTGTTTTAAATATAAAATTTATCTGCTTATCAAATTATTCCCATAATTTATCCTGTCAAAACAGCTTCTGTTTACATGCAAACACAATATGTGCATCAAACACAATTCTTCCTATATTTTATCCTTATAAATGAACCAGAGAATTTACATCAAAAGAAATTTACATCAAAAGCTAAATGAATCCGAGACTTAAACTGCTAACATTGTTTAAATCAAAAGCCAATATTATTGATTTCATTATGTGCATCAAAAGCCAAAACTATTGTTCACATTATGTGCATCAAAAGAAAAAAATATGTGCATCAAAAAATGTTGCTGATATATCATACAGCAGGAGCAGAACCCTTAAGCTCATTGTGGATATACGCGCAACATTTACGAAGATCCACAAAGTCCTCAACGGGGAATGGGGTTTCGTCGTTAAACATCTACATAAGAGCAAAAAATTGAAGATCATGCATGATAATAATTCAATAGTCAACTTATATATTAATATATGTAAACATTTTATGGCATATATTATCGTATCCCATGAATCAACAGTGCCGGCAAGGACGATGTTTAACATGTGTTTCATGATAAAATACCCACACTTGTAACTCTCGCGTTGTTTCCTTGTCTACAAATTACATGAATATAAAAACATGAATACAACCACACATGCATGAATGTAAATGAAATAAACAGGTAATCGGGCCACTTACTTAAGGAGCAAGATATGTGGGCTTTTTTCTAACATTATTCAATATATTAACTTGCTCCACAATACTGCACATTGAAAATTGAATTAAACATATTACATGATAAACTAATTACAATTAATGCCAAAGAAAATGATATTAAACAAAGACACTTACGTTAATACAAGATCTTTCATTGGTTTGTGGAGTGGATCGTGCAAGGAACACAGTAATGTCACCGTATTTGTCCTAAACGATATTACGATCAATTGCCAATAACCACTGAATGTACACGAGAATATATATATATATATATATATATATATATATATATATATATATATATATATATATATATATATATTATTAGTTGTTACTAAAACAAAACTAAATATAGAATATAGAAATAAATTACAACAATACTAACCTACATAGGAATGGTGCAAGGTAACATTCTTTTCCTCCGTCATTTAGCCGGCTTTTCAAGTACTTTTCTCTTATATTTTTATCATTATACGCCCAAGCAATAAAATTTGGGTCAAAGATTCCATAGGTACTTGATTTATTCAATTCTATACAAACACGGTGAATGTACCTAAATGGTCAAAGAAAATGAATAAATTAAGGGAGAAAATACAAAAAATTATAATGTTCTATAATGACATGTATATTCGACTATATACTTACGTGCACCAAACTTGCAAAATAGATATGTCAAGCCACTTATATCCTGCGAGAAAATCCCTCACATCTTTAGGAGTGTAAGGTCTGTTGTTGAAATGGAGTAGTATAAACTTGTTATTTCATTTGGACTAGGGTCCAATATCCCATTACGGTTATCTACAGGTGAGGGAGGGGCTGTACAATTACTCCCTATTGTTGAAGCGTGATTTACGACACTTCTACTTGGAGTTTGATCATCACCAACACAACGACGATCTTCATTAGTTCGTTGTTCGAGGCTTTTACTTAATCTCTACATCATAACATTCAATTAGAACATAGAACAAAAATAAGCACAATATATTCAATTAGAACATACAATATATATCATACAAAAATAAGCGCGATTTACGACACATACCGAATACATCTCTTGTAACCTTTCCACTTCTTTCTCCCTTTTTTCCCTCTCCCCCTCAAACAGCCTCCTTTGCTCTGCCAATTGCTTCTCAACATTATCAATCTTTTGTCGTTGAGTAAGAAATTCAGCGGTTTCGATACTTCTTCTTTGAGATACAAAGTATGACCTCAAGCCGACACCATCTCCAACACCACGGACATGACCTCCATGCTCAGTTGTTCCGATAGCTTCGACTAATATGTCATGTCGTGCTTCCGAAACAAATGTGCCTTCACGGGCCGCCACAACCAAATTATCCTACACAACATGAGCAACTTACATAAGCAAACGCATTTAAATAACAACTCATGAGCAACTTACATAAGCAAACGCATTTAAACAAAACATATACTTACAATTTTCTCAACAACTACTCTTGAAGCCTCAGAGGTGTACTCTCCATTAGGTCTTAATCGAGCCCTCTTCCATTTCTCATGTCTTGAAGGTGGAGATGGAATGTCACCACCTCCTCCTTCTTGTAGTTTTTCCTGCAGGATCCTCTTCTCAAGTTTCCTGTAACCCCCACGAGACAATCTATGGGGGTACATGTTTTTCGCCTTGTTCTGAATTCCTACTTCGCTTTTAGTCTGTTATTAACATAGTGAAAAATGTGTATGATTAGTATCTATAACTCATTAGCATAACATTATAGGTTACATAAGACTAGTACTAACCTGGAATTCCTCAGAACGGCGTTTCTTCGCAAACTTGTGCCACACCTTCTTCGATAAAAAACTATACCGAATCCATGGAGGTTGAAGACCGCTCTTAGGCTTCGTAATGTAGTCAGTCGTGAGCCATGACTTAAATCCCCTCCAACGAACACCGGCATAAGTTATCCACTTTCTTTTCAATTTTGAGTCATTGGTAAACTCAAAATTCAACTACATTAAATCAATATATAAGTATGAATTAGAAACTATAGGTAGTGATATCAAATATATAAAAATTATAGTATGAAATACCTTAACGTATGTCCATATACTGTCTTTGACATTAACATCCACTTCTCTCCAATCATCAATCAGTATACTGACTTCGCTACGTGCAAGGAACGCAACATAACTCCTAAAAGTAGCGTAATGTGGACAATCCACTAATCTGTAGTGCGAATCAAACTCGATCAGAATTTTTGCACCAGATGAGTTGCGGACTGATGTGAATTGGGGAATCATTGTGACACCTCTTTGTGATCTTTTCGTTTGACTTTCAGTTGTTTGAGTTTCAACCTTTCATTTGTTTGAGTTTCTTCGCTGGTTTCTGATGAAGAACTCGACAAGGTCGACATCTAAGTTCAAAAACAACAACAACAACATGAACAACAATGGCAAAAGAGTTTACTGTAGATGCATGGGGAAAATATTTTACGTACCCTAAACGTGACGACGAAGTAAACAATGTTGGTGTTGGTGTTGTTGTTGTCTTCCTTCCTTACGACAACGACGGTGTTGTTGTTATCTTCCTTCTCGACGGTGACGATGATGACGACGGTGTTGGTATGTGCGTAATCTTCTATTTTCTTCACAATCGTGACGATGATGACGAAAATGACAACAAATGGATACTGATGATGCAAGCTTTGGTGGAATCGTGTAATGTTTCACAGTATTGAACGTTAGGGTTTAGGGTTGAAATCGTGTAACGTTTCATCTGGTTTCTATTTTCAATGGAAAAAAGGATACTGAAGAGACAATGAACCTAGCTAGGTTGGAGAATATTTAAAAGCTACTGCGACGGTCAAGAATTTACACAGTTATGATATATTATTTACATAATGAAATTTCATATTAAAGCGCCAGAGTTATTTTTAGAATTAAAAATTAAAAAAACATACAAAATATATCACAACGGTGTATATAAACAACCATAGTCATAACTTTTAATTTTTTTAATTAAAAGTAAATAAAAAAGTAAAGGCGTGCTTTAACATAAAAGGAATAATATATATGAATGCGCTGAGGTTCGAACACATGAAAGCTTGGAGGTATCACCACGGTTGATTTATCAACCGTTGTTATATACAGATAATCACCACGGTTGGTTTAACAACCATTGTTATATATAGATAAGTTTTATTCAATAAACAAATAAAATACAACCGCGCCTTAGTTTAGATATTTCACAATGGTGTAGGGATGAAGCGTTGTGAGCATGGCGTCGTTGTTTACGCGTTTTGTAGTAGTGGTACAATAGGATTTATGAAGGGATAGAGATCATCGACAGATGTGGAAACTTCCCTAACGTACCCTTCATTGGAACTAAAGGAGGAATCAACTACCATCCAATTTTAGCTCGCTGTCAACTCGGATACCCGATGAAGAATATTCCACATAACGTTCATCTGGAAGGTCTTTTCTTCAAGGAAGGGGAAAATGACAGGGCACTAAAGAAAGAAATAGTGCACACCTGGCAACACATTCACAGAAAAGGAAAAAAGTCTCTAGGAAAACCAAATTGTACCTCCATGGAACCTTATCTCCACTGGGTGCAAACTAGAGCCCTCAAGCTGAGGATGCCTTACCCTCACCAAGAAGTTTTTCCATTAAAGGAATCTGTCCTTTATTTCATGTTTGATGCGGAAAAACTCCAGGTTGCTCTCAACAAAGTTCAGCGTGAAAAGAGCTCTTGGAAAAACAAATACTGAATCCTCAATTTAGAGTGTACCAAGATTCAGGAACTGCTACAGGGAAAGGATGCTCTGATTGAGATATTAGAACAGTATGCTATAGAAAGTCAGCAAGACCGAAGAAGTTTACTCGCTCCCTTCACTTGGCAAAGGACTGACAACCCAACAACGGTTGAAGAGCCCCGATCAAAGAAAAGGAAACTACTGGAACCAGCATCTGAGCTCTCTTCAGAGAGGACTCAGGATCCATGAGCTTAGACATCTCCTTTTACAGGACTTTGTAAAATACTGTACTTTTCAATGTAACATACTGCAATCTTTCGAATTCAATAAAAGGGGTATCCCCTCACTATATGATATTTGCAATTTATTTGTTGAAGTTTCTTTTAAATAAAACTAAAAAACTAAAAAATATGTCATTGCATATCATTCATCATTCTCACATAACGCATTCTTCTTATCTTCGAGTCTCACATCTGTGTCACGATTCTAGAGTCAAATTGTCTCACTCATACAATACTCGGGCCAATCGACAAAAGAAAATGGACGATCTCGAGGCAGAGAACAGAGAGCTGAGAGAAGAAATCGACGCTCTGAAGGAAAGTTTGGAAAAACTTCATAATGACATCCAATCCCTGGCAGCAGCTCAGGAGCAGCAGCATCAAAAGACTGTAATCTCGGAGATCACATCTACGCCCATAATGGAGACACATGAGAATCATCCTCGGTACAACATACCTAGGGGTCGTCCCTAGGGCATGCCTCTCAACTTTATACCTGAAGGATATATCTCGCCGGTCACTGAAGACCCAGAAGCCATAGCAGGAGCCACTGGACCTGAAGGTTACAAACTTCGAGAAAGTGAAGATGCAAGGGTTATGACATCAACTCCGGAAGGTTACAAACTTCAGGGCATAGAAGCGCCAAGAGTTACCGCCATAATGTCTACACCACAGCCAGTGGTACACACTGTCTTGGAAGGAGAGATTCCACAAGTAATTCCTGGTGGAAACGAAGACATGTATGAAAGGATGAATGAGTTCCATGAACAATTCTTGGAAATGCAGAAGGAACTGCATGCCATTCGCGGTCAAGACTTATTCGGAAAGGATGCCGCATACCTCTGTTTGGACCCTAGTGTAAAGATAACGCACAAATTCAAGGTGCCTGACTTTGAAAAATACAAAGGCAACCCTTGCCCTCGAAGTCATTTGGTGATGTACGCTCGAAAAATGTCAACCCAGACAGAAAATCAACAGCTACTGATCCATTACTTCCAAGACAGTTTAACCGGTGCCGCACTCAAATGGTACATGGGTTTAAACCGCACCAAGATCAGTACTTTCAGAGATATCGACGCAGCCTTCGTTCAGTAGTATAAATACAACCTGGACATGGCACCAGATAGGGATCAGCTCAGAGCAATGTCACAAAAGGATAAAGAAACTTTTAAAGAATATGCTTAGAGATGGCGTAAAATTGCCACTCAGATCTGTCCCCCTCTTGAGGAAAAGGAGATGACCAAGATCTTTTTGAAAACCTTAAGCTCGTTTTATTACGACCGAATGGTCGCCAGTGCGCCCAGTGACTTCACTGAAATGGTGAACATAGGAGTACGCCTTGAAGAAGCAGTCCGAGAAGGACGATTGGTAAAAAATACAGAGCCATCTAGCAGTACTAAGAGATACGGTAGTGTTTTCCAAAAGAAGAAAGAACAGGAGATCAGTAATATCTCTCTGGGAAAGCAAAGGCGAAGGTATCAACCAGTAGCGGCGGTAACTCGCGCTATCAACCCTGCGCCAGATCGGACTTACCAACCTCAGGTTACTCATAGCCAACCAAGTCAACAACAGTATCAGCAAAGGATGCAACAACCTCTTCAGCAGGCTCGTCCTCATTACAACAACAACAATCGTACGACACGACTATCAGGGTTTGACCCTATATCGATGTTGTACGCAAAGCTATTTCCACTTCTACTGGCCAAGGGGAATGTCCAAATAGGGACTACTCATACAATACCGGAAAATCCACCTTTTTGGTTCAAAGCAGATCAAACTTGCCCTTACCATAAAGGAGGATCGGGGCACAACATTGAGAATTGTCTCATCTTCAAGCCTGACGTACAAAAGCTTGTCAGGAATGGGATCCTATCTTTCAAAGATACTAATCCGAATGTTCAGACGAACCCGTTGCCACAACATGAAAATATTGCAGTAAATTTAATAGAGGAAGAATTTAGCCGCATTTAACAAATTCACAATGTACTATCATGATAGGAAAAATAGCAAGTGTACTATTTTTCCTATTGTAGTAATAAAGGGAAAAATCCCAAGTATCGAATCTAAAGGACGGCTTGACAATACAGAGTTCAGAGAAAATTTCAATTAAATAAAAGGTCTTTGGGTTTTTGGATTTGATGATAGTAAATCTAAAATTGCAGTTAAATATAGCAATTTAAATGGTTAAATGATTGAACAAAGAAGAGTAGATTGCTAGGGTTCGATGAATGAATGTTCATGCAACAATTACGATTTATAAACGCAATAATAGAATCAATCATAGTTGATTACCGGTTCTTTAGGGCATCTAATCTTAAGTCCTTAGTGAAAAGATCTTTGATCATGTAACCTAATTACTATGTCCATAGATAATTACATTCATGATCAAGCATGTACATATCAAGAAATTCCGGTTAAGATAAAGTATCCCTAGTCCTAGGTGATATTTATTATCAAATGGTCTTAGTCAGATCAACACACAACAGCTGGCCAGCTCAAATTATATGTATAAGTTCAAAATCCGTTTGTCCGACGGTTTAAGCATTAAGCACAGTACTAAGAACAAATCAACAATTACTGAATAAAAATAGTTATTGCATTCATAAAATCGAAATCATTACAATCAGATTCAGGGTCACCCCCTAGCAATGAGGGGTTTAGCTATTCATAAAGAAAAAGAAAATCAAAGATATTGTCATTACAGAATATCTCGAGGAATCAATCTTCAATTGTCAGAAAACTCTTGAACATATGAAACCCTTGAGAAAATCTGAGTCGTCAGCCTTCAAAACTTGAATTTTGCTCTAAAAAATCGTCCAACCCTTGCAAAATCGCGTTCCGGGACTAAATAATCAAACTCTGGGCTTTCAGCGATTTTGGGCCTTAATACGCGTATTGCCTTACATAATACGTGTAATGACCTGTTTTGCACCATATTCTCTACGCGTATGACACCAGGAGCCAGCCAGCACGCAACCTCATATGCTTATTGCCAAGAACCTTATGCGTATGGGAAGAGGCTTCATTTTTCCTCTGTTTTTCAATCTTTTGCTCATTCACGTATTGTACGCGTACCAGAGAGGCCTTACGCGTATCGCCTATGGAATTACGCGTATGGGAAGCAAGTCTCCCAAATTTTTCATTTTTCTACCGCTTTCTAGCACCGGCTCGGTTTTACATCCAATGCTCGATCCTCTGAGCTTCCAAGTCTGTATTTGACCTGCTGACATACCAAAAGCGTAAAATTTCCTCGAGAAACTCATAATTCATGACACACTTGACATAATCAAAACACACCTAATTACTACTAAAACAAACTCAAATTCTCACAGTTTACCTGACTTATTTACAATTAAATAGCGAAATACATAGCATAAATGGTGACTGATCACAACCCCAAACTTATCTTGTTGCTTATCCTCAAGTAACACTCTACATATAAAATAGATCACGTCACCCCAAACTTACCGTAAAAACAGTCCTTACCACAATACTGCTGAAATCTTTCGCACTGGACCCTTTTATGTTGCCTAGGGTTTTCTGTTTGTCGTTCCCCTCCAGCAAGCCAGAAACATTTTCACAAAGAAACACTACTTCACCTGTTAGCTTATATCACACTCTCACCAAGTATCTCGGGGTTAAAGTGTTATAACGCTCAAATCACAGTAAACAATATCAAATCAATCGTTTGAATAAATTCTCTAATCCTATCAACATGCACAACACACATACTTTTGAGGTCTTTAGGTTGTAACCGGACTTGGGTTAAGGTGGGATATAAAAAGGAAAACAAGGGTTTTTGGTTCAGAGTACGTGAGATCATTCGTGTCACAATGTTCCTTCATTAGTGCTTTTGTGGGGAGTTTTAAAATCCATTCGGTGAGTGCAATTTTTTTTTTTGAAGTAGGAAAAAATTTCTTCCCCCTTTTCTTTTTCACGTTTTTTTTCTTTTTTTTTTTTCGGTTCTTTGCACTCACCGTGTTTTACTTTCATCAACTGCATAGCTACCCCAAACTTAAAGGTTGCTATTCCAACAGCAACCCCAAACTTAAAATTTGAACACAGATCCAAAAACAATAACAGATACTCCGAACAGGGTAGGATAATAATGTGGTTAATGGGTTAATAATAACGGGTATAAAAAAAACAAAGGATACAGGTTCAAAGGGGGTAAACGAAGGATAATAATAATAAAGGGATGGCTAGAAAGGCTCTGGGTGATAAACAAAAAAATTGCCTCAGTACGTGTACTCATACAGTTAATATTCAAAAAGAACGGACGCAAACTATGATAGATAAAGTCATACCTGTATCTCTCATGATGATGTATAGTGTATGGCTTTTTCTGATCTCACCAGGACGGGTAAAGCTGACAGCGTCCATAATGTCTCTGGGTTCAAGGCTCATTTGCTCCTGGTTCTAACACTTTATTTAACCAGTGCGTCCAATCATATACAGCAGTATCAAACAGTCAGGGTGACTTAATGAGAGGACATTCAAGCAAGTTGTGAAAGTTATCAGTATCATCCACTATAGCTAGTAACCATCACATATCTACTGAAATAAACCAAGAAACTGTATGAAAGAACAAAATTCATTAAATTTGCAAAACCCGAAAACGGGCACTTACAATTACTTTCAAAAATATAAAAGAAACCAAAATAAAGGAAAATAAAAGTACAACATATGACTAAAATTACACTAAAGAGAAATAACAGAGAGTACAAATAATAATAAAAATAAAAATAATACTAAAAAGGAAAGAAATCAAAATGACTACTCAGGACTCTGCTCTGTCATCTCTATCCTGCATCTCAGCATCAAAGTCGATGAGGTCAGTCAGATCAATATGTAATCGCCCATGAACAAAGGCAGTGACTGGAGTCATCTCCTCAGATCGGCCCGAAGGTGTATGCTACTGCTGCTGAGGGATGTAAGGACTCTGAGGGTGCGACTACGGTGTGGGCTGCTGATACTGGGGGCTGAACGTCTGGTGCTGCTGAAGCTGGGGCTGAGGTACCGGCCCTCCTATCTGAACTGGGTGAGTCCACCCATGACAAGTGAACTGCCTATAATGAGGTGCTGGGGGGTCGCCAACGAACCTGTGTCTGAACCTCTGAGCTCCAGCCTACAAATCTTCCTAATGGGTCAGATATCGACCCGAAAGACCGTACTGATAGCAGAAGTCCTGCATCATGCAAAAATGAGACATCCGCATCTTGTGATATACTGAATCCTCATCAATAACTGGTGGAGGTGCCTGAGATGTCTCAGGTGCTGTATGATGCTCTTCCTGGCGCTGAGTGCTGGTACCTGCCTCATGATCGTGTGATCGTCGAAGGGGTCGACGCTCATCAACAGAAATAGTGTGTTCCTTCAGCCAAGCAGCATTTAGAGAACGTGTCGGCTTCACCATCACATTACCACTCAGATCTGTCACTCGTGCCTTTTTACACAGAAGATAAATCACTGAGGCATGTCCTAGAGACTTTTTTGTTGATTGGGCTATCTCATCCATATCAGTCAAAATAATTCTCCCAATATTCACTTGTTGGTCATTCAGAAAGAAATAGAGCGCTAGAGCTCTCTCAGTGATCAAATCATAGCCACTCCAATTCGTGTCCAAAGTATGATGAATGAAATAGGCCCAAGCTTTTGGGATAGGGGCTAAATCAACAACTAGGATCTTTGCTGGATATGATTTGGTGGTCTGATGCCAATCTTTTCCCAGTCGTGCAATTAGACTCTTTATGGCGTCATAGGGCCATCTGTTCTTGTCTGATAGCTTTGTATCGAAGAATGGACAACGAGATTCATAGAATCTACACTTGAGCACACTATTGATCGTCTTCCAGTCATACTTGATTTCTTATCCTCGGACCCAAGAAGTCATTTCCGTAACATCGTTCTCCACCGCTCTACCAGGCACTTTGAAAGCATTAACATAGAATTCCCTGACCAAGTCCATTGCAACCGGTTTGATGTGATTATTCAGATAATTCAGTTTCTGCTTCTTCAGAACAGCAGCAACTTCCGGCAATTCATTCTCCCCCAAAACCCATTTTTTTTCTTCTATGAACGCTCGAGACCTTAGTTGGTGGAATCTTTGTTCATGGTCATCGGAGAGAAAGATCTGGGCTTCTTCAAATGAGGTGGTCATCGCTATAATTTCTTTGAAAACTGAAAAAGGATAGTAAACACAGAGAAAACAGAGTAATACGACAAAGTAGCGTAACAGAAAATCAAAAAAATGATACGACAGCACGGAAAAAATATTTAAACAAATAGCTAGAATTGGTACGCGTATGATATGCAACCTTACACGTATTAGGGTCTCATACGCGTAAGGTACGTAACAAATTTTTCGTGTATAACGACTGGTGCGTAATAGATCACGTATCACATGTCAATACGCGTATCATACGCGTATGAGTGGAAATACGCGAGCTAGATCTCGTATGCGTCTATGATACGCGTAAGGTACGCAAGTGAGCAGAGACCCCTCCTTTTCACTTACTGTTACACGTAATGAGGCCCTGTTACGCGTAACGGAAGAGACTTGCACTTTTTCAATTTTTTATTTTTTTAAATTTTTTTTATTATTTTTTATTATTTTTAATTTTTTATATATTTTTTTTTCTAAGTTAAAATTTTGACTTTTGGGGTTCCTCTGCTGTACCAGACTCCGAAAACTAGCAAAATACGCATTAAATATAACAATATTCAAAATACTAAAATAAAATACGAAAATAGAAAAACTCCCTTGGGTTTCCTCCCAAGAAGCGCTTCGTTTAATGTCGTATGGCTCGACGGGTTACCTCATACTCAGACAAGACGAACCTCTTCTACAGGGCCTCCGTGGCCCTAGTAATACGGTTTCAATCTCTGGCCGTTAACCTTGAAGGTATCGCCATTCTTCTCGTTCCTTAACTCGATTGCTCCGTGAGGGAACACTTTGTTAACAATGAACGGACCAGACCATCTTGACTTCAGTTTACCAGGAAACAGCTTCAACCTGGAATTAAACAACAACATCAAATGTCCCTCCCAGAATTCCTTTTTCTGGATCTTCTGATCATGCCATTTCTTTGTTTGTTCTTTGTAAATTTTGGCATTCTCATAAGCTTGATTCCTAAGCTCTTCCAACTCATGAAGTTGAAGAGTTCGGGACTCACCAGCTTTCAGAAGATCACAGTTGAGGAATTTGGAAGCCCAAAAAGCTTTGTGCTCGAGTTCAAGCGGTAGATGATAGGCCTTACCATAAACAAGTTTATAAGGAGACATACCTATTTGTGTTTTGAATGTTGTCCTGTATGCCCACAGTGCATCATCCAGCTTCACGGACCAATCCTTTCGAGAAGCACTCACAATCTTTTCTAAAATCTGCTTTATTTGCCTGTTAGACACTTCTATTTGCCCACTCGTTTGAGGGTGATACGGAGTGGAAATCTTATGCTTCACATTATATTTCTTCAATAAATTCTCCATCAATTTATTTAGAAAATGAGTACCTTCATCACTAATTAACGACCTTGGTACCCCAAACCTGGAGAAAATGTTATGCCTCAGGAAATTCACCACCACTCTAGCATCATTAGTAGGCAGTACTACAGCTTCTACCCACTTTGACACATAATCTACAACAACCAGTATATAATTCTTGCCGAAAAATGGTGGGAACGGTCCCATAAAATCAATACCCCACACATCGAATAACTCTACCTCTAACATAGAATTTTGAGGCATCTGGTTCCTTCTGGAGATATTACCTGTTCTTTGACACCTATCACACTCTCGGACTAGATAGTGAGCGTCCTTAAATAAGGTAGGCCAATACAACCCAGACTGGAGGACCTTTGCCACTGTCCTATCTCCACTAAAATGCCCTCCATACTCAGAATCATGACAAGCTTTTAGTATATCTCTCTGTTCACCTTCTGGCACACATCTTCTGATCAATCCATCCACTCCCCTTTTATATAAGAATGGGTCATCCCACAGATACAACCTACAATCATAAAGAAACTTTTTCTTTTGGTGAGAATTAAAATCGTCAGGTATCACCCGACCTACCAAGTAGTTTGTAAATTCAGCAAACCATGGGACACCAGTAACAGCAAGGATTCTTTCATCAGCAAAGGTGTCCTGAATTGGGTGTCTCTCCTCCATTTCTTTTATTGGGGGCATGCGAGATAAGTGATCTGCAACAGTATTCTCACACCCCTTTTTAACCCGGATCTCAAGATCAAATTCCTGAAGGAGGAGTATCCACCTCAAAAGTCGAGGTTTTGATTCCTGTTTAGCAAACAAATACTTTAAAGCAACATGATCAGTATAAACAATAACTTTAGAGCCAAGCAGGTATGACCTGAATTTGTCAAAAGCATAAACCACGGCCAACAACTGCTTTTTGGTAGTTGCATAATTCATTTAGGCCGGGTTAAGGACATGACTAGCATAATAAATCACATGCAATAATTTGTCCTTCCTTTGTGTAGCGAGCGGTTTTGGACGTGGTTCTTAAGCACTGCCGCTCTGGGGTACTACAGGTCGATTCATTTTTTATCCTATTGAAGCTGATGAAGGAAGGGAAATAGATGTCTCCAATTAACCCTACTTACATACTGAGTTTGAACAGCGGTCTGTTAGGTTACAGTTGCTATGTGGGAGTGGGGCCCAATTTTTGGCTATTTTGTTAAAAAACACGGTGCCTGGATTATTTGTAAGATTTTAAGAAGGTTGCTTTTCGATTGATGTCTGAAGGTACGGGATTTTGGTTTATTTTTTTAGTATGCTCGCTAAGATTTTTCAATCTTATGCCTACGTATTCCCGAAACAGGGAAATCAGAGCGATCGTAGTTCCTCCTATTCTATGGGAGGAAAAAGTTGTTTTGGTGTCTTGTTCAAAGCCCAAGACGTGAAGCTAAAGGGAGTATATGTATCTTGTTCGAAGCCCAAGATGTGAAGCTGAAGGGTTTATTTGTATCTTGTTCAAAGCCCAAGATGTGAAGCTAAAGGGTTTTTTAGAGAGAATTTGTCATCTCTAAAGAGGAGTTATTGATGTTTGTATGCTGTGAACAAGGCACAGGTTTGATGCTAAAAGGTTGATTGACTCAACCGAGGTTTTCCTTATACAAAGCCTAAGAGGAGGCTATTGATCCAACCAGAGGGTGTTTTTTATCTGTCTCGTACGAAGCCCGAGATAGAGGCTAAAAGGGGTTAACTTTACAAGAGAGTTCTTGTATCTCGTATGAAGCCCGAGATGAAGGCTGAAAAGTTGGTTGACTCAACAAGAGAGTCTTTTATACTCAACAAGATAGTGTTTTTGTATCTCGTACGAAGCCCGAGATGGAGGCTAAAGGGGTTTGACTCAACAAGAGAGTCTTTTATACTCAACAAGAGAGTGTGGGGAAAATAATTGTACAAAGCCCAAGAGGAGGCTAAAAGTTGTGTTGACCCAACAAGGGGATCTTTTATACTCAACAAGGGAGTGTTTTTGTATCTCGTACGAAGCCCGAGATGGAGGCTAAAGGTGCTTCACTCAACAAGAGAGTCTTTTATACTCAACAAGAGAGTTCTTTTGTATCTCGTACGTGTAGAACCCCAAAATTTTCTCTCTTACTTTTAGTACTAACTGGCTTATGTTTCATTTCATTTTTGCATATTCATGAGTGCCTATCATTGGTTCTTAGTATGGGGTCAACGTGCCTGAGGCAGTTCAAGAGGAGAAGATGTTCTTCAAAGGGGTCAAGCAAAAGTCCATGTATTGTCCAAGAGATCAAGAGGAGAAATGGTTATTGATGCCACCATTATTTGAGTCACAAAGGGGATTAGGTCTCAGGAGATCATATTTGGTCCATCACATCATCAGGACTTCACAATTGGCAAGAGATCTCAAGTGAACCACTCTCTCCTAACCAGTGCAGAAATTAGGGTTTTGAGATTCTTGGGTTTATTGCTCTAATGGGCAAGCTCTTTGAGTTTTTATCATCACCAAATGGCATATCTCATCTTTGTTGGAGATGGTACACATCATATTCAGAGGAATTTGGATTTGGAGGATGTGTTAATTCCTCCTAGACTAAGGGTACCAATATTAGGGTTTGCTATAAAATCAGTTTATTTTTGATTTTTTGGGCAAGACTTGATTCTATGGTATTCCTTGGGTCCCTAAGTATCTAGGAATGGAAAATTGTCCATCAATTTGATTCATAAGAGGTTCAATTGATCAAAAGACTGAAAATAAAGGGAATTGGGGAAAAGTCAACCGTGCAGAGGAAAAAGTCAACTCCTAACTTTTTGAGGTTAAATTCATGATCCTAATTTCAAATATGGCCATTGATGAAGATTTGATCAAGAAATATCAAGGGATTCACCAAAAATCAAGAGATGTGAAAAGTTTCCAAAAATAGAAACTAGGGTTTCCATTTATGGCAAGTTTTGGCAAGTGGAGTACCCATCTTTGGAGCATTCTTTTTCTGTGATCCAAGCTCCAAACTTAAGGTTTATGGAGGCCTTTCAAAATTTCACATTCCAAGCTTCAAAACCATACCAAGAACATCTCCATTGGATTAAAATTGAGTGAGATATGGTGGTTTAAAGTTTGAGGTTTCTAGGGCAAAGTGACCAGCCATGGCAAGTCATGGGCGAGCCAGCACGCCCTCAATTCTACAAACACTTGGTGTGCATGACATGTCCAAGTTCAAAGGCAAATATCTCATTGATGGAGACTTCAAATGGAAAAATGTTCAACACCATTCTTGTTCCTCTCCATCTCCTCTACAACTTTTTTGTTGGAGAAATTTTCATATGATCAACCATTTGGGAGATATGGTGAGCTGAAGTAGGTGACCTCAAGCTAAAATTTTCACACGCCCATGAGCAGGTCACGACAAGGCAAGGTGACATACAAAATTAGTCCCAACCACACAACTTTGGGGTCATTTTTAGGCCCCTTAGAGGACTCCATTCCATTCCCTTTTAACACCAAAGTTGTTGTCCTAATGGCCCTCTATCCAAAGAGTCCAAGAGTGTACCAAACAGAGGCATGAGTCTCAAGCTATGAACACTCAAAGAAGTGGGTACGAATCTGAGTTTGCATAGCATTGTGTGATCAAATGAAATCAAAACTTTCCATTCTGGTAAGCTGGGTAACTTAGCATCGTGCAGGCCCAAAACATCCATCAAAGTTGACCTAATTCACTCTATAAAAAGGCATGGAGACTGAGTGAAAAGAGGACACGAAATTGGAGAAAAAAGAAGGGTTATGCTACTGAAATTCTGAGCAATCTACAAGCAATCCATTGCCTTCATTTGGTCAACCATAGTCACCAGAGTTCAAGTCTTCTTTTTCTTGGATCATAAGCATCATCAAACCGTAGGTATATCTCCCTAACTCCTTGCATTTCATGTTGATTTTCTGTGTTTTTGCTTGTTTTGAAGTCCACTAGGGACTTTGTGTGAATCTGGCTAGTGATAGACACCATACGTGTGTAGTTTTTTTTTTCTAGGGCAAGCTTTATCTCTTCGAATCTCTCTGTATGTGTGTCATTCTTTATGTTTGAGATTGGATTTGTGATCTACGTGTTGAGAGGAAGAGAATGGTATAGGTTTTATGAATTTCTGGGCACCTGCAAGTTTTTCCACGGCGGAGACTCACCGGAGAAGACGACCGGAGTCTTCTCCAGCCACCTGAAAACCCCACCTGGCCTGAACCCTAATCCATTTCCCCGGTTATAACGTGGTCGTTGGATTGGTTTGATCTGATGGTTGTGAGGGTGCCAGCACATTAATGAGGCACCCTCCCCATCACGTGTTTTTTTTTTTTATTTTCTGATTTATTTATTGATTGTGTACGTGTGCAACATCATAGGATAACATGGAATGCATTCTGATACGTTTGATCACGCTACCCTATCTGATAATCTTGGTTAACCTCATCTAATGGTCAGGATTGAGTCAATCTGTTGACTGACCCCTATAGCATAAACCATCAGCCCAACGCTCCTTTGGGCCTTTCCCTAATTGTTATTCATACCCCCACTATATTTGGCCCAATGCATTTCTAACTGCATTTTTACTTTCGTGGCACCCCCTGGCCCATTTATTTCATTTTATTTTCTTTTTCACTATTTGTTTCATTTTTATTTATAAAAATTATTTCCAAGCATCATTAAATAACAAAAAAAATCATGAAGCATCATCACTCATTTAAATAATTTTTCAATATTTTATTTTCTTATTTTTGCATATTTCATTGTTTTATTTGGAATTTTCTTTGAATTTCTTTCATGTGTGCATTTAGTCATGGTATTTGCATTTTTCCACTTTTGTTTGACATAGTATTAAACTGATTTTTCTCATGAGATCTTATCCATGTTGACATGATACATTGAGCCATTCCAAGAATTTTTATAGATTTTTTAGGGCATTTCTTGTTGACCTTTGAGTGCCATATTTGGACAATTTGCTTGTGTGTCTTGCATGAAATGTTGAGGCACCTTTGATCTTGTTTAATGTTGAGTTTTTGCACATCCTTTTGATACATGTTTGCACACCGATTTTACTTCATGTAACTTGCATCTTTCATTTTTCTCAAACTTTTAATATCACTCTTGATCCATGTTTTGCATGTGTGTTTGTTAATGAACTCATGCTAGGGTTTTAATATGTTTTGAGCTTGTTATCTTGTGATGATTGTTGAGATGTTTTGACATCATTTGCTAGGCATCTTATAGGACATTCTCATTCATTCTCATTGGATTCCTAATGTCATCTTGCATTCCTCCTAAGTTCATGAACATTTGACATTTGTTTGAAGATATTTGAATTTAGTTTACTTTCTTCCTTCTATGTGTTTCAACATGAGGTGTGCATGAACTTTGTATGTTTATTCTCATATCTTAAATGTCATCTCACATGTCACATACCACTGGTTTGCATTCATTTCCATACTTATTTATCTCACATCTTCCTTCTTTGCTTATGTTACAAATATGTTTCATGTATGGACTTAAGTGAATTGTTTTCATTTCTTCTTGCTTTAACCATTCTCCATGGTTGCATTCATGACTCTTATGCCTTCTTGAGGACATTTGCATGCATATTTTAAATGTCATTTGCTTCTGAGTTTAGTGTTTGCATATGCATTGTTGTATGATCCATTTGTTTTCATTTCTCATAGTTATTCCATAATTTACATTTGCATGTTCTGTGGGTGCATGTTTTAATTTAGGTTGATCTTTGTTTAGTACCTTAGCCTTAGTGGTATGCTTCATTGGCCTTTTCGTACTACCCTAGGAGATTCCTTAGCCCTTAGGACCCTTCCCTTGTGGTGTAAGTCTTATTTGCTTCTTTAGTTGTCTTCTTAAGGCAATTAGCTTGTTTGGTTTGCCTTTTTTTCAGTACTTATATTCCACCATTGTTACTGTGTTGTACTAACCTTTTGTGCAGGGGCAGAGGTAAGGCACTTGAGGGTGTGGATAGTTATCCATGTTCACCCTCATTCTTTCTTTCTCTCATCTCTTCTTGTCTTTGGACTTAGGTTGTTCTCAAACCTCCCCTTAGGGCCATCTTTGCATGATAACATTAGGATAGAATCCCCTTAGTGTTTTTCTTTCTTTTGAGTCCCTCCTCTCATGTTATAACACTTCTAAGATACTTAATAAGGTCAACTTGCCTTGTACACAAGCCTTAAACATAGGAATTAAAGATTGAGGGGTCCCCCTTCACTCTTCTAGAGTGTTGAGCATACGCCCCATTGGGGATGACCATGCGACACATTCGTTCCCGTGTCATAGAGTTTGGTTCAAGGTGAGTTATGAACTAACTCAACTCACTTATGTCTTAAAAGATACAAAACAAACTTCAAATCCTTTTTTGTCCTTCGGGATTGTCAAACTTAAGGCTATTTTCAAAAAGGGCACGTTACTTTCCGTTTTGTCGCAAACAGGCATCGACCCTAACTGCCGGACGCGAACTTAGCGTCGCTCATAAAAAACACAAAAAGAACTTAGTCCGAACTACGTTGACTCTGAATTTTCCATTGCACAAAGGGAATACGTAGGCCTAGGACGACGATGTCCTACCGAGTCTGTCTTTGTTTTCCCCTCCCCCGTTTCAGTACATCCATAGATTTTAGGATAACTCACCCTTAGATTAGATAACAAGCGTGGATCCCATCGAGTACGATGGACGCGTGGGGTGCTAACACCTTCCCCTCGCGTAACCGACTCCCGAACCCAGGCTATGGTTGCGATGACCATTACTTTCCCTCTTCCTCAAGTTTATGCGGTGTTTCCTTTCCCTCTCCTGGGATAAATATACATTGCTGGCGACTCTGTTTTCCGCGCCACTTTCGCGTTTGCACCTGGATGAAAATCTTGGGAGCGACAGCTGGCGAATCTGCTGGGGACCGAACCCAGAATCTCTGGTTCCCTAAGTGGGTATGTCCTAGCGCTTGTTTGTTTTTGTTCTCTTTGGGTGTTTTTGTTTTTTGTTTTGCTTTATTTGTTGTATTTTATTTTTACCGCATTCACTGCATTGCATGTTATTATTATCTGCTGCACTGTTTTTCTGTTTGGCGGGTTGGGAGTTCTGAGGGACAAGCCCAGTACCCAGGCTTGAGCATACACATTGGATTAGCGTGGAAAGTAGTGTGACTTGTGTGGAATTTTGCCAGACGTAGTATACATGAAAACTCCACATCCAGACGAGGTTTTCTTTGGTAATGTTCTATCCTGCGCATTGGTGCAGACGATGGAATGTAACTTGGAAAACTGTCGACTCTGGCAACCATTCCTGAGGACTCAGTAACGGCACTCCTCCCGAGATGTGATAATGGCAGACCAGAAATGGCAAACCCATTACACTTAGGAGGAATGCAATGCTGGGAACTTGCTATAGGATGAATTTTTTGAAAGAGAATCAGTGGAGGCGCTCCTCGATTGGCGATATTACTGTACCCCGAGGGATGAATGTACTATTGCTTCTCGACCTCAGTGCCAGAAGCTAAGGACCTTTCATTTTTTAGTACCCACATGTGAGAAGGGCAGGGTGTTATAGGTTTGCAGGTAACCTTGACCTTCAACATACCCGGTTTTCTGGTCAACATGTTTATCAGTGTGGTATTATGGTTATTCTGGTATTCTGGGTATTTGGGCAGATCCTTGAGATTATTCAGTTTGTTCAGTGCAGCAGTTATCCAGTCTGTGTGGCATCCTTGATCCCATGTGTGCAGTTGCATCATTATTTTGTATCCTAACATGTTTATTCATTTGCAGGGTTGCATCCTAACTTTGATTCTGGTTTTTGAAGACTATTGAGAATGAGTACTGAGAAGAAAAAGAATATCATAGTGTACAAGTTTCCGTCACTTATTCTGGATCCTGTTCACAAGATTGTGTCTATGGCAGAACCTGGGGTATTAGCAGACTTTAGAGGAGAGTATGGAAGAATTCTGAATTTTGCCCGCGACATCACTGAATACGAGTATAGGGCTTTGCACACTCTGGTGCAATTCTATGACCCTCACCTACGATGTTTTCTATTCACTGATTATCTTTTGGCTCTGACATTGGAGGAATTTGCTCTCATTCTGGATGTTTCTATCAAAGAAGAGGCTCTTTTCTATCCTTCTAAAGAACTTCCTGATTTAGAAAAGGTCTCCGAGGCTTTGCATTTGGACTTATCTTTGTTGAAAAACAACGTTGCCAGTAAGGGAGGGTGTAAAGGCTTTCATGTGAAATTTTTGATAGAACAGGCTGCTATGCATGCTAAGGCTAGATGTTGGTCAGTTTTCAACGCCATCTTGGCTATATGTGTCTATGGAACGGTGTTGTTCCCAAATGTGAAGGATTTTGTGGACATGCACGCTGTCCGGATATTTACCATGAAGAATTCGGTACCTACTTTGCTTGGAGATCTGTACCAATCAGTGCATTATAAGAACGAGAAGAGGAGGGGAGGACCCCTTAATTGTTGTGCGCCAGTCTTCTACAAATGGTTTGCAGATCGTCTTCCCAAATCTGGGGCATTTGTAGATACTCAAGGAACATTGGATTGGTCCAAAAGATTAATGGTCTTGAGGGCAGATAATCTAATTTGGGTTAACCGTGACTTGTTGGGCCAAGATATCATGATTAGTTGCGGAGGTCTCCCAAATGTGCCTCTAATAGGAAGGAAAGGGGGAATTAACTACAACCCTATTCTTGCTATTAGGCAATTCGGGTATGCCTTGAAGGAGCCACCAAAAGACGAGGATGTCCAAGAATCTCTATATCTGATGGGGAAATCAATCCAGAACTGTTAAAAGAAGCTGCAAATACTTGTGAAGATCGTCATAAGAAGGGGAAGACTTCTTTTGGGAAGAGCAACAACAGAGCATTTCCTGCGTATGAAGATTGGATTCAGAAAAGGGTAGAGAAGGAACTTTGGCCGTTCTCCAAAGAACCACCATCTTACCCCTTGCTGATTGAGCCTCCTAGTACAGTTGAGATAGAGAAGTTTAATAAGTTATGGGCTGAAAAGGAAAAGCTGTGAGAAGAGAACGGTGAGCTACAAAGAGAGATTTACCAATTGAAACATGAGAGGGGTGAAGTTGTTCATGTCGCCAAGTTGAAGACAGAGCTTCTCACTTAGAAAGAAAAGGAGCTAGCTGACGAGGTCACGGCCAGACAAAGGGTAAGGCAAGCTCTAGATGGTATCAACAAGGTTCTCAAGTCTAAGAAGGAGGAATTGGCCAAGGCATTATCCAAAATTCACAAGTTCAATGCTCACCGAGACACTGCAATGGCTGATAATAAGCGAAAGGAAGACGGTTATCTAGCTCAGATTGATCAATTGAAGTTGAAGCTCAAGAAAAAAGACGCTGAGATCCTATCAGGGGTATTCTAGAGACAAGTAGTCGAGGGTCGACTCAATGAAGCCATAGCCTCCATAGAGGAACTGAAGATCCAAGCTGAAGTGAAGAGACCTAGAAATGAGGGTCCTAGCATGGATGGTGGTTTTGGAGAAGACGCTTAGGAGTTGCATTGCCGATACTTGAAAGGGATCATGCATAGGAGAGATGTTCTCATTCAAGAGCTAATTCAGAGACCAAAGCATCCCGACACCAAAAAGATGTTCAAGGAAATTCAAGATTGGAGCAAAGAGCATAATGGATGGGGGGGATTGGCACTTGTGAACTTTGATGACATGCCGTAGTTTTCTATTTTCTTTTATTGTATTTGGATCACCACCAGGCTTGTTGGTTGGGATCTATGATTATTGTGTTCAGACTTATTATTTTGGGTTGTGATTGTTGACAATTGGTTATAATCTGGTTTTTCTTAATGCATGAACGGAAGTCCTGTTTTATCTTGGTGTTAAACCGGAATCAAGGGGTGGATCTCCCTGCGAATATTCAAACATGTTCATTCACACTTGCATATTCATAATCATTTTGCATAACAGGTGTTTATCTCTGGTGTTCTTATTCTGTTTTCTTCCGCAGCGCAGGATTGTGGATCAACACATTCACCGGTATTCTACCAGACAAAATCAGAAGAAATTCATGGATCAACTACAAGCTGAGATGACTGAGATGCGGACTCGCATGCCTCAATTCATGGATTTAATGCAAGGTGTTGCTCAAGGCCAAGAGCAGTTAAGGACTCTTGTTCAGCCACTGATTGCGAGAATAGATGAAGAGGGTGTCCTTCATGGAGGAGTTCATACTGGTGTTACTGATAATAATGTTCAGAATGGCCCTTCGGGCGGAGGTATTCCTGTTACTGGTGTTGTGATCCCTCGGTGCGGAGGAGAAAATGTTGTGGTTCCCACTTTAGTGGGAGGAGGTAACAGTGTCTGCGCAATTCATGGCCGTCAGTATGATGATCTTCAGGAGGATGCATTCTCTGTGCCAGGTGGGGATGATGGTCCCTAGATTGACAATGATCAGAGATTCAGGTTGATTGAGGAACAACTAAGGGGTGTTGTAAATCAAGATTCTGTGGGTATGGATCTGGAGGATTTGGGGCTGGTTTCAGGCGTCATTATCCCACACAAGTTTCAGACTCCTACTTTTGAAAAGTACAACGGTATGACTTGCCCAAGGACTCACGTGAGGGTGTACGCAAGTAAAATGGCTGCTCATGCAAAGAATGAGAAGTTGATGATGCATTGCTTCCAGGATAGCCTATCTGGGGCATCTCTGGAATGGTATATGCAACTAGAGAGGAAAGACGTTCGTAGTTGGAGAGAGCTAGCAGGGGCTTTTATCAAACACTATCAATATAACACTGACATGGCTCCAAACAGAACACAACTGCAGAACTTGTCGCAGAAGAGCAATGAGAGTTTCAAGGAATACACCCAGAGGTGGCGGGAATTGGCAGCGAGGGTCCAGCCTCCCATGTTGGAGCGAGAAATGATAGGTATGTTTATGGCCACCTTGCAAGGTCATTACTATGAAAAGCTGGTACCGTGTATGCCTGGAAAGTTTGCTGATTTGATCTTAGTAGGAGAAATGGTGGAAAGCGGAATTAAGGCGGGAAAAATATCAGGCGGTGATGGGTCCTAATCCGGAGGAGGTAAAAAGCCATATGCCAGTGGTTACAAGAAGAAGGAGGGAGATACAAACTCTGTGTTGTCATACCGTGGTAGAGAAGGACCTCGTCAGAACTTCAATCAGCAGGTGGCTTCTGTAACCATCCCAGCAGCAACTCAGCAGCCAGCAGTACCTCAGCACCAAAATCAGGCTCCTCGCATACTGCAGCCTACGCCTAGGTGGGATAGGCATTTTGACACCCCACCTCTTCCCTATTCTCAGTTATTTCAGCACTTGTTACAGTTATAATTAATCCAGAAGAGAACATTGGTTCCACCCACTGGTAATCCGCCTCCCGGCTACGACCCCAACACCCACTGTGAATTTCATTATGGAGCACCCGGACATCATATTGAGAACTGTAAAGCTTTTAAGCATCAGGTTCAAGATTTGGTGGATTCAAAAGCCATCAATTTCTCCATTGATGCTCCAAATGTGACTCAGAACCCGATGCCGAATCACGGTGGGCCAAGGGTTAATGCCATTATTCAAGACTGTGAAGACTTGAGTTTGATTTCAGATGTGAACGAGGTCCAAACTCCCTTGCGTGTGTTGAAGGAAAGACTGTTGAAGGGAGGGGTATTTCTCGGTTGTGATGAAGACTGTGTAGGGTGTGTGTCGCAACCAGGCGGTTGTGACTTATTAAAAGCAAGTGTTCAGAGAATGATCAATGAAGGGATATTACAGTTTGGCAGGGGTTGTAAGCAGAGCAAAATTACTGACAGAAGGGTTGATGTTGCCACAATAACGATTCCATTCAAGACAATAACTATATCAGCGCCGGCGAGACCAACGCCGGTCATTATCACTGTTCCTGGACCAGCGCCGGTCATTAACACTATTCCTGGGCCAGTCCCGTATGAGAGTACCAAGGCCATCCCGTGGAACTATGGGGCTAAGGTGTTTGTTGATGGTAAGAAGCAAGAGTTGGTAACAACATCAGCTGTGAGTGCAGGGGTTGAAAATCTTGTTGAAGCAGGGGCTATCACTAGGAGTGGTAGAGTCTTTATTCCATCTAAGGATCAAGGTGGCAGTTCGAAGCAAGACAAAGGTAAACAGGTGATGGATGAGTCTATACAAAGGCAGGAAGTGAATAATCCTGTGACAAAGCCAGTTGGGGATACTTTCTCAGAAGATGTAGAAGAGTTTATGAGATTGATCAGGAAAAGTGATTACAAAATTGTTGATCAACTTCACCAAACTCCATCGAAGATTTCTATTCTATCTTTACTGTTGTGCTCTGAGGCCCACCGAAATGCATTGCTGAAGGTTTTGAACATGGCCTATGTACTGCAAGAAATATCTGTCAATCAGTTAGAAGGGGTTGTGGCTCATGTGAATGCTGGTAATGCTTTGGGTTTCACCGATTTAGATCTAACTCCGGCTGGGAGGAATCACAACAACGCTCTGCATATTTCAGTGGAATGCCGTGGTTCCTTAATGTCGCATGTGTTAGTCGACACTGGGTCGTCTTTGAATGTGTTGCCGAAGAAGGCTTTGATGAAGTTAGATACTCGTGGGTTGATTTGTACACCGAGTGACTTGGTGGTACGTGCTTTTGATGGTTCCAAGAGGTCAGTTTTTGGAGAATTAGTTTTGCCGATCAAGGTGGCTCCTGAGATTTTTGACACCACCTTTTACATAATGAATATTCAGCCTACCTATAGTTGTTTGTTGGGTCGCCCTTGGATCCATAGTGCTGGGGCAGTAACATCTACGTTGCATCAGAAGTTGAAGTATATGGTGGATGGACACGTTGTGACAGTTTGTGGTGAGGAAGAAATCATGGTAAGTCACCTATCGATCTTCAAGTATGTAGAGGTAGATGGTGAAGTACAAGAAACTTTATGCCTAGCCTTTGAAGCTGTGAAAATTTCCGAAGAACCTCCAAAGGTAGCCAGTCAGCCTGAGGTGGTTGCCCAACCTGAAGTTGTCAGACAACCAGAGGTTTCGATGTCCTCTTTCAAAGAGGCGCTCGCTGTAACGCCCCAGTTTTTGCCAGTTTTATTGTATTGAGTCTTTTTGGATTATTTTATTATTATTTTATTCTAATTTCGACTTTTATGTGAAAATATGTTATTTTCGGCGGGAATATATTTTATCGCGTTTTGGGAACGTTTGCGAGATATTTGAGTGTGGGGGTATTTTAGACATTTCACATTTAATTTCACTAAGTTAGTAAGAAAAGAAAAGAAAAATAGAAATAGAAAGAATAGAAAGAAAAAGAGAGAAAAGAGAAGTAGAGAAGAAGAAAAGAGAAGAGAAAGAAGAAAAGAGAGGAAAAACTTGTGAAGGAGGAAATCAATCTCCCGACTTTCTAGAACACGATTAAATCGGGTAAGGGTGCGAAACTCGGTTATTATATCATTGTGTATGATTATGTATGTTTTGTGTGGATGTTTTGGTTGGTTTTCCACATGTTTCCGTTTATGCCGTATTGGACGAAATCGATAGAAATTGATGTTTTTACGGTCGAAAAGTCGTATAAATACATGTGTTGGTTGGTTATGTGTATGTGAGCTGCTGTTTAAAGTTTCATGAAGTTTGGTTATGTTTTGGTTAGTTTTCGTTATGTTTCCGTTGTTTTGTCCGTTTAGGTCGAATTGTAGGAAATCGATAAAAATCGATGTTTTCACGGTTAGAATTCGAAATAAATTACGTAGTTGTATCGAGTAAGGTTAGGTCGTCGTATGTCGTGCTTTTTATTCAATTTGGTGATGTTTGAAAATTCTGGTCTTTGAAAGGTTGAAATTTAATCGAAAAATCGAACGTCGTAGAAATTTCGTTTATGTGTTCTAAATTGTTCTTATGTATTTGGTGGTTGGGCGTATATGTTTGTTTCGGTGAAAATGTTCAATTTAGTCGAGTTTCCGGGCACTTTGGAAAAATGGCAGCAAAGGTGTATTTTGAGAAATCTGATTTTTGAGAAAAACAGGGCTATGAATCGATACATAACAGCTATGTATCGATACGAAATGGTTTATGTATCGATACATAACCCTTATGTATCGATACATACTGAAGAAATTGGGAAAAACAGCATTTTCACTACAGCATGTGTCGACACATGCGTGCTATGTATCGATACATGTGGCCTTTTGTATCGATACATAAGCCTATGTATCGATACATACTGTGCTGAACCATAAAATTCTGGTTGTCGGGGAAACTTCGGAAATTCATATCTCTTGAACCGTAAGTCGGTTTTGATCCCCGTTCGAAGCGTTGGAAAGCTAACGAGATATTCTTTCTAGGAAAAATAGTTTTGAGGTCTGAACTTGGTCCAATCAGTACAGTTTTTACGAACCGTTTCGTAGTGTCGGGCATCCGGTTTATGTTTTTGCGTTATTTTGAAATATTCATATCTTGTTAACCGTTTATCGTATTTAAGAGTTCTTTATACCGAATCGAAGCTGTCGATGAGTACTTTTTGATGATGATAGAAAATATTATTTTTGGCCGACTTTTAGCCGACTTTTCTGAGAAACCGTAAAAATGGAATTTTGAGTTATTTTCTATATCGTGCGATAGGATATGATATGTAACGTATGACTTGTGTGAGGGATGTTTGATGAGTATATGATGTTGTGGTGAAGATTTGTGGCCGTTTGGAAACTATGTGCATTGTATTATATGTACTTGAAATGCATGATTTAATATATGAGCCTCGATTTCCATGGGTCATTATATGACATGCATCATGTTGAAGACATTGTAAGATCCCTTCGTGGGTGTAAACAATGCATGAAGACATTGTAAGATCCCTTTGTGGGTGTAAACAATGCATGAAGACATTGTAGATCCCTTTGTGGGTGTAAACAATGCATGTTGAATTGTAGATCCCTTATGGGTGTAAGCAATTGTTGTATTGATCGTGTGCCTATTATAAAGGACTAAAAACGATCCATAACGTCGTATGCTTGTTGATAAGTGGTAGCGACGGGGAACATCGTATGCCCGACGGGGAGTTACCCTAAGTAACGAGCGATGATTCCAAGAGTTCCTGGGGGACTAATGGTACCGCATGCATAGAGTCGTTGTGTCGGTCTCTGTGCATTTGCATAATTCATTACATGAATGTTTATGTGTTGAATTTTGAGAAGGATTTGTTATGCATTGTGTTAATGTATATGCTTATGTGATTGATGTGTGAAATGGGTTTAATATGTCTTGTGTTGTTTACAAGTATCGTATTTGTGTGGTGAGAATAATTGTGCATATTTTGCTAAGTGTTTTATAATGATATGCAATTATATTATAATCCTGTTTCTCACCCTTCTGCTGTGGTTTAATGCTGTAATGGCATTGCAGATTAGACGATGAAGGTCTTTTGCGAAGATTAGTGTCTTCGTCTTTTGTCGTTCCGTCGGCTCTGATATGTAACACGGGTAGTCGGGGTTCGAGTGTAGATGTTTCTTTGGGCTTGTATATAGTGGCTTTGTATGAACATGTATATGACAAACTTATCTTTTGTGATTGACATCAGTTATGGATGTTCCGCTTTAATTCTGTAACTGAACGATGATATTTTGGAACTGAGTTCCTATGTTTATATGACTATCAGGTTGTTATATATCTATATGAGCAAGTTTGTTTTAGTTCACGTTGGTGTGGCATCTCTGGCTATATCATGATAAATTATTCTTTGCTCTGATGTTTTATTTATAAGATTAGTTTATTCCGTTTTTGTACGGGGTATAGAAGGGGTGTTACATTAAGTGGTATCAGAGCCAATGTTTGGTTTGTCCGACCATGTTGTCGTGTCTGTTGTGTCTTGTTGGTCTGTTGCACTCTGTTGAGTGGTTGTTTAACCATAATTTGCTATCGTTGGGAACGTTCAGATTATGGCTGGAAGAGGTGCTGCTGCTATGACTGCGGCCATGCAAGCTATGGCGCAAGCGATGCAGAATTTACCCAATGCTGCGACGGACGAGGAATCGCGTAGTATGGATAAGTTTCAGAAGAATAATCCACCGAGCTTCAAGGGTACTCATGATCCTGAGGGAGCACAGATTTGGATGAAGAAGATTGAGAAGATCTTCCGTTTCATTAGGTGTTCCGAGGATCAGAAGGTGCAGTTTGGTACTCATATGTTGGAAAAGGAAGCTGAAGACTGGTGGGCGAATGCTTCTCAGAGGTTTGAGGAGGATGAGATAGTGGTTACATAGGCTGTGTTCAAAGATGCTTTTCTTGAAAAGTATTTTCCGGAAGATGAGAGAGGTAAAAAGGAAATTGAATTTCTTGAACTGAAGCAGGATAATTCCTCTGTTGCGGATTATGCTGCTAAGTTTGAGGAACTTGTGAAGTTCTGTCCTAATTATAATACGGCTGGTTCGGAGAGGTCTAAGTGTTTGAAGTTTGTGAATGGCTTGAGGCCAGAAATCAAGCAGGGTATCGGTTATCAGGAGATAAGACAGTTTTCAGTATTGGTGAACAAGAGTCGGATTTTTGATGAGGATAGCAAAGCGCGTGCTACTCATTACAAGAATCTGAATGATAGGAAAGGAAAGGGGCAGTTCAGAGGTAGGCCTTATGCTACCCCTGTTGATAAAGGGAAACAGAAGTTTACTTTTGAGAGGAAGCCTAGTGGAGGAGGAATGAATTCTGCTGTGAAATGTTATAATTGTGGTGGTTTAGGTCATCGTATATCGGAATGTAAGAGGAATATGAACAAGTGTTCTAATTGTGGTTTGATGGGTCATGTGGCTGCTGATTGTAGGAGGAATGCGATCAAGTGTTATAATTGTGGGGAGAATGGTCACTATAGTACAAAGTGCACGAAACCGAAGCAAGCTCAACCTAGAGGGAAAGTATTTGCATTGGCGGGAGCTCAGCCTACTAATGCAGATCGTTTGATCAGAGGTACTTGTTTTATTAATAGTAATCTTTTAATTGCTATTATTGATACTGGAGTGACTCATTCGTTTATTTCGAGTGATTGTGCGAAATGTTTGAATTTGGTGTTGTCTAAGATGGATGGAGAGATGGTTATCGATACTCCAGCTTCGGGGTCGGTAACTACTTCTTTTGTTTGTTTAAGTTGTCCTTTGACAATTTTTGGTAGAGATTTTGTGATGGACTTGGTATGTTTGCCATTGAAGGGTTTGGATGTGATTCTGGGAATGAACTGGTTAGAGTTCAATCGTGTTCATCTTGATTGTTATCTTAAGCGGGTGAGATTTCCTTCTCTTGAAGAAGAAAGGGAATCTGGTTTCTTATCTACCAAAGAGTTGAAGAAACTTTTGGCGGAGGAAGCTCAGTTGTTTGGATTGTTTGCATCGTTGTCTGTGGAGAGTCAAGTTGCAATTGGAAGTTTTCCTGTTGTGTGTGATTTTCAGGAGGTGTTTCCGGATGATTTTTCAGATGTGCCGCCAGAAAGAGGGGTGGAGTTTTCTATAGACCTAGTTCCTGGTACTAGACCTGTATCTATGGCACCATATCGGATGTCAGCATCTGAGTTGGTGGAGTTGAAAAGACAATTGAATGAGTTGTTGGAAAAGAGGTTTGTAAGGCCTAGTGTATCACCTTGGGGTGTTCCTGTTTTGTTGGTCAAAAAGAAAGATGGAAGTATGCGTTTGTGTATTGATTATCGGCAGTTGAATAAAGTGACGATTAAGAACAAGTATCCACTTCCAAGGATCGATGACTTGATGGATCAACTAGTGGGTGCAAGTGTGTTTAGTAAGATTGATTTGAGGTCAGGATACCATCAAATTCAGGTTAAAGAGGAGGATATTCAGAAGACGGCCTTTAGGACACGCTACGGGCATTACGAGTTTTCTGTGATGCCGTTCGGGGTTTCTAATGCGCCGAGTGTGTTTATGGAGTATATGAATCGTATATTCCATGAGCATTTAGATCATTTTGTTGTTGTTTTTATTGATGACATTTTGGTTTATTCTAAGTCACAGGAGGAACATGCGGAACATTTGCGTGTTGTGTTGCAGATTCTGAAGGAGAAGAAACTTTATGCCAAACTGTCCAAGTGTGAGTTCTGGTTGTCAGAAGTGTGTTTTCTTGGGCATGTGATTTCAGGTAATGGTATTGCTGTGGATCCATCCAAAGTAGAGGCAGTTCTACAATGGGAGGCTCCTAGATCTGTTACTGAAATTCGAAGTTTTCTGGGTTTGGCTGGATATTACCGAAGGTTTATCGAAGGTTTTTCCAAGTTGGCACTTCCGTTGACTCAACTGACTTGTAAGGGTAAGGCATTTATTTGGGATATTCAATGTGAAGAAAGTTTCAACGAGCTGAAGAAGAGATTGACTACAGCTCCGATTTTGATCTTACCGAATCCTAATGAATCGTTCGATGTGTATTGTGATGCATCTCTAATTGGTTTAGGTGGTGTTTTGATGCAAGATGGTAAGGTGGTTGCTTATGCTTCGAGGCAGTTACGAGTTCATGAGAAGAATTACCCTACTCACGATTTGGAATTAGCTGCGATGGTTTTTGTATTAAAGATTTGGAGGCATTATCTCTACGGTGCTAGATTCGAAGTCTTTAGTGATCATAAAAGTTTAAAGTACTTGTTTGATCAGAAAGAGTTAAATATGAGGCAACGGAGATGGTTGGAACTTCTGAAGGACTATGACTTTAGCTTGAATTACCATCCTGGTAAGGCTAATGTGGTAGCTGATGCTTTGAGTCGGAAATCTTTGCGTATATCTGCTTTGATGGTGAAAGAGTGGGAACTTCTGGAACAATTTCGAGACTTGAGTTTGGTTTGTGAGCTTTCACATGAGAGTGTGAAGCTTGGTATGTTAAAGATCACTAATGATTTTCTGTTGTCTGTTATAGAGAAACAGAAGTTGGACTTGAAACTTGTTGATTTGTTGCTTGTTGGAAATCAAGAAGTGAACGGTGACTTTAAAGTGGATGATCAGGGTATTTTGAGATTCCGTGGTAGAATTTGTATACCGGATGATGCAGAGTTGAAAAAGATGATTCTTGAGGAAGGACACCGGAGTAGTATGAGTATACATCCTGGTGCTAATAAGATGTACCAAGATTTGAAGGAAATATTTTGGTGGTCTGGTTTGAAAAGAGATGTGGCTCAGTTTGTGTATGCGTGTTTGACTTGTCAGAAGTCAAAAGTGGAACATCAAAGGCCTGCAGGATTAATGCAACCGTTGGATATTCCGGAGTGGAAATGGGATAGTATTTCGATGGATTTTGTGACGGGTTTGCCTAATTCTTCGAGTAGGCATAATGCTATTTGGGTGATAGTGGATAGACTGACTAAATCGGCGCATTTCATTCCGATTGATATCAGTTATTCTATGGAGCGTTTGGCTGAGATTTATATCAGTGTGGTTGTGAAGTTACATGGCGTTCTGTTGAGTATTGTTTCTGATCGTGACCCGAGGTTTACTTCCAGATTTTGGGAAAGTTTGCAAAAGGCGTTAGGTTCTAAGCTGAGATTGAGTTCTGCTTATCATCCGCAGACTGATGGTCAGACGGAGAGGACAATTCAGTCATTGGAAGATTTACTGAGATCTTGTGTTCTTGAGCAAGGTAGAGTTTGGGACAGTTTTCTTTCATTGATTGAGTTTACGTATAATAACAGTTTCCATTCTAGTATCGGAATGGCACCTTTTGAGGCACTTTATGGAAGAAGATGTCGAACACCTTTGTGTTGGCATGAATCTGGTGAAAGTGCAGTAGTTGGACCTGAGTTAGTTCAACAAACGACGGAAAAGGTGAAACTTATTCGGGAGAAGATGAAAGCTTCTCAGAGTAGGCAAAAGAGTTATCATGATAAAAGGAAAAGAGATCTTGAGTTTCAAGCGGGTAATCATGTGTTTTTGAGGGTTTCGCCGGTGACTGGTGTTGGACGTGCTTTGAAGTCGAGGAAGCTTACTTCACGTTTTATTGGTCCATATCAGATATCCGAAAGAGTTGGTGCAGTGGCTTACAGGATAGCATTGCCACCGAATCTTTCGAATCTACATGATGTTTTCCATGTTTCACAGCTACGGAAGTATGTTCCAGATCCGTCTCATGTGATTCCGATGGATGAGGTTGAGGTAAGAGATAATCTTATGGTTGAGGTTTTACCGGTGAGGATTTTAGATCGCGAGTTGAAAAGGTTAAGAGGCAAGGAGATTGCACTTGTGAAAGTGGCGTGGGGAGGCGTTGCTGAGGGCAATTTGACTTGGGAATTGGAAAGTCGGATGCTGGAGTCGTATCCGGAGTTGTTTGTATCAGGTAATATTTTCGAGGACGAAAATTTCTAAGTGGGGGAGAGTTGTAACGCCCCAGTTTTTGCCAGTTTTATTGTATTGAGTCTTTTTGGATTATTTTATTATTATTTTATTCTAATTTCGACTTTTATGTGAAAATATGTTATTTTCGGCGGGAATATATTTTATTGCGTTTTGGGAACGTTTGCGAGATATTTGAGTGTGGGGGTATTTTGGACATTTCACATTTAATTTCACTAAGTTAGTAAGAAAAGAAAAGAAAAATAGAAATAGAAAGAATAGAAAGAAAAAGAGAGAAAAGAGAAGTAGAGAAGAAGAAAAGAGAAGAGAAAGAAGAAAAGAGAGGAAAAACTTGTGAAGGAGGAAATCAATCTCCCGACTTTCTAGAACACGATTAAATCGGGTAAGGGTGCGAAACTCGGTTATTATATCATTGTGTATGATTATGTATGTTTTGTGTGGATGTTTTGGTTGGTTTTCCACATGTTTCCGTTTATGCCGTATTGGACGAAATCGATAGAAATTGATGTTTTTACGGTCGAAAAGTCGTATAAATACATGTGTTGGTTGGTTATGTGTATGTGAGCTGCTGTTTAAAGTTTCATGAAGTTTGGTTATGTTTTGGTTAGTTTTCGTTATGTTTCCGTTGTTTTGTCCGTTTAGGTCGAATTGTAGGAAATCGATAAAAATCGATGTTTTCACGGTTAGAATTCGAAATAAATTACGTAGTTGTATCGAGTAAGGTTAGGTCGTCGTATGTCGTGCTTTTTATTCAATTTGGTGATGTTTGAAAATTCTGGTTTTTGAAAGGTTGAAATTTAATCGAAAAATCGAACGTCGTAGAAATTTCGTTTATGTGTTCTAAATTGTTCTTATGTATTTGGTGGTTGGGCGTATATGTTTGTTTCGGTGAAAATGTTCGATTTAGTCGAGTTTCCGGGCACTTTGGAAAAATGGCAGCAAAGGTGTATTTTGAGAAATCTGATTTTTGAGAAAAACAGGGCTATGAATCGATACATAACAGCTATGTATCGATACGAAATGGTTTATGTATCGATACATAACCCTTATGTATCGATACATACTGAAGAAATTGGGAAAAACAGCATTTTCACTACAGCATGTGTCGACACATGCGTGCTATGTATCGATACATGTGGCCTTTTGTATCGATACATAAGCCTATGTATCGATACATACTGTGCTGAACCATAAAATTCTGGTTGTCGGGGAAACTTCGGAAATTCATATCTCTTGAACCGTAAGTCGGTTTTGATCCCCGTTCGAAGCGTTGGAAAGCTAACGAGATATTCTTTCTAGGAAAAATAGTTTTGAGGTCTGAACTTGGTCCAATCAGTACAGTTTTTACGAACCGTTTCGTAGTGTCGGGCGTCTGGTTTATGTTTTTGCGTTATTTTGAAATATTCATATCTTGTTAACCGTTTATCATATTTAAGAGTTCTTTATACCGAATCGAAGCTGTCGATGAGTACTTTTTGATGATGATAGAAAATATTATTTTTGGCCGACTTTTAGCCGACTTTTCTGAGAAACCGTAAAAATGGAATTTTGAGTTATTTTCTATATCGTGCGATAGGATATGATATGTAACGTATGATTTGTGTGAGGGATGTTTGATGAGTATATGATGTTGTGGTGAAGATTTGTGGCCGTTTGGCAACTATGTGCATTGTATTATATGTACTTGAAATGCATGATTTAATATATGAGCCTCGATTTCCATGGGTCATTATATGACATGCATCATGTTGAAGACATTGTAAGATCCCTTCGTGGGTGTAAACAATGCATGAAGACATTGTAAGATCCCTTTGTGGGTGTAAACAATGCATGAAGACATTGTAGATCCCTTTGTGGGTGTAAACAATGCATGTTGAATTGTAGATCCCTTATGGGTGTAAGCAATTGTTGTATTGATCGTGTGCCTATTATAAAGGACTAAAAACGATCCATAACGTCGTATGCTTGTTGATAAGTGGTAGCGACGGGGAACATCGTATGCCCGACGGGGAGTTACCCTAAGTAACGAGCGATGATTCCAAGAGTTCCTGGGGGACTAATGGTACCGCATGCATAGAGTCGTTGTGTCGGTCTCTGTGCATTTGCATAATTCATTACATGAATGTTTATGTGTTGAATTTTGAGAAGGATTTGTTATGCATTGTGTTAATGTATATGCTTATGTGATTGATGTGTGAAATGGGTTTAATATGTCTTGTGTTGTTTACAAGTATCGTATTTGTGTGGTGAGAATAATTGTGCATATTTTGCTAAGTGTTTTATAATGATATGCAATTATATTATAATCCTGTTTCTCACCCTTCTGCTGTGGTTTAATGCTGTAATGGCATTGCAGATTAGACGATGAAGGTCTTTTGCGAAGATTAGTGTCTTCGTCTTTTGTCGTTCCGTCGGCTCTGATATGTAACACGGGTAGTCGGGGTTCGAGTGTAGATGTTTCTTTGGGCTTGTATATAGTGGCTTTGTATGAACATGTATATGACAAACTTATCTTTTGTGATTGACATCAGTTATGGATGTTCCGCTTTAATTCTGTAACTGAACGATGATATTTTGGAACTGAGTTCCTATGTTTATATGACTATCAGGTTGTTATATATCTATATGAGCAAGTTTGTTTTAGTTCACGTTGGTGTGGCATCTCTGGCTATATCATGATAAATTATTCTTTGCTCTGATGTTTTATTTATAAGATTAGTTTATTCCGTTTTTGTACGGGGTATAGAAGGGGTGTTACACTCGCTGTAGTTGAAGCTGGTGGTTCTCAGAGGTGGGGCCGTGTCATTGATGTTCAAAGGAAGAAGGATACCCATGGACTAGGGTACAAGCCACCCCGACGAGCTCAAGAGCCTCCCAAGTATGCTGACCCGATTCAGTTCACAAGTGCTGGGGTTTTCTTTAATCAGGTTAATGTTATTAAGGATGAAGGAGATAGTGACTGTGACATGGATGGATGGATCCGTCCCTGCACCCCTGGTCAGAGTTTAGACAACTGGTCCTCCGAGAAAGTCATCCAAGTGACTTGCCAGGAGTAATTTGCTCTTGTTTTATGTTATGTTAAATCCTACGTTCTGCCCAAGACGTAATGATATTTATTTGTAGGGCTTTGATGTTTTATTTGCTACTTTTATCATCAATAAAGGACGTTTTTTCATTCAAATATTTTGATCCCTGTTTTTCTGTTTTTTACTTTTTGTATTAACCCACATCAAAATTGCAATGTGTTTTCTTGTTTGTTGCACTCATAATAAACATAAAACATCCATCATGTAGTTTTCTTTGTTTAGATTCCACCCATCATGACTTAGCTATGGCTCGATATGACTTCGACAATCCCATCTATCAGGCCGAAGAAGAGACTAACGAAGACTGTGACTTACCAGAAGAATTAGCTAGGATGCTGAAACAGGAGGAAAAGGTTATTCTACCTTATCAGGAGGAAGTTGAGACTGTTAATCTGGGAACCGAGGATGTTAAACGAGAAGTAAGGGTTGGGGCTGCTTTGGAAGACACTGTTAAGGGAAGATTGATTGAGTTGCTTCGAGAGTATGTGGATATCTTCGCCTGGTCTTACCAAGACATGCCCGGGCTTGACACTGACATTGTTGTACACCGGTTGCCGCTTAAAGAGGGTTGTACTCCAGTCAAGCAGAAACTGAGAAGGACGAAACTAGATATGGCTGTCAAGATCAAGGAAGAGGTTCAGAAACAGTTGGACGCCGGATTTCTTGCTGTGACAAACTATCCTCCGTGGGTCGCTAATATTGTACCTGTACCTAAGAAGGATGGGAAGGTCAGGATGTGTGTTGATTATCGAGATTTGAATAGAGCGAGCCCGAAGGATGATTTCCCACTCCCCCACATCGACGTGTCAGTGGACAACACTGCTCAATATTCTGTATTTTCCTTCATGGATGGCTTCTCTGGGTATAACGAAATCAAAATGGACCTAGAGGACATGGAGAAGACGACGTTCATAACACCGTGGGGAACATTTTACTACAAGGTAATGCCCTTTGGGTTGAAGAATGCTGGGGAAACCTATCAGCGGGCGATGGTGACTCTCTTTCATGATATGATTCACAAGGAGATTGAAGTCTATGTTGATGACATGATTGCAAAGTCACAGACAGAGGAAGAACACCTGGTGAACCTCTAGAAGCTGTTTGAAAGGTTGAGGAAGTTCAGACTGAGATTGAATCCGAACAAGTGCACTTTCGGTGTGAGGTCTGGTAAATTACTGGGATTCATTGTTAGTGAAAGAGGTATTGAGGTCGATCCTGCAAAAATAAGAGCCATACAAGAGATGCTTGAGCCAAGGACAGAGAAAGAGGTTCGTGGTTTCTTGGGGAGGTTGAATTACATTGCTAGGTTCATCTCTCATCTTACGGCCACGTGTGAACCAATTTTCATGTTGTTAAGAAAAGATCAGGAGGTCAGGTGGAATGAAAATTGTCGAGAGGCGTTTGAAAGGATAAAGGAGTATTTGCAGGAACCTCCCGTCCTTATGCCACCCGTACCTGGGAGACCATTAATTATGTACCTTACGATTCTTGAGAACTCGATGGGTTGTGTGCTCAGTCAACACGACGAGACAAGTAGGAAGGAGCACGCCATTTACTACCTGAGTAAGAAGTTCACTGATTGTGAATCAAGATACTCTATGTTAGAAAAGACATGTTGTGCATTCGCTTGGGCAGCCAAGCGTCTGAGGTAGTACATGTTAAACCACACAACCTTGTTGATTTCGAAGATGGATCCGATTAAGTACGTGTTTGAGAAGCAAGTGCTTTCTGGAAGGATAGCCCATTGGCAGATGGTTTTGACAGAATACGATATTCAATATGTTTCCCAAAAGGCCATTAAGGGAAGTGTTCTGTCAGAATATCTTGCTGAACAGCCGGTCGAGGATTATCAGCCAATGAAGTTTGAATTTCCAGATGAGCATGTTATGTTTCTGAAGATGAAAGATTGTGAAGAGCCTCTGCCTGATGAAGGACCAGAGATTGGGTCTCAATGGAAGCTAATTTTTGATGGAGCTGTCAACTCATATGGTAACAGAATTGGGGCAGTCATTACGACCCCAAAGGGTTCTCATATACCCTTCACTGCCCGGTTAGCATATGGTGCACCAACAACGAGGCGGAGTATGAGGCATGCATCATGGGGTTAGAAGAAGCGATTGATTTGAGAATTAAGAACCTCGATGTTTATGGTGATTCCGCGTTGGTAGTTAATCAGATTATAGGAGAATGGGAGACTCGTCAGGCGAATTTGGTGCCTTATAACAACTATGCCAGGAGGTTGTTACCCTTCTTTGACAGGGTGGATTTTCACCATGTGCCCCAAGTTGAGAATCAGATGGCTGATGCGTTGGCGAAATTGGCATCCATGTATAAGGTGAACCATTGGAATGAAACTCCTTCGATTAGAATCATGCGTCTGGATAGACCAGCTTTTGTGTTTGCAATTGAAGAGGTGTTAGATGGCAAACCTTGGTATCATGATATTAAGGTTTTTCTGAAGAAGCAGGAGTATCCGGAGGGTGCATCCACCAAGGATAAGAAGACTCTGAGAAGGTTGGCAGGAAACTTCTTTCTGAACAAAGATGATGTGTTATATAAGAGGAACTTCGATATGGTCTTGCTACGTTGTGTTGATGAACACGAGGCAGGCTTGTTCATGGAGGAAGTTCACGAGGGTTCTTTCGGTATTCATTCTATTGGACACACCATGGCTAGAAAATTGTTGAGGGCAGGATATTACTGGATGACTATGGAGTCTGATTGTTTCAAGTACGCCCGAAAGTGTCATAAATGCCAGATTTATGCAGATAAGATGCATGTACCGCCTACGCCTCTAAACGTGTTATCACCTCCTTGGCCTTTTGCAATGTGGGGCATAGATATGATTGGAAAGATTGAGCCCACTACTTCCAATGGGCATCGTTTCATTTTGGTTGCCATTGACTATTTCACAAAGTGGGTGGAAGCAGCCTCGTACGCCAACGTCACCAAGCAAGTGGTAGCCTGGTTTATAAAGAAGGACATCATCTGTCGTTATGGGGTCCCGGGGAGAATCATTAATGATAATGGCTCGAATTTGAATAATAAGATGATGAAGGAACAATGTCAGAATTTTAAGATCGAGCATCATAATTCCTCTCCATATCGTCCGAAGATGAATGGTGTTGTTGAGGCAGCGAATAAGAATATCAAGAAGATTGTGCAGAAGATGATGGTAACGTATAAGGACTGGCATGAGATGCTACCTTATGCCCTACATGGTTACCGTATTTCGGTGCGTACGTCAACTGGGGCAACCCCTTTCTCATTGGTATATGGCATGGAAGCAGTTTTACCATTAGAGGTCGAGATTCCTTCTTTGAGAATTTTGGCAGACGTGAAGCTTGATGAAGCTGAGTGGGTGCGTTCCAGATTGGATTAGTTGAACCTTATTGAAGAGAAGAGATTGGCAGCCATTGCACATGGCCGGTTGTATCAGAGCAGGATGAAGAACGCCTTTGATTTCAGACGGGTGAATTAGTTTTGAAAAGGATCCTTCCTCCTCAAACAGATCACAGGGGCAAATGGAATCCAAACTACGAAGGGCCCTATGTAGTAAGAAAGGTTTTCTCTGGTGGAGCCTTACTACTTTCAACTATGGATGGCGAAGATTTTACGTCCCCTGTGAATGCAGACGTAGTCAAAAAATACTTCGCATAAAAGAGACCCGCTGGACATAAAAAGAAAGTCCAGGCAAAAAAAGGGACATCCCGGCGAACCATAAAAAATGAGAAGGTTCGGGCAAAAATTAGGGATAAAAAAGAAAAGAATAAACCCGCAAGGTTGAAAACCTGAAAAGGCAACTTTGGTAAAAATGGGTATCCTGATGGATTGAAAACCCGAAAAGGGCGATCCAGGCAAAAGTTAGGGATTTGAAAGCGAAAGCCTATGGTCTGCGTTTGATCTGTGAAGCACTATCGATACTTGGGAATTCTGAAAGGAAGGAATCAGTATAGTTAGTCTCTTCAGAGGACAAGATATTTATGGATAAGCAGGACATATGGGTCATAGCTGAGTTGAATCATGGTGGATATCTGTTCCCGCATTGCCGACATATGTATTTTCTTTTTGCTTTTGCGCAATTACCTCTCTTTAGGAATTGCTTCCAATTGTAAACGCCTATTTACAGGCCACTTCTCTCAATAAAATTTTCATTTCACTCAAAGAGCTTTCCATTGTTTGTTTTACCTTTACTGTTTTGTTTGCGAAAACGTCCGATATTTTGATAAACATTGCATATAAAACTTCAAGCTTTGCGGAGCATAATGAAAGACAGTAGAAATTTCTTAGGCATTAGTTATGGTGGATGGTAACTGAGATAGTCATGTTGTGGCATATTCTATTTGTGGTTATCTGATTATCAGGGCAACAGGATTGTACTTCCCCAGTAGGGTTGCTCTCCCCAGCATTGAGATTGCACCTTCCTCAGTAGAGCAGACTCTCCCCAATAGGAGACTTGGGGAATATGTTCTCTGGATCAAGACGTGTTTCCCCACAGAGTCAGGGTGTCCACTTTCCCCATCCAGTTAGGAAGTGTGCTTTCACCGACAATGTTATGCTCTAATCCCCAGCAAGCTGAGGGTAAAGTCATTCTCCCCATCAGCAGGCTAAATTCAGCAATATCTCCAAGCAGGATGGTATTATAGGCTGTTTTCCCCAAGCAGGGTCTGGTAGCAATTGGCGTCGTTATTCGTACAGCAGGTGGTTGGCGTCCCCAGCAGGTTCTGAGCCCAATTGTTATTGGCAATTTTCAAGTAACAGACTTCTGGTTCCGGTATTGGCACTCATTCTTAATTCCCCCAGCAGAGGAGAAACCTCAGGTCTTGGATGTTACTTTTGGTAAAGGACATGTGTAATCCCCGGTAGAGTGGATGTTTTTTCGGATTTCATCCCCAGCAGAGGTTGTTGATCAAATGAGTCGGTCAGTGTGATCCTTCTCAGCAGAGTTCTTGGATTCAGAGGACAATTTATTTTTTCATCCCCCAGCTGAATTGGTCTCTTCTCTCCAGCATTTATTTTGCTGGAGGTTCCCTTTGCATGTCATAAGCATTTGCATTGCATCCTCAAACGCGTAGTATTTCCATTTCGTATGGAGCATTACGCCAAAAATTCAAACATTCGCATTCGAAGCATAAGCCAGGTATGATACTTTGTTTGCCAATTCTCTTTCTCAGCAGAGATGGCATAACTCAGGAGATTTTGGTTTATCCTCGGTGAGATAGTCGAGGGACGCGTTCCTCATACCTGTGCTCCCCGGCAGAGTCTTTTATTTAGACTTGTCCTTTCCCCAGCGGAGTCATCTTATCTGTGGATTGTGAGTCTGTTAGGAGTTTGCCGTTGTTTGGCCTTTCTCTTTTGTGAAATCCAGTTCTCGCCTGGTAGTCAGTGCATGCTTGACATATTTTGTTTGCCAGTTTCTCTTTCTCAGTAGGGATGGCATAAATCAGAAGTTTTTGTCTCACGTTATCCCTAACGAAGTCCATGTTATATGGGTCTTCCTTTGTGAGTACGGTTGAGGTCGTATTCGTATTATTTACGTGGGTAGAACGGTCGAGGTCGCTCTTCCTTTGTGAGTATGGTTGAGGTCGTATTCATGTTGTTACTTTGGGTAGAATGATTGCGGTCGCTCTTCCTTTGTGAGTACGGTTGAGGTCGTATTCGTATTATTTCTGTGGGTAGAACGGTCGAGTCGCTCTTCCTTTGTGAGTACGAATGAGGTCGTATTCGTGTTGTTTCTGTGGGTCTTCCTTTGTGAATACGGTTGAGGTCATATTCGTATTATTTCTGTGGGTAGATTGGTTGCGGTCAGTCTTCCTTTGTGAGTACGGTTGAGGTCGTATTCGTGTTGTTTCTGTGGGTAGATTAGTTGCGGTCAGTCTTCCTTTGTGAGTACGGTTGAGGTCGTATTCGTATTATTTCTGTGGGTAGAACGGTCGAGGTCGCTCTTTCTTTGTGAGTACGGTTGAGGTCGTATTCATGTTGTTTCTGTGGGTAGAAAGATTGCGGTCGCTCTTCCTTTGTGAGTGCGGTTGAGGTCGTATTCGGATTATTTTTGTGGGTAGAACGGTCGAGGTTGCTCTTCCTTTGTGAGTACGGTTGAGGTCGTATTAGTATTATTTCTGTGGGTAGATTGGTTGCGGTCAGTCTTCCTTTGTGAGTACGGTTGAGGTCGTATTCATATTATTTATGTGGGTAGATTGGTTGCGGTCAGTCTTCTTTTGTGAGTACGGTTGAGGTCATATTCATGTTGTTTCTGTGGGTAGAACAGTCGAGGTCGCTCTTCCTTTGTGAGTACGGTTGAGGTCGCATTCGTTTTATTTCTGTGGGTAGATTGGTTGCGGTCGGTCTTCCTTCGTGAGTGCGGTTGAGGTCATACTCGCTATTTTTCAGCACGCTCCATTTCGTTATCCCCACCATTTGCAAATTTCAAGGGTTCTTTCGGTATTCAATCCCCGTGTATCCTGGAATGTCAGAAAGCCATCGCTATCATACCTTCAGGACCAAGTTGATTGAATAGGGGCAGCTGTAGCACCCCAAAATTTGCTCTCTTACTTTTAGTACTAACTGGCTTATGTTTCATTTCATTTTTGCATATTCATGAGTGCCTATCATTGGTTCTTAGCATGGGGTCAAGGTGCCTGAGGCAGTTCAAGAGGAGAAGATGTTCTTCAAAGGGGTCAAGCAAAAGTCCATGTATTGTACAAGAGATCAAGAGGAGAAATGGTTATTGATGCCACCATTATTTGAGTCACAATGGGGCTTGGGCCTCAGGAGATCATATTTGGTCCATCACATCATCAGGAGTTCACAATTGGCAAGAGATCTCAAGTGAACCACTCTCTCCTAACTAGTGCCGAAATTAGGGTTTTGAGATTCTTGGGTTTATTGCTCCAATGGGCAAGCTCTTTGAGTTTTTATCATCACCAAATGGCATATCTCATCTTTGTTAGAGAGGGTACACATCATATTCAGAGGATTTTGGATTTGGAGGATGTGCTAATTCCTCCTAGACTAAGGGTACCAAAATTAGGTTTTGCTATAAAATCAGTTTATTTCTGATTTTTTGGGAAAGACTTGATTCTATGGTATTCCTTGGGTCCCTAAGTATCTAGGAATGGAAAATTGTCCATCAATTTGATTCAAAAGAGGTTCAATTGATCAAAAGATTGAAAATCAGGAGAATTGGGGAAAAGTCAACTGTGCAGAGGAAAAAGTCAACTCCTGACTTTTTGAGGTCAAATTAATGTTCCTCATTTCAAATATGGCCATTGATGAAGATTTGATCAAGAAATATCAAGGGATTCACCAAAAATCAAGAGATGTGAAAAGTTTCCAAAAATAGAAACTAGGGTTTCCATTTATGGCAAGTTTTGGCAAGTGGAGTACCCATCTTTGGAGCATTCTTTTTCTGTGATCCATGCTCCAAACTTAAGGTTTATCGAGGCCTTTCAAAAGTTCACATTCCAAGCTTCAAAACCATACCAAGAACATCTCCATTGGATTAAAATTGAGTGAGATATGGTGGCTTAAAGTTTGAGGTTTCTAGGGCAAAGTGACCAGCCATGGCAAGTCATGGGTGAGCCAGCACGCCCTCAATTCTACAAACACTTGGTGTGCATGACATGTCCAAGTTCAAAGGCAAATATCTCATTGATGGAGACTTCAAATGGAAAAATGTTCAACATCATTCTTGTTCCTCTCCATCTCCTCTACAACTTTTGTGTTGGAGAAATTTTCATATGATCAACCATTTGGGAGATATGGTGAGCTGAAGTAGGTGACCTCAAGCTGAAATTTTCACACGCCCATGAGTAGGTCATGACAAGGCAAGGTGACATACAAAATCAGTCCCAAGCACCCAACTTTGGGGTCATTTTTAGGTCCCTTAGAGGACTCCATTCCATTCCCTTTCAACACCAAAGTTGTTATCCTAATGGCCCTCTATTCAAAGAGTCTAAGAGTGTATCAAATAGAGGCATGATTCTCAAGCTATGAACACTCAAAGAAGTGGGTACGAATCTGAGTTTGCATAGCATTGTGTGATCAAATGAAATCAAAACTTTCCATTCTGGTAAGCTGGGTAGCTTAGCATCGTGTAGGCCCAAAACATCCATCAAAGTTGACCTAATTCACTCTATAAAAAGGCATGGAGACTGAGTGAAAAGAGGACACGAAATTGGAGAAAAAAGAAGGGTTATGCTGCTGAAATTCTGAGCAATCTACAAGCAATCCATTGCCTTCATTTGGTCAACCATAGTCACCAGAGTTCAAGTCTTCTTTTTCTTGGATCATAAGCATCATCAAACCGCAGGTATATCTCCCTAACTCCTTGCATTTCATGTTGATTTTCTGTGTTTTTGCTTCTTTTGAAGTGCACTAGGGACTTTGTCTGAATCTGGCTAGTGATAGACACCATACGTGTGTAGTTTTTTTCTAGGGCAAGCTTTATCTCTTCGAATCTCTGTGTGTGTGTGTCATTCTTTATGTTTGAGATTGGATTTGTGATCTACGTGTTGAGAGGAAGAGAATGGTATAGGTTTTATGAATTTATGGGCACCTGCAAGTTTTTCCACGACGGAGACTCACCGGAGAAGACGACCAGAGTCTTCTCCGGCCACCTGAAAACCCCACCTGGCCTGAACCCTAATCCATTTCCCAGGTTATAACGTGGCCGTTGGATTAGTTTGATCTGATGGTTGTGAGGGTGCCAGCGCATTAATGAGGCACCCTCCCCATCACGTGTTCTTTTTTTTTATTTTCTTATTTATTTATTGATTGGGTACGTGTGCAGCATTATAGGATAGCATGGAATGCATTCTGATACGTTTGATCACGCTACCCTATCTGATCATCTTGGTTGACCTCATCTAATGGTCAGGATTGAGTCAATCTGTTGACTGACCCCTATAGCATAAACCATCAGCCCAATGCTCCTTTGGGCCTTTCCCTAATTGTTATTCACACCCCCACTATTTTAGGCCCAATGCATTTCTAACTGCATTTTTACTTTCGTGGCACCCCCTGGCCCATTTATTTCATTTTATTTTCTTTTTCACCATTTGTTTCATTTTTATTTATTAAAATTATTTCCAAGCATCATAAAATTACAAAAAAATTCATGAAGTATCATCACTCATTTAAATAATTTTTGAATATTTTATTTTCTTATTTTTGCATATTTCATTATTTTATTTGGAATTTTCTTTGAATTTCTTTCATGTGTGCATTTAGTCATGGTATTTGCATTTTTCCATTTTTGTTTGACATAGTTCTAAACTGATTTTTCTCATGAGATCTTATCCATGTTGACATGATACATTGAGGCATTCCAACCATTTTTATAGATTTTTTTGGGCATTTCTTGTTGACCTTTGAGTGCCATATTTGGACAATTTGCTTGTGTGGATTGCATGAAATGTTGAGGCGCCTTTGATCATGTTTAATGTTGAGTTTTTGCACATCCTTTTGATACATGTTTGCACACTGGTTGTACTTCATATAACTTGCATCTTTCATTTTTCTCAAACTTTTAATATCACTCTTGATCCATGTTTTGCATGTGTGTTTGTTAATGAACACATGCTAGGGTTTTAATATGTTTTGAGCTTGTTATCTTGTGGTGATTGTTGAGATGTTTTGACATCATTTGCTAGGAATCTTATAGGACATTCTCATTCATTCTCATTGGATTCCTAATGTGATCTTGCATTCCTCCTAAGTTCATGAACATTTGACATTTGTTTGAAGATATTTGAATTTAGTTTACTTTCTTTCTTCTATGTGTTTCAACATGAGGTGTGCATGAACTTTGTATGTTTATTCTCATATCTTAAGTGTCATCTCACATGTCACCTACCACTGGTTTGCATTCTTGAGGACATTTCCATGCATATTTTAAATGTCATTTGCTTCTGAGTTTAGTGTTTGCATATGCATTGTTGTATGATCCATGTGTTTTCATTTCTCATAGTTATTCCATAATTTACATTTGCATGTTCTGTGGGTGCATGTTTTAATTTAGGTTGATCTTTGTTTAGTACCTTAGCCTTAGTGGTATGCTTCATTGGCCTTCACCTACTACCCTAGGAGATTCCTTAGCCCTTAGGACCCTTCCCTTGTGGTTTAAGTCTTATTTGCTTCTTTAGTTGTCTTCTTAAGGCAATTAGCTTGTTTGGTTTCCCTTTTTTTCAGTACTTATATTCCACCATTGTTACTGTGTTGTACTAACCTTTTGTGCAGGGGCAGAGGTAAGGTACTTGAGGGTGTGGATAGTTATCCATGTTCACCCTCATTCTTTCTTTCTCTCATCTTTTCTTGTCTTTAGACTTAGGTTGTTCTCAAACCTCCCCTTAGGGCCATCTTTGTGTGATAACATTAGGATAGAATCCCCTTAGTGTTTTTCTTTCTTTTGAGTCCCTCTTCTCATCTTATAACACTTCTAAGATACTTAATTAGGTAAAATTGCCTTGCACACAAGCCTTAAACATAGGAAGTGAAGATTGAGGGGTCCCCCTTCACTCTTCTAGAGTGTTGAGCATACGCCCCATTGGGGACGACCATGCGACGCATTCGTTCCCGTGTCATAGACTTTGGTTCAAGGTGAGTTATGAACTAACTCAACTCACTTCTGTCTTAAAAGATACAAAATAAACTTCAAATCCTTTTTTGTCTTTCGGGATTGTCAAACTTAAGGCTATTTTCAAAAAGGGCACGTTACTTTCCGTTTTCTCGCAAACAGGCATCGACCCTAACTGCCGGACGCGAACTTAGCGTCGCTCATAAAAAACACAAAAAGAACTTGGTTCGAACTACGTTGCCTCTGAATTTCCCATTGCATAAAGGGAATACGTAGGCCTAGAACGACGATGTCCTACCCAGTCTGTCTTTGTTTTCCCCTCCCCCGTTTCAGTACAGCCATAGATTTTAGGATTACTCACCCTTAGATTAGATAACAAGCGTGGATCCCATCAAGTACAATGGACGCGTGGGGTGCTAACACCTTCCCCTCGCGTAACCGACTCCCGAACCCATGCTATGGTTGTGATGACCATTCCTTTCCCTCTTCCTCAGGTTTATACGGTGTTTCCTTTCCCTCTCCTAGGATAAATATACATTACTGGCGACTCTGTTTTCCGCGCCACTTTCGCGTTTGTACCTGGATGAAAATCTTGGGAGCGACAGTACGAAGCCCAAGATGGAGGCTAAAGAGGTTTATTTGACTCAATAAGAGAGTCTGAAAAGGTTAGCTCCGCCGGGGAGAATCATTTGTACAAAGCCCAAGAGGAGGCTAAATGCGCTGGTGACTGTTTCAGTTGAGTGACAGGTCCAATATGCTGGATAAAAGAGAAAATCATTTCTTATAAAGAGACTGATTAAAGGTATGTTTGTGCTCGGGATTGATCAGAAGATCAGGGTTATTTCCTGTTCTTTAAGGAAATGGGAAATTCAAAGGGTATTGAGACTGTCTAAGTCTACTGGTGTTTTGAGAAATCGATTCTCGGATAGGTAAATGATCCTTGTATGATGCCAAAGAGAAGGCCGATATGTTAAAGGATGAAGGTTAACCCATTAAATGGTCTGACACTTGACTCAGAAAGACAGCTCTAGCAAATTGATGACTAGGTTATGTTCCTATACCTGTAGAGGTCTCTAGGTCCTTGTACTAAGCCCAAGAGAAGGCATGAGAGCTTTTAAGAAGCCGAAGGGTCCTTGTACAATGCCCAAGAGGAGGCAGGGATGCTTTTAAGAGGCCTGTGGGTCCCCAAACCAAGAGAAGTTCAAGATATGCTATTCACAGAGAATAGATCAAGCCAGGAAAGTTCGAGGATTTGGAAGAAACTCAAGAGATGCCATTCACAGAGAAAAGATCATCTCTGGGGAGTTAGAGTTTCTTTGACAACTTCTAAGGGTGACAGTCTGAGAAAGGGTTCACCGAGAATACTTCCTTTCACGTCTCCATATTGTTTAACCCCAAGATGAGGGAAGACTGTGTCTGGTAATCCTATGGGGATCTAGTTTTGTTTGTATTTAAGAGTTACCAACAAGGCTTTACCTAGTTCTAGACGTAGTTGCTGGGGAAAACTCTAAATAACTATACTAGTATTACACAGTTGATATTTGACGAGTATATAAAAGTTTGTGAAAGAAGACTTACAGTGAGCAGCCCTACAATACAGTTATATATATATGAAAGCGGGTAAACACTTACTCGGTTGTAGAGCTTCCATGCTGTTTTGTTAGTTGTTCAACAAAGAAAACTTTGATAACAATATTATATTCAAAATCAAAGGAGAAAGTGCATTGAAAGAGATTGTTAGGGCTTATAGCTCAAGGAGAGGCCCAAGGTTTTATCAGTGATTACACCATTGTTTTGAGTTTGTACAGGGACTTATACAAGTGACTGAGGCCCAAAAAGGTTTTCTGTACAAAGGGATGGGTCTTATACTCTCTCAAGAGGCCCAAAAGGTTTTTTTTAAATAAATGGAATGGGGCTTATAACACGAGGGTAGGCCCAGATGATTTGTTTTTTTGAACTGGCGATTGCGCCGAGATTTTCTTTTAACGCAGAGGGACTTATACAATATCTGAGGCCCAAAATGGTTTTGGTTAAAAGTGGGTTGTGTCTTACACTCTATTAGAGGCCCAAAAGTTTTGAATGGGTCTTATAGCTCGAGGAGAGGCCCAAATAATTTATTTTTAAATGGGCGATTTTTGCGCCGTTGTTTTTGAAAATACAGTGGGACTTATACAATGACTGAGGCCCAAAAAGGTGGTGTATTTACAAAGGGATTGGGTCTTACACTCTAATAGAGGCCCAAAGTGTTTGAAAAAGTTTGATGAGGGTTGAATTAATCAAAAACCCTAATTTATTTTCAAAATGTATTTTAATTGAATGAGAAATTCAATTAAAATGATCAAAATTGTTAGGCATGTAAAAAACAAATGATGATCTTGGATTAATGTTTCAAAAATCAAGTTTTGACCTACAAAATGATTAGAAATCATTCAAATTTGCAAAATCAAGAAGGAAGAAATATTTTAAATGTCAAAAACAATTAAAATATTAATTCTTTGCAAAAAATATCAATTATATGAAATAAATAATATTTTTGGGTTTTTTTGGTAAAATAAAATATTTTAACATTTTTGTAAATTATTAAAAAAAGAATCAACTCAAAATCATTAAAACTCATAGAGAAATTAATTTTTGAATCAATTAAATAAAATCACAAAATTCAAATATTCAAATTTTGAAAAAGGGCGCCAAGAACATGGAAAGAACATGTGTTTTCTATCCAATCTCACTGAATACTTGATTATATCAGGCAATCTACATATCAATCTACTCGTTTCAACCCTACGATCATGTATATGGTCTTTAATTTCATTTATTTTAAACATGGAATAAGAAATCAAAGAGAAACCTCAAGAACCCTAAATTCTGCATGAAGGTTCAGAAATTCCACACACGATTCAAACAAAGCAATTAATTGAGGGTAAACACTCCATGCTTGATTATGAACATATGGCCAAATTATTGTGCAGCAAAAAATGCATGGATCATAGAGTTAGAAGAGTTCATGCTTACCTCTTGCAGCTGGTGATCGTGTTTTGTGTTAGAGGTGTTACAGCTAGGTTCCAATGATGTGGATATCTTCCCTAGATGCCATGGAGTGTGTCTGGATGCTTGGACTTGATTGAAATGATCTGGAACTTGAGATGGTACCCCAACTGCAAATCTGTCAAGAACTTGAGCAATTGGCTAGTGATTTTGTGATTTTGGTGTTCCAGATGTTATGTGCGTGTTTGGATCACTTCTATATGGTGTATATGGGGTGTGTGTGTGTGTGATTGGTTTGATTGGAATTGCTCTCAAACTCAAAACCCGGTAGTGACTTGCCTTAGAAGGAAAAATTGGAAGTGAGAAGGAGATTTTGAGGAAAGCATCTGTTTGATGGCTTTGGTGTACTCAAACTGATCACAAATGAGCTCTATTTATAGTAGAGCAAGTTTGTTTTTCAAGGAATAGTGAATGGCAACTGCTGCATAGGTTTGGCCAATGTTGAGCAATGAGAATCCAAGTCTCCTCTAGTCAATGACTAGAGGTTAGGGCACAGGCTGCTGGTTCCCTTGGTCTTGGATAAGTCTTGACTGAATTCAGATGGAAATGGCTCAGTCCATGCCACCTTGGTGTATCCATTAAATGCTCCAATCCAAAATTGGAGTCTTGTCCCTCTTTTAGGGATTTCTAGGTTTGGCATGCTATTTTTGGTTCCAAAGACTTGGGAGGCTTAGGATCAGAGATGGTTCCTCCTTGGTCCCCCCTTGAGGTGTTCAGATGGATAGAGTTGCTTGTCATTTGCAAAATTTGTGCAAATCGAGCAAAATGCACAAATCTGTCTTGCCTTGACAGTTTTCAGCAAGGCATATTGCCATTGTCATATCTCATGGGTCAAGTGGAATTTGATGGAGTTCTTGGCCATTTTGGAAAGCCCTCATATGATACAACAACTGTTAGATCATATTTGGTTTTGATACCTTTTGGATCCAAGTGAAAAATCCCCCTACATTTGGAAAAAAGTAAGGCAGATTCTGACTTAGTGAAAATTTCACTAAGTGTTGGAAAAAAGTGACATTTTCACTTTTTGTGATTTTGATCATTCCATAACTTGAAGTCCATGAGGAATTGGAATGAGTTCTGTTTGAAGCTTTTGTAGAGGGCCATGAGAGCTACAAATCCAGCTTTGGATGGGGAAAATGGCCTTGTGGTTTAGGAGTTATGATCCTTCAAAGTTGGTACCCTAGCCACTTTGTTCCATAACTTAGAAAAATTTCTAAGTTTGTATGGTTACCCCTTTTACAAGTTACCCATCTTTTCTTGATTTTTCTTGATGAATGTTGATTCAAATCACACATTAACATCATTTTAGGGTCAAAGAACCATATTTGTGAAAAATCTAAAAAAGTCAAAGTTGACTTTTGTGCACAGTAGACTTTTTGTCAGATGAATTCCAAACTATGCTATCCTCTATGAAATCAAGTCCTTGACCTAAATCAAACTTGATGAATTGATTTCATAGGTGTTATAGGGTGTATTGAATCATGTCCTAGGGTTTGGGAGCATGTCCTGGTCAAAAGTCAAAGCTAGAGTTGACTTTTCCCGCCAAACCCTAACTGTGGTTCAGATGAAATTGTAACTTGTTGCTCAAGCTTCTTAGACCAATCCATTGTTGTAAATGGATCAATGTGGTGTGTTAGAGACTCTCAACCCATGTCTTGAGGTCTTGGCTCATAATTTGTCCTAAAAGTCAACTTAGGGGTGAATTAGGTCAAGAAACCCTAATTCCAGATTTTTGATGAATGCATCCCCTGAGGCTAAATTGACTTGATGATTGGGTTCATGATGTCCCTTGGGGCATCATAGATTATGCTTTGAGGCATTGGCTCATTCCCAAAGGAAAATTTCTATCTGGAGGCCTTGGTCGACCAAAACCCTAATTTGGTGACACTGGCGATCTTGAGGCATAATCCACCTAGAAGCGAGCAGCCTTGTGCTTAATCCTTGAAGTGGACGTCCTCTTGATCCATTGTGGATGTTTGAGGGGTTAGATAAGTTGAAGATCATGTCATTCATTGATTGATCCTTTTTCTAAGAGCTCTAAGAGGGCTTGAAACCCTAATCTTGATTGTAGTGGATGCTCACCCATCCTTGGGGAAACTGATGAGGCATAATGATTCACCCATATTGTGATTATGACTTGCACAATGATGGGAAATCTTAGTGGTCAAAGTTTGGGGTATGGCACTTTGTCCTAAGACAGCCCCCACAGCTATGTCACTTGCATCACACATAATTTCAAAAGGTAAAGACAATCGGGGGCTATCACAACAGGTGCAATACTTAACTTACTCTTTAGATTCTCAAAAGCGACCATACACTTATCATCAAAATTAAATGGCTTGTCCTTTACAAGCAAATCAGTTAAAGGTTTGGCCACTTTTGAGAAATCTCTAATGAACCTGCGATAGAAACCTACATGACCTAAGAAACTCCTTATTCCCTTTTCATTCACAGGAGGTGGGAGATTAGCTATCACCTCCACTTTTGCTTTGTCCACTTCAATCCCTTTGTGGGAGATCTTGTGTCCTAGCACGATACCTTCCTGCACCATAAAATGACATTTCTCCCAATTGAGAATAAGGTTAGTTTCCTGACACCTTTTCAAAACAAGAGACAAGTTAGCTAAACAATTATCAAAAGAAGAACCAAAAACAAAAAAATCATCCATAAACACCTCCATATGCTTTTCAAGCATGTCGGCAAATATATATGTCATACATCTCTGAAATGTAGCAGGGACGTTGCATAATCCAAACGGCATCCTTCTGTAGGCAAAGATACCATAAGGACATGTGAACGCGGTCTTCTCCTGATCTTCCGGGGCTATAGCAATCTGATTGTATCCCAAATACCCATCCAAAAAACAATAGTACTCATGACCCGCCAGTCTCTCTAACATCTGGTCAATAAAAGGGAGAGGAAAATGGTCTTTCCTTGTTGCAGTGTTAAGCCTACTGTAGTCAATACACACTCTCCAGCCTATTACTGTACGAGTGGGAATCAATTCATTCTTGTCATTTAGAACCACTGTTGTTCCTCCCTTCTTTGGTACCACGTGTACAGGACTTACCCAAGAACTATCAGAAATAGGATAAATCAATCATGCATCCAACAACTTTACAACCTCTTTTATCACCACTTCTTTCATTGCTGGATTTAACCTTCTTTGAGGTTGTACCACGGGTTTATGATTATCCTCCATCAGTATCTTATGCATGTACACTGTGGGGCTAATTCCTTTCAGGTCCCCGATGGTCCAACCCATAACACTCTTGTATGCCTTAAGCACCTGTATCATCTTTTCTTCATCCTCTTCATTCAACCCAGAATTGATAATAGCAGGACAATTTGTTCCAGAGTCCAAAAAGACATATTTCAGATTTTCAGGTAATTGTTTTAATTCAGACTTTGTACCTGTTTTGCTTTCCTTTTCAGTCTCCGTTTCTGGTGAAGTTCTCAGATCCTCCCACTGGTGTGGTTTGGATTTCAACCAAGGTGGTTGTGCATCAAACATAGCAAGAACTTCTTTTTGTTTCTCATCCTCATTCTCCTCTATCTCTTAGGCTGACAAACTTAAAACTTTTTCCAAAGGTGACTCAGGGAGTTGGCTGTGAATAGCTTTCACTACCATCTGATCAATCACTACAACAGTGTGACTAGTACCAATATATTTCTTATGCTTCATAGTGTTCCTAACATCAATTTTCAGCTCTTCATCATAAACTTTGAGGGTCATGGTACCTCCCTCAATGTCTATCATACATCTCCTTGTTTCCAAGAAAGGCCTTCCCAGAATCAGAGGGATCTCCTCATCTTCTGGCATTTCCAAAATCACAAAATCAACAGGAAAGAAAAATTTATCAACTTTTACCAAAACATCTTCAACCACCCCATATGGTCTTTTCACTGAATGATCCGCAAATTGGAGTGTCATCCTGGTATCTTGAACACTTCCTATTCCCAGCTTCCTGTAAATAGACAAAGGCATAAGACTGACACTAGCTCCCAAATCAATCAGTGCCCTTTTAAAAGACCTATCACCAATAGTGCACGGAATAGTAACAGAGCCTTTATCTGGCTTCTTTATTGGGATCTTCATACCCTGCAAAATAGCACTACAAGTTTCAATTTGTATAATAGGATCAGTGTTAGTGGTGCGCTTTTTGGAGATGATGTCCTTCATGAATTTGGCATAAATAGGCATCTGCTCAAGTGCTTCAGAGAATGGAATGTTGATCTCTAACTTCCTGAACATCTCTACGAACTTCTGAAATTTTTTCTCATATTGCTTCTTCTTCTTATTTCTTTGTGGGAATGGAAGCTTTATGACGGGTTTTGGTTCAGTGGGTTTTTCCTTCACAACTGGCTGTAGAACCACTTCTTCCTCAGGTGGCGTCTTGTTTTCTAAGATTTCAAGATCCACTTCAAGCAATTGATCTTCTTCCTCAGATTTCTCTTCAGGTACTTTAGCTGATTTGCCACTTCTTGTTGTTACAACACTCACATTATTATGATCTCTAGGATTTGTCACAGTTGTACTAGGTAAGGTACCCGGTGCTTCAAAACTTATTATCTATTGTGCTATCTGACCCAGTTGAACTTCCAGATTTTTAATAGAAGCATTTGTGTTCCTCTAATTATTTCTGGTTTCTTCCTGGAATTGAACACTCTGAGTAGCCATCTTTTCAATAGCTATCTCCCAATCTGCTTTCTTTGGTACCTGTTGCTGATATGGTTGTTGCAGTTGTTGCTGAACATTCCCTTGTTGATCCTTCCAAGCGAAGTTGGGATGATTTTTCCAACTTGGATTGTATGTTTGAGCATAGGGATTATTTTTCCTCAGATACTTAATCTCCTCAATTTGTTGCGGAGTCGCAACGCAATGTGCAGTAAAATGTGGTCCATTACAAATCTCACAATTAACTGCTTGGACAGGTTGAACTTGGGCTACTTGTTGAGTACTAACATTCATCACTTTCAGCCTTCTTTCTACTTCAGCTTTAATTTGATCTTCCATTTTTACCACCTGATCTGCCAGCTTTAAATCAACAATCCCATCTGGTTTACTCACACTACGGTCATACAGCTCCAAATGTTCATTAGCTGCTATAGCTTCTATAATCTTCTTGATATCAGTGGTTGTTGTAAAGTTTGTTGAGCCACGGGCAGCTGTATCAATCAGTTGTTTGGTCTTCATCTTTAACCCATTAACAAACATTTGCATTTGTTCAGTTGCATCCAAATTGTGAGTAGGACATGCAACTAAACACCTCTTGAACCATTTGTAAGCATCTCCAAGTGACTCTCCCTCCTTCTGTTTAAAATTCACTATGTCGTACCTCTTACGGATGTACACAGAAGCAGGAAAATACTCATTCAAAAATGTGGTCTCCATCTGTTCCCAAGTAGTAATACTTCCAGCAGGTACAGAATAAAACCACTCTTCAGCATCCTCTGACAAGGTAAATGGAAACATGACCAAACTCTTTGCCTCTTCAGAATGACACTCAATTTTTAATGATGTAGTCATAGTTAGAAACCTTTAAAGATGCTTATTTGCATCTTCATTGATCTTTCCCGAAAAAGGTCTACTTTCTAGCTGACTGATAGTTGACGGGTGTAACTGAAAGTGCGCAACATTAACTGGTTGGTTCACTATTGTCAACCGCACTGCTAGATTATTTCCTCTACCATAATCTCCCAGAAGTCTCTCCGCTGGTTGATTTCCAGCCATGATCACAGTCTCTGGTTGTGTCTCGGTGTCTATATCAGCTTCTAAGTCAGTATTCTCAGAATGGACAGAAATTTCTTCTTCTTTTTCCGATTCTGAAATCACCGGTTCTGAACCTGACGCTTCCAGTCTATCTCGTTTAGCTTTCTGAAGTCTAGCGTGCAACGATTTTTCTGGTTCTGCGTAAAAAAGAAATTCAGCTGAGGGCTTCCCTCGCATACACAGATTAGACAATTATTAGTAAAGATAAGAATAAAATAAAAATAAAATAAATAGAAAATAAAATTTTAGTCGCAGAGCAACAAAATTCTAATTGAAATAAATCTTTAAACGCTATTATCTTTGGCAGTCCCCGACAACGGCGCCAAAAACATGATAGGAAAAATAGCAAGTGTACTATTTTGCCTACTGTAGTAATAAAGGGAAAAATACCAAGTATCGAATCTAAAGGACGGCTTGACGATACAGAGTTCAGAGAAAATTTCAATTAAACAAAAGGTCTTTGGGTTTTTGGATTTGATGATAGTAAATCTAAAATTGCAGTTAAATAAAGAAATTTAAATGGTTAAACGATTGAACAAAGAAGAGTAGATTGCTAGGGTTCAGTGAGTGAATCTTCATGCAACAATTACGATTTATAAACGCAATAACATAATAAATAACAGTTGATTACCGGTTCTTTAGGGCATCTAATCCTAAGTCCTTAGTGAAAAGATCTTTCATCATGTAACCTAATTACTATGTCCATAGATAATTACATTCATGATCAAGCATGTACATATCAAGAAATTCTGGTTAAGATAAAGTATCCCAAGTCCTAGGTGATATTTATTATCAAATGGTCTTAGTCAGATCAACACACAACAGCTGGCCAGCTCAAATTATATGTATAAGTTCAAAATCCGTTTGTCCAACGGTTTAAGCATTAAGCACAGTACTAAGAACAAATCAACAATTACTGAATAAAAATAGTTATTGCATTCATAAAATCGAAATCATTACAATCAGATTCCGGGTCACCCCCTAGCAATGGGGGGTTTAGCTACTCATAAAGAAAAATAAAATCAATGATAAAAATGTTGTCATTACAGAATATCTCGAGGAATCAATCTTCAATTGTCAGAAAACTCTTGAACATATGAAACCCTTGAGAAAACCTGAGTCGTCAGCCTTCAAAACTTGAATTTTTCTCTCAAAAATCGTCCTACCCTTGCAAAATCGCGTTCCAGGACTAAATAATCAAACTCTGGGCTTTCAGCGATTTTGGGCCTCAATACGCATATTGCATTACTTAATACGCCTAATGACCTGTTTTGCACCTTTATCTCTACGTGGATGACACCAGGAGCCAGCCAGCACGCAACCTCATACGCGTATTGCCAAGAACCTTACGCGTATGGGCAGAGGCTTCATTTTTCCTCTGTTTTTTTAGTCTTCTGCTCATTCACGTATTGTACGCGTACCAGAGAGGCCTTACGCGTATCGCCTATGAAATTACGCGTATGGACAGTAAGTCTTCCAAATTTTTCATTTTTCTTCTGCTTTCTCACACCAGCTCAGTTTTACATCCAATGCTCGATCCTCTGAGCTTCCAAGTCTGTATTTGACCTGCTGACATACCAAAAGCGTAAAATATCCTCGAGAAACTCATAATTCATGACACACTTGACATAATCAAAACACACCTAATTACTACTAAAACAAACTCAAATTCACACAGTTTACCTGACTTATTTAGAATTAATCTGGTAAAGATGCATTGCAGACAGAGCGGGTATTATCATGTACCGTCTCACAGTTATCAACAGTGTGATATCTGCTCAAAGAACAATCAGGGGTGTTTCGTAGTGCAAACAGCATTACAAAAACAAATAGATCTGGGTTGGATTCAGGATCATAGGATCCGAGAAGTCAACATGGCCCATGGACATCCCAACATTGTTCAAAACTGCAAAATTCTCGTAATGAATGTCAATTTGGTGGCAATGCATTCGAGGCAAAGTCAATATCATAATCTGCCACGACACGATTACAACACATGTCCGATCTGCTCTACAAGCAATTAGGGATGCTCTTTCATAAAAGAGGCCCTCCAACGTCAGATGGATCTCAGATGGATCTAGGATTACCGTGAAGGAAATAACCATCAAGTCAATATGGTCTAGATATTTGACATATGCTTGATAAATACCAGTTTGGTAGAACTACATGCTAAACAAGTCAGACTCGGCTTTCTGGCTTCACACGATTATCAAGACTATGAAGAGTACTGTGAAGACGACCAAAAGTGTGCACTTGTACAAAGAACACATCAACATCTGTTGGACCACTGGTGGCTTCCAATCTACTTGGATGAAGGCACACAACAGATCAGCATGACTGACGGGAATCCTAGCAGACATCAAAGTCAGGATGTCCGCTCGATGGAAACAAATCTGGTAAAAATGCACTGCATACAAAGCGGGTGAGGCCGGGTGCCACCCCACAATTATGAGCGCTGTAGAGTTTGCTCAGAAAACAACCAAGGATGCTATCTCGTACGAGCAGCTCTTCAAAATTAGTTGGACCGGAAGGAGATTCGACCATGTTCAAGTTCAGGTCGATCAACATGGTACAAGACTCTCTCCCTCATCAAAGCGAGAACGTTGTCGTAATCTTTGATCATGGGAAAACCAAAGACATTTGCGCCATAATCCCTCTACTCAATGAATCAAGAATCTCTCCTGATGGTAGAAAAGTTCCCAACCAGGAACTGATTGAGGTTGCCTATTGTCGCCCCCGGGATTTTCATCCAGGTACAAACACGAAAGTGGCGCGGAAGAAAGAAAGAGAGTCGCCAACCAGGCATTTTTATCCCAAAGAAAGGGAAGGGTAATGCTGCACAAACCCGGGAGAAAGGAAAGAACGAGGTCTCACAAACCAAAGAGAAAGGGTAAGGGAGTCAGTTACGTGAAGGGAAGGTTATCGCACCCCTTCACGTCCGTCGTACTCGATGGGATCCACGCTTGAAGTACTGCTCAAAGGGTGATAGAAAAGATGCTGGAAAAGGAATGGAAAGAGAACGAGAAACAAATGTAGGGAAAATCAAATAAGTGCTCGAATGGGCCCTACCCCACTGCCTACGTATCTCATCGGGAACATGAGAATCAGAGCAACGTAGTTCCCCTAACTAAGGGAAAACTGTTTGTGTTTTTTAGGGAACGACTAATGTTCTAGCTCAGGTGTTGCAGGCTCGCTGAATCGAGTGCGTTACCGTATTGCAAGAGAACAAGGAGAAGCACGTTCGTACGTTGAGAGTGAGTGAGATGAGAAGAGAATTCCCGAGGGAGAGACGTTTTTGTTTGTTTGAAGTGTTTTAAAAGTTTTTTATTTGATGTGTTTTGCATAGGAGAGTGTACCTAAGTCTTTTTCAATGGAATGTGTATCTCATACATCATTCCAAAATGAAATGATGATGAAGTACACTAAGTATGAAGAAGATCCTCAAACTTACTTCCCAAAGTTAAAGGCTTAAGTACACTAGCCTATTCCCTTTATTAAATGTTTTGGTTATTTTTTAATGAAGGAGTATTTTTGGTTTTGTTTGTGAAATCACTTCATGTTAAAGACTTGTACATCATGCTAGAGAACCTACAACACATTTCAAGATGGAATGTATGCAAGCCCCCCATGGAATAAGGCTCATGGCACATGAAGATGTTTCAACCTTTATTAAGATATTTTGAAGTTGTTTTGAGATGAGAAAGAAGAGACTCAAAAGAAACAAAGATAAAGACTAAAGGGACTAAGACTCACCCTAATGCTATCATGCTTGGATGTTCCTAATGGTTTAGTGTGGTTTAGAACCCTAAGCTAAAAAAAGCTAGAAGGAGAGAGCAAGAGGTAACATAACTCACTTCTAAGATAGAAGATGAGTTATGAACCAAAAGGGAGAAGAAAGAAGTTGAACAAAGAAAACATTGAAATGCTTTGCACAAACACAAAAGAGAAAGCATTAAAAAGATGAGGGAAGAAGGTGTGTGTGGAAGCATATCTACACACTCATCTTAACATTAGCCCTTACAAGCAAAGGTTAGCTAAACAATTGAATAAGAAAGCATAAGTGAAAGAAGGAAGACAATTAAACATCAAACATCTCATGAAATGAACTTATGAGTCAAACAAAGCCTAAAACTAAAGGGAAGGGACCTTAAATGTTCAAGGACTTATAAAGTCAGTAGCTATGTCTAAAGATATTCTAATAGGGTTAGGGTACCTAATGGGATCAAACTATGTGAAGAAAGACGCCAAAGATTCACACAAGTTCAAGTTATGAATTAAAGATGAAGTATGAATGTCTATGGCATACAAACATGAATAAATGCATAAAGAAATGTCAAAGACCCGAATTGAATGACATGTTATAATGCATATGGAAGTCAATGAATGAACATAAAAAGCATGAGTGAAATGATTCAAGAAGATGAAGCAAGTTGAAACAAACAAAGTTCAAGTACAAGTAAGAAAAGAAGAAACTTGTAACACAAGTCAAAGTTGAAAAAGAACATGAAAATAAATGCAAATGGATGCAAGTCAGAATCAAACATTATATTTGAATGTCCTATAATGTCTATGAACAAGCATACCAATCATGGAAAAGAATATTCAAGTAGAAGAAAATAGATGAAGAAGAAGTGAGAAGAAGAGAAACAAGTTCATATAGAAAAAGAAGTAACTTGGAACACAAGTCAAAGTTGAAAATCAAAGATAAATGAACATGGATTATAGGTCAGTACCAAATGACATTTAAGATGAAATTAAAATGCAAGGATTAATCATACAACATGCACATGCAAGCCACTTTGAAACTAGTTAAGAAAGAGATGCAAAGTTAAGTCAAACATGTACAAGTATACAAGATGAATGACATTTGAATGCATGAAATTATTATGGGTCAGAAGCATGCTCAATATGAAATACAAATGAGATGCATGAATAGGCATGGATAATTCACAAACAAGTCATGTTAATCATTATAAGAAAAGAGAAGCAAGTTTAGGTCAAAAGGATTCAAGTAATGATGCATTTAGGAACACAAACACAAATCAAACAAAGATGCAAAGCAAATGATATATAATCCTTGGCAAAGGACCTATAATGTCTAAGAAATGACCTATAAAATGATCACACAAGTCTTAATGCAATGGCACAAATGCCTCCTAATCAAACAAGATTGAAAAGTTAAAGAAAACCACACAAAATATTACCCATAATCATCAACAAGGCAAAGAGAGAAAACGAGTTGGAAGAATTATGAGAATAAGGTGCAAAGTACCTAAACCAGAAGAAAATCAAGTTCCAAAATATCATGGCCAAATTCAAAAGGGAGCATGCTCAAACAAAACAACAAAGTCACATTGAAACACATAAAAAGAATGTACAATTATGCACATCAAAAGGCATGATAAAATGACTTTAAAAATATGAGAAAAAAGTTTTTAGATGATTCAAGATATTATTCAAGCATGGCAGAAATAAAGTGTGCAAAATCAAATAGGAACTATGCAAAAATAAATGGACAATGCACAAGTATCATGAAGAAAATCATTCAAAAAGAAAATGAAAGGAAATTATGAAAATATAAGCTAAAATCCATAAAATCAGAATTAAAAATCATAGAAAATTAGTTAAATATGTTCAGATGCCATGGGAATTTATTTGGAATTTTTAGATACTTAAAAGTATTTTTAATAAAAAAAAATCAAAATAATATAAAGAAAATAAAAAAACAAATGAAATAGTGCAGGGGGTGCAGAGATAGCAAAAGCCACGTTCAAAATGGTTTGGGCTCACAAAAGAGGTGTGTGAATAGCAATCTGAGAATCCAATCCAAAGGCACGTGTGTGCATGGAAATATGGTGGAACTCAGTCAACAGGTTGACTAACTCACACGCGTTGGATTAAGTCATGATGATCAATCAGGTAAAGTATGAAAGATGAATGGATCAGATCTAAAGCACACAATAACAATCATACACTCACACACACGCAAGCAGTCAAAGTCAACAATTCAAAGAGAGAGAGTCATGTGAGGAGCATCATCCTCATTTATGCGATGGCAAGTTTCTAGCCCTAGGATTGAAAAGATCTAACGGCTGTGTTATAATCTGGTTCTATAACCCTAGCTGAACCTCATCGGTCGGAGAAGGACCTCCGGTCATCTTCTCCGGCCATCTCCAGCCACTGTAACTAATCAAATTCTCCAGAAATTAATGAAACGCACATCAAAATGTTCAGGAAGTCATGGAGATCACCAATCCAGCAAAAGAAATCAGAAATCATGCACAATTAGAGAGAATCGAGCACAAACATTTTGCCCTAAAATTTGAATCTATGCACTTAAGGTGCCTATCACTAGCCAGATCAGTCACATTGCTTCTATTAAGCTATAATCAACATAAAACAAGCTAAAACACAAGAAAATGAAGCAAAATCAGTTGAGGAATTTCAAAACTGGAACTGTGAAGGACTTGAATCAACAAGAAAACCAGAGGTGTAGGCTTGTTCTTGAGCTTCCAAGGAGCAAAATAAATGTTCCTATGTCTTAGATCTTGAAGAGAATAGAGAGAAATTCGATCTGCAATGTGATTGCACTTGAGAAGATTGATCTTCCTTGTGCTTGTTCTTGATCAGAGAGGCTTGAGGATGATGAAATGATGAAGATTATGATGAACAATGTGAAGAATTCGTGGCAAAAGAGAGAGAGAATTCATTGAGAAACTTGAAAGCTTTGAGGTGTGAGAGTGAAAAATGAAGCCTGTTCTCCAAAATCTGTTAGAAACTGTTACTTATATCCTGAGTTAAGGGTTAACCATCTCAGTTGATGGTTAGAACCATGGTTAGTTGAGGTGGCTGAAGCAATGGAGGGGTGGCTGAACCAATTTACAATATGAATTTGAAAGTGAGAGTGAAATTTGTGCAGTGTTGCTGATCATGTGTAGTGAAGCTCATAAAACTTAAAATAAGGATGAGATTGATGATGTTGATGTATGATGGTGGGGTTATAACATTGCAGCATGCTTTATAGTGTAAGTTTCCATATTTCCTCTTTGGTGTATGGTTGCAATGTATGTGCATGATGGCATGTATGTTGGTCCAAAATAGGCAAACAAATCTGAATGTATGCAAGAGTATGTTTGTGGTAAGCTTGAACCAAGGCCATGCATGAAACCTCTAACAAAACTAGTCAACGCATCAATGTGACCATGGATGTTTGCAGATGAATTTCTCCCAGGTTAATACATGAATTGATGTGATTCTGGATGCAATGGAGATAGGATATATGATGGAACATTGTTGTTGTTTATACCAAGATGAGAGGAGTCCTCTAAGGCGTTCAAAAGTGACAAGGAAAACACTTGTTCATGACTGGCTTCTTGGGCGTGTCAAATTGTACCATGCATGGCATCATGGCCTATGGACATTTCAGAATGAAACATCAACTTTGGGCAACCATAACTTCCAATCCATAGATCAGATGAAAAATTGATAAACATGAACATTGTATAGGGCATGGAGATGAACAAGATTGGTGTTCAACATTTTTTCACTTGAAGCCTTCTTGAGGGAGAAAATTGGCTTGACATCTGGCACACCACATGTTTGATGAAATGACTGCATGCCAGCCCAATCTTGCTTGGTCATGACTTGCTTTTTGCCTTGATTTTGTCAAACTTTGATTAATCATATCTCCTTCAATTTTGATCCAATGGAAGAGTTCTTGGTATGGATTTGAACCTTATGATGTGATCCTTAATTGGCTCAACTTAGGCCTGAAGTTTGAAGCTTTTATCATGGAGAAAGAATGCCTTGAAGTAGAGTGCAAAATGATCCAAACTTGCCATTTTTAGAAACCCTAAATTTCTAAAAATGGAAACTTTGTACAATTCTTAATTTTTCATGAATCTCTTGACATTTCTTGATAAAATCTTGTCCAATGAACATATGTGACTTGAATTTCATGAATTTGACCTTAAAAAGTCAGGAGTTAACTTTTTCCTTTGCACAGTTGACTTTTCCCCAAATTTCTTGATTCTCAAGCAACTGATCAATTGAACCTCCTCTGAAATAAACCAATGGGCAATATTCCATCCTTAGATACTTGACATCATGTAGAAAATATTGAGATTAAGTTTGAACCAAGATTTCATCAGGAAACTGCTTGAACTCAAAACCCTAATTTTGACTGCTTTTGCTAGGAAATGATGAACTGTCCAACTTCTTGACAAATTCCCATCTTCCAATGACTTGTGGGATCAAATGGGATGTCATATGATATAAGAGACCCTTGAAGCTTGTTGGGAGACCCTTGGCTCTAGCTCTCTTGCTTTGGATGATCAATGCCCTGAAATCAACTGATCACATGCCCTATGCTGAGCCAAAGATGAATGCTTTATTTTTCTATAACTTGAATGTAATGCAATGCAATGAAAGTACATGCTAAATGATATGAAAAATGAGAGGGCAAATTTTAGGGTATTACAGCTGCCCCTATTCAATCACTGTAGACTTGAATGGATGATAGCGATTGCTTTCAGGCTTTCAAAGTATGGAGGGATTGAATACCAAAAATAACCAGAAAATTTGCACTCTATGGAGAAGAAGAAAAGGGATATAAACCCAACCAAATGAACTCTGCTTGGATAAAACTCTGATGGGAAGAATAACATTAGAGAGATGTCCTTTGAACGACACCAGACGACTACAAGCTTGCCATACTGCAGATGGACTTTAACAATGTCTTTTGTACGACGCCAGACGACTACTGGCTTGCCACACTGCGGGTGGACTTTAAGAATGTCTTTTAAACGACGCCAAACGACTACTGGCTTGCCACACTGTGGATGGACTTTAGGAACGTCTTTTGTACGACGCCACATGACTACTGGCTTGCCATACTGCGGATGGACTTGGAAAACATCTTTTGTACGACGCCAGACGACTACTGCCTTGCCACGCTGCGGGTGGACTTTAACAACGTCTTTTGTATGACGCCAGACGACTACTGGCTTACCACGCTATGGGTGGACTTTCGCCAATCTATGGTTGGTCTTGAAACTGTCTTTTAAATGGAGTCAGACAACTACTGACTTGCCACACTGTGGGTGGACTTTCACTAATCTACGGTTGGACTTGAAACTGTCTTTTAAATGGAGTCAGACGACTATTGACTTGCCACGCTGCGGGTGGACTTTCGCCAATCTACAGTTGGACTTTACCCTTCTCTGTCACCCTAAGATGGACTTTTGCCAATCTGCGGTTGGACTTTGCTGATTTGCCACCCTAAGATGGACTTTTGCCAATCTGCGATTGGACTTTGCTAATTTGCCACCCTAAGATGGACTTTTGCCAATCTGCGGTTGGAATTTGCTTTGTCTTTTGAACAAAACCGGACAAATGCCGACGGGCCACGCTGCGGGTGGACTTTTGAAAGACGCCTTTGGATGAAGTCAGATGACTACTGATTGGCCACACTGCGGGTGGAATTTTGCAAAAATTCAACACTAGATTACGCTCTGCATACATATCAGACATCTCTGCTGACTCGACTGAGGAACAATGATCCAAGATTTGACCTCAGAAGCTCCTAAAAGGATAATATCTCTGCTGGAGAATGAATGAACAATCCGTCTGCTTCGAACTGTCACGCCTGCCAAAAATAAATTGGACTTTGAGATACAGGGAAGTGACTCTGCCAAGAATTATTTCATCTGCCTGGGGATGAATTCTGATCATAGCAACTCTGCTGGAGGAATGACAACTTTCCGACTTGGCCGGGGAAAGAATGTACTAACACTCTACTGAGGAAGAGATTCTGTTGATCTGCTAAACCTCTACGGGGAGAAAAAACAACTCAGTTGGGGAGTATTACTGGCATGATTCAATGCTGAACTCTATGGGGATACAACTATCAGAGATACAATCTTGCTGGGGACCGGAGCTACTCCAACAGGGATACGCAGATCCTGGTTAGAATATGTCCTGTTGCGACTCGCTAGGAAAGAGTCCCTAGAGATCTGCTGGGAAAACACAAAGAAAGTGCACGGTAATCTGTTGAGGAACAAAGTTGTCGAGCTTAGAATAAGAGTCACAATGTCCCATACTAGGCAAACCTTCCGCTTGACGACTCCACTAGGGATAATGAATTTGCAACAAACTCTGCTGGGGAGAACCGCTTCAGAGCGTCTCGTGCTGGAGATGCTCCTTAAGAGGATTTTACAGAAGACCAAGCATCTTCAAACTCTTAGACAAATACTGAGACTTGAGCTAGACGTATTAACCGGGAGGTTACTCTACTGGAGATAATAGATCTGGAACACATCTTGTCGGAGGGATTTCAAGATGCCCCATGCTTAGGAGGGTCACAAACTCGATTTTGCCCCAGATTACGCGGCTGATCTGAAGAAATTGTACCAAGAGGATTTTACAGAAGATTTGGCATCTTCAAACTCCTGGACACTCACTGAGTCTTGAACATTATCTGCAAAATCTGCGAAGCAACTCTACTGGGGAATTTGCAACCGTTATCGACACAGAAAAGCTTATAACTGTTGGAAGTTCCAAATGGGAGAATCGACTTAATAGGATACAATAGTTCCCAGTGGAAATTAATTTGTCGATTCCGAATCGTCGTGAGCGACCGTCAGCTGATTAATGGACTCAATCAGTAAAAGTTGTGACAAAAAGGTGATATGGGAACCCTTTCCTGAATATGGTTTCCCCGGTATTCTGACTTAGGGATAAGTGATTACTTGTCTAGAAGAAATGACTCATGCTCTTGAAAAGGCTTGTACTTGTTACCTGCAACAAAAGAATACGCACACATGCCCCAGGATATTGTGTGGTTTGAATCCACCATCCAGGATTACTCAACATTCAAAGTGATTTTAAATGTTTTTTTGCGCATGTTATTGTAAGGCCACAATGTTTTCAAATGCAATGTTTTATCAAAAATTCGGACGTTTTTGCAAACAAAGCAGTAAAAACAAAATAAGAAGTTTTTGACTGAAATTCAATTTATTAAAAAAAATGCCTGAAACCGGCGAATACATTCGGAAGCAAACCCTGGAAAGAGGAGATTGTTGTACATTGAGAAAAGAAACTACCCTAATGGCAATTTGATAACGGCATTCTACTGAGTTTCGATTCTGCTATAGCCAATATATCTTCAAAACTCCCCGACCTTGCCTTCTGAGGAGTGATTGGACCGATTCATATCCTTTGGAATGTCAGTTGCTGAAACGGTGATGGAGTACAAATAACTCAGACCGCAATCGTTTGCTTAAATCCCTCTTTTGCATGGATCGCCCTTTCGGGTTTTCAATCCACCGGGATACCCCTTTTTACCTAAGTCGCTCTTTCGGGTTTTCAACTTACCGGGTGTGCAATTTTTTTTATTTATATCCCTAATTTTTGCCCAAACCTTTTTTATTCTGTTTTTATGGTTCGCCGGGATGCCCTTTTTTGCCTGGACTCTTTTTTTTTAATCCAGCGGGTTTATTTATGCGAAGTATTTTTTGACTGCGTCTGAGTTAGCAGGGGATGGAAAGTCTTCGCCATCCATGGTTGTAAGCAATAAGGCTCCGCCCGAGAAGACCTTTTTAATCACGAATGGACCTTTATAGTTGGGAGTCCATTTGCCCCTGTGATCTGTACTAGAAGGAAGGATCCTTTTGAGTACTACATCTCCGATTTTGTAAACCCGAGGACGCACCTTTTGGTCGAATTCCTGTTTCATCCTCCGTTGGTATAACTGCCCATGACACACATCTGGCAGTCGTTTCTCTTCAATAAGGCTCAACTGATTAAATCTGGCACGAACCCATTCAGCTTCGTCTAACTTGACATCCATCATGACTCTGAGGGATGGAATCTCAACTTCAACCGGTAGGACTGCCTCCATACCGTACACAAGTGAGAATGGTGTTGCCCCAGTAGACGTACGTACTGACGTTGGTACCCATGCAAGGCAAATGGTAGCATCTCATGCCAATCTTTATATGTGACAACCATTTTCTGCACAATCTTCTTAATATTCTTATTGGCCGCCTCAACAGTGCCATTCATCTTCGAGCGATACGGCGAAGAATTGTGATGTTCAATTTTGAAGTCCCGGCACAGGTCAGCCATCATTTTGTTGTTCAAATTAGAACCATTATCAGTAATAATTCTCTCGGGCACTCCATATCGACAAATGATATCCCGTTTCAGGAAACGAGCTACCACCTGCTTAGTGACGTTGGCATAAGATGCTGCTTCAACCCACTTTGTGAAATAATCAATGGCGACCAAGATGAAACGATGGCCGTTTGAAGCAGTAGGCTCAATTTTTCCGATCATATCAATGCCCCACATTGCAAAGGTCCAAGGAGAGGACATGACACTCAACGGATTCGGAGGCACATGCACTTTTTCTGCATAAATCTGGCACTTGTGACATTTGCGGGCGTACTTGCAATAATCTGTCTCCATTGTCAACCAATAATACCCTGACCTCAATAGTTTCTTTGCCATTGCATGTCCTCCGGCATGGGTACCGAAAAAGCCTTCATGCACTTCTTGCATTAACAAGTCTGCGTCGTGTCTATCCACGCATCTGAGCAGAACCATGTCAAAATTCCATTTGTACAGCACATCATCTTGGTTCAGAAAGAAACTACCAGACAATCTCCTCAAAGTCTTCTTATCTTTGGTAGATGCCCCAGGCGGGTACTCCTGACTTTTCAAAAAACACTTGATGTCATGAAACCATGGCTTGTCATCGGACATTGCATTAACAACAAACACAAATGCAGGTCTGTCAAGACGAGACACATCAATCTTGGGTACATGGTTCCACCTTTGCACTTTGATCATAGAAGACAATGTGGCCAAGGCATCAGCAAACTTATTCTCATCTCGAGGAATATGATACAACTTTACTGTTGTGAAAAATGTCAACAGTCTTCTCGTATAATCTCTATACGGAATCAGATGTGTCTGGTGCGTGTACCAATTCCCATTCACTTGATTGATTACCAAAGCTGAATCACCGAAGACATCGAGGGTTTTAATTTGTAAATTAATCGCCTCCTCAATCCCCATTATACAAGCTTCATATTCTACTTCATTGTTGGTGCATCCGAAAGTTACTCGGGCAGTGAAGGGCATATGAACACCCTCTGGCGTGATAAGAACTGCTCCAACTCCACATCCATTCATGTTGACGGCCCCATCAAACATCAAACTCCATTTGGATTCAGGGTCTGGCCCCTCCTCCGGGAGTGGTTCCTCGCAGTCTTTAACTTTGAGAAACATGATGTCCTCATCAGGGAAATCAAATTTCATGGGTTGGTAATCATCAATCGGCTGTTGCGCAAGATAGTCTGACAGGATACTTCCTTTGATGGCTTTCTGAGAAGTATACTGGATATCATATTCTGTCAAAACCATTTGCCACCGTGCAACTCTGCCTGTCAGTGTTGGTTTCTCGAAAATGTACTTGACTGGATCCATTTTGGAAATCAACAAAGTTGTGTGCGTGAGCATATACTGCCTCAATCGCTTAGCAGCCCATGCAAGTGCACAACATGTCTTCTCAAGCATTGAGTATCGGGACTCGCAGTCAGTGAATTTTTTGCTCAGGTAGTAGATAGCATGCTCTTTCCTACCTGTCTCGTCGTGTTGACCGAGAACACAACCCATAGACCCTTCAAGCACCGTTAAATACATTATCAAAGGTCTCCCTGGAACTGGAGGCATGAGAATTGGAGGTTCCTGCAAGTATTCTTTTATTTTATTGAATGCCACTTGGCAATTGTCATTCCACCTGACCGTTTGATCTTTTCTTAGCAGTTTGAATATTGGTTCGCACGTGGCTGTTAGGTGAGATATGAACTTTGCAATGTAGTTCAATCTACCCAAGAAACCATGAACCTCTTTTTCTGTTTTCGGCTCAGGCATGTCTTGTATTGCTTTCACTTTGACAGGATCGACCTCAATCCCTTTTTCACTTACGATGAAACCCAACAGCTTTCCAGAACGCACCCGAAAGTGCACTTGTTCGGATTCAACCTCAAACGGAACTTTCTTAACCTTTCAAATAACTTTTTCAAGTTAATCAGGTGTTCTTCTTCTGTTCGCGACTTGGCAATCATATTATCCACATAGCATTCAATCTCTTTGTGAATCAAATCATGAAATAATGTTACCACTGTCCGCTGATACGTTGCCCCCGCGTTTTTCAACCCAAAAGGCATCACTTTATAACAAAATGTACCCCATGGGGTAATGAACGTGGTCTTCTTAGGTGCCACCTTAATCTGATTGTACCCGGAGAAACCGTCCATGAATGAGAACACTGAAAACTGAGTTGTATTATCAACCAGCACGTCCATATGAGGTTAAGGAAAGTCGTCTTTCGGACTTACTCTATTTAGATCCTGGTAATCAACGCACATTCTGACCTTACCATCTTTCTTCGGCACAGGAACAATATTTACAACCCATGATGGGTAATTGGTGACGGCCAGAAATCCCGCATCTAACTGTTTTTGTACCTCCTCTTTGATTTTGAGAGCCATTTCTGGTTTAGTTCTCCGAAGCTTCTGTCTGACAGGAGGACAACCCTCTTTCAACGGCAACCTGTGCACAACAATGTCTGTATCTAACCTCGACATATCTTGATATGACCAAGCAAAGATGTCGACATATTCCCGCAGCATACTGATCAGCTCTTTCTTTACCTCGGCCTGCAGACTGGCTCCAATCTTAATTTCTTTCCTTGCGTCCTCGGAACCAATGTTGATAACCTCAATTGTCTCTTGGTGAGGTTGAATGACCCTCTCCTCCTGCTTCAACAATCTAGCCAATTCTTCGGGAAGTTCACAGTCTTCTTCATCCCCTTCTTTGGCTTGATAAATCGATTTGTCAAAGTCATACATGGCCATAGCAGAACCGTTATCAGTGGAATCTGAAGGATCAAGTCTGCACGAGGGGATTCATGCTTTATTTTAGAATTTACTTTGAAAAAAAAAGAAAAGAAAACAAGACATTGCCATTTTTAATGCTTTTGTGCAAAAATAAAAGATGAAATACAGGGAACGAAATTTGAATGCAAAACGTCCTTTATTAATGATTAAAAATTGCAAATGAAAATGTGTGGCCCTACAAATGAATCTGTATGCCTTGGACAGAGCGCAAGATTTTAACATACATGATGATTAGAGAAAAACAAAGAAAATTACTCTGTTTGAAAAGTAACTGGAATAATTTCCTCAGCGAACCAGTTTTGCAATTGTTGTCCCGAACCACGTGGGTGTACCCAATTGTCCAAGTCACAATCACTGTCGATGCCATCTTTTACAGTCGCACAAGATTGATCTGTATATATGATTCCACCACTGCTGAAAGTGATGGGTCCCGTCTACTTTGCAGCCGAATCCATCGATGGTTGGTAGCCAATACCAAACTTGTCCTCTTTCACTAATGTCTCGATCAGCTTGCCCCAACCCTGGGCATTACCAGCTCTAACAACCTCACGGCCTGCTTATAAGATGAAATTGATGTGCAGGCTCCAGCTGGTGTAGGAGAAGATTCAGGCACTTTATCAATATTTATTGTCTCGAACGACTGGCAAAGCGTTTCATGGATTTCCCCATCCATCTCAACATACTTGAATGTGGACAAGTGACTGACAAAAATGTCCTCTTCACCACACACAGTTACTACTTGTCCTTCAAACATGTATTTCAGCTTCTGATGTAATGTGGATGTAACAGTCCCGGCCGCATGAATCCATGGGCGACCTAATAAACAGCTATAAGCAGGCTGTATATCCATCACGTGGAATGTAGACTTGAACACTTGAGGTCCAATTTGCACCGGTAATTCCACTTCACCGAAAATAGATCATTTCGACTCATCAAACGCTCTGACAACCAGATCACTCGGCCTCAAAATCAATCCATCAACCTCCAACTTCATCAGCGCCTTCTTAGGCAAAACTTTAAGCAAAGAACCAGTGTCTACTAGCACGTGGGGCAACACCGCGCCCTTACACGCCATTGTGATATGCAGAGCTTTGTTGTGGTTTCTTCCTCCAGAAGTCAAATCTCGGCTCGTGAAACCCAACCCATGGCTGACATTGACATTAGAAATCACACTCTCGAGATGATTGACAGTAATTTCTTGTGGAACATAAGCCATCTTTAACACCTTCAGCAAAGCCTCTCGGTGTGCATCAGAGCACATCAATAATGACAAAATTGAGATCTTTGAGGGCTTCTGGTTCAATTGATCAACGATTTTGTAATCACTTTTCTTTATTATTCTCATAAACTCCTCTACCTCGCTGTCAAAGGTAATTTTGGGATCTGCTTCAGGCACAGGCACACTCTCAGCAACTTGTTTTCCCTTAGCTCTCGCCGCAGCCTCGACTTCTTTATCGCTTCAAAGAGTTTATGGAGCAAACAACCTTCCACTCCTGGTAAAGTCGCCTAAACCACCCACATTATCAACATTTGAACTAGCCGATGTTCCAAATTCCTGCTTCTTTCCCTCATACTACACATCCGCCCCATAGTGCCATGGGACTACTTTCTCAGAGGTAAACGGAACTGGCCCCGGCACCGTAATGGTAACAGGGCTGGGTCTTTCCGGTATAATAATCGCTACAGGAGCTGCCCTTGCAGGTACCTGAATTTCAGCAGGGGTATAATAAATTGTCACAGCTGACACCTCATCATTATCTTTCACAACACGGTCAAACTGTAAACGGCCTCACTAATCAGATTCTGTAAACCAATCCACAGTCTGTCACAACCATTATCTTGACCCATACATTCCAAACAATCTCAGTCACAACCCGGGAACACTTGTCCCTTTAACAGACGATCTTTCACTACCAGTAATGAAGTATTCACCTGATTCATATCTGTCACCAAGTTCAACCTCTTTCCATCCTCAATGGGGTGCACATTTGCCCCGTCATGGTTCGGCATAGGGTTCTGGATAACATTAGGAGATGGAGAAATGTTTATTCTTTAGCATCTATCAGATCTTGCACCTTATTTTGAAATGCCCAACACTTTTCAGTGGTGTGCCCCGGAGCACCTGAATGGAAATCGCAGCGCGCATTAACATCATAATTGGGTGGCAAGTTACCAGCAACAGGAGGTCTCATGGTACGAAGTTCGACCAATTTGAATTGGAGTAACTGGGGTAACAATGCTGAGTAAGTCATAGGAAGAGGGTCAATTTTACGGTCCCTCTGCCTAGGCCTTTGTTGGAACGGTGGTCGCTGTTGTTGAACTTGCTGTTGTGGCTGCTGTTGCTGAACAGGTGGTGTTGGAATTGTCACTACACCCACTTGGTGATAAGCCTGAGAACGACCTTTTCCTCATCCTCTGTACACAGCGCTTGTCTCACCTTCTCTCCTGCTCTGCCCATTAGCAAAAGGTTTCTTTGTTCCTGAATAACCAGCACCACTTACATCCTGAATCTTCCCCAGTTTCAACAAATTCTCAATCCTTTCACCAGCAATTATGATATCAGAAAATCCTGTCGACAGACAAGCAGCCAATCTGTCAAGAAATGTCCCTTGCAGGGTACCCATGAGCATATCCGCCATTTCTCTCTCAAGCAAAGGGGGTTGAATCTGGGCGGCCATTTCTCTCCATCTCTGCGCGTACTCCTTAAAGCTTTCCTTAGCGCTATGCGACAACCCTTGCAACTGAGTGTGGTTAGGGGTCATATCGATATTATACTGATATTGTTTTAGAAACGCTTCTGCCAAATCTTTCCAGCTTCTCACAGCAACCCTGTTCAACTTCATGTACCAAGTCAATGATGCTCCAGCCAAACTGTCTTAAAAGTAGTGCATCCACAACTTCTCGTCATCAGTGTGGGCTGAGATTCTTCCAAAGTAAGCCTGAATATGTGTCTGGGGACACGTATTGCCATTATATTTGTCAAAAGTGGGTGGCTTGAAGTTTGGAGGAATTCTAACCCCCGGTACCAGACCCAGATTAGTAACATCAATGCCTAGAGAGTTCTTGCACTCCATAGACCTGATTTTCTCAGCCAGCTCATCATACCTTCTGTCATTGGGATTACCCATATCAGCATCAAGCAAGGTGAATTGATCTTCCTGAACATCCTCTAGAGGAGGATTAACACCCACATTTCTGGAAGCCCCAGTAACCAGATTACCTTGAGGAGTCGGAGTACCAATAGGAGGAGGAGTGTCCTTTGGCTGTGAATTGTCAACGTGATTACCTTCCGGCGTGACCTCTGGACGCTCGACCATAAGTCTTAACCTCTCTTGGTTCTGTGCCATACCAGTCATGAGATCCATTAACTGGTCCATGCGGGCCTTCATCTCAGCCAAATTATTCTAGATTTGATCAACCATTCTGTTTCGATTGCCTCGTGTGGAGTAGCGATGTATGTGATTGGTAGCAATACTTCCTATAACAGAATAACTATGACAACCAGATAGGGTACCTGAAAAGCAAACAAAATGCAAAAGAATGAAATGCATGCAATGCAATGTTATGTTTTTTATTCCCAGGCCTTTTCGTGCCCCGATTCTGGTATTTTAGAGGTCCGCAGCATTTAGATAACACACGAGATATAGCAGTTGATAAAAACATTCATTCAGACAAGTGCACAGATATGTGTAGAACCCTGTGAAGCGGCGTCGTGACCAAGTGCCAGTGAACAGTAATGTAATATCAGGAAAGCCACTGGAGAAAATACTGAGCATATCATAACTATAAGAACGCCCAAAGGTATTGAGTCTGGACAAATATTTAAAAACATACAACCTAAATCCAGAAATTAAAGCAGCGACTCCTACAACAATTCTGGAGGTAATCAGATAGCATCAACATAATGAAAGCTAAAATGGACGAAACACCACATCCTGCAACCCTAGACTGAGCCTCTTGACCTCCTCAAATAGCACAGCATTCTCGGGATCTTCCGGCGCCTCAATCAAGCCTCTGATCAAGCGTTCTCTCAAACTGAAGGATTGGTACAAAGTGTTGATATTCTGACACAATTCTTCCCCATTAGTACTACCATAGCCTGGTTTTGTCCTGGACTTCTTCACTTCTGCCCGGATCTTGAGGTCAGCTATTTCAGCCTGAGCTTCCTGTAATAGCTTCTGACTTTCTTCCAAACTATCCCGGTAACTCTGTCGTTGAGCATGTGCAGCTTTCAATTCTTCATCTGAGGTCCTGGCCTTAGCTTCTAATTCTTCAACCTTAGCTTTAAACTCTTCCTCTACCTTGTCCTGGTGCTTCTGGTCGTTGGCCCATTTTTGTTGCCACAAGGTAATAGCCTCATTAGCTCCCTTCAAAGACTTCTTGAGATTCTGGTGTTCTCTGGCATTATTCTTATCAATTAAGCCCCGTCTTTGGAAATAATTCAGCTTCCCTTTGAGTTCTTCTTTCCTGCTTTTAGCCATCTTCTCAGCAATGTGAACTTTTTCCTCCAACCCTCTGTTAACAGATGCAGCTTCCTGATACAGGCTGGTGACGTCCGCATTCTCAACCCTGAGTTCATGAACTAAAACTTCCAGCTTTCGGAATTCTTCAATTGGCACTGAGGTCCTTGGCTTCACTACTTTGGGATATAACGGAGGCTCGACAGAGAATGGCAACAGTGTGACGGTTACCCGGCACTTCAGCAATTCAATGTAAGGAGGATAAGTCGTGGGATCAGGTCTTCCAAACTCCATCTTACCTTTCTTAACCCGCGTGTTCCAGGCTTCAGCAATAGAAAAAGACACCTGTTCGTCATCTTTGGCAAGATAAAACAAGGATTCCGCCACATCTTTTTCCAAAGGAGGTTCTTTTAATGCATATCCAAACAGCTTCAGCGCGAGGACAAGATTGTAGTTGATTCCTCCCCTCCTTCCTACCAGAGGCACATTTGGAAAAGCTCCACAACTAATATGAATAGGTATACCCACCATATCTTTCCGATGCCACCAGACTATATCTTCAGCCGTCAGACCCATGAGCCTCTTGGAGCACTTAACAGTTCCTCGGAGATCCACAAAAGCTCCTGTCTTTGGCAAATGCCTATAAAACCACGCATGGAATAAAGGAGCACAACATAATACCAATCTTCCTCATTTTTTCTCATTCTAGTAATGCACAGAATGGTATACATCGCCTAACAAAGTTGGGATTGGATTCTTCTTAACAAAGATACTGATTGCATGCATATCAATAAATCCAGCTATATTCGGAAACAGACAAATTCCGTACACACAAAGAGCTAAGATTGCATTAGAGGTAACCAAATCACCATCAGTAAAAATCTTCTTTGCTTCTTCAATCAGAAAGTCTAGATGGAACCCTTTACAACCCTCCTTTTCCTTAACATTATCTTTAACCACAGATACTCTCAAATGAATAGCCTCTGCAATGACATTGTCAGGAATAGCCTTCTTCGAACTATAGTGAGGAGGAGTATCCTTGACAGAAATCTTCAGAATATCAGAGAACTCTTCCAAAGTAGGTACCAGCAGATAATCATTGAATGTGAAGCAACGGAGCTGAGGATCATAAAACTGCAAGAGAGTATGCAGAGTGTCATGCTGATCTGGAGTAAGAAGGCTCACATAACCCAAGATATCCCCAAACCTCTTTCTGAATTTATCCAGTTGGTTACTGTCCATTAAATCTGCCACTTCTTTGATCTGTCCTACTTTAGGCTTTGGAAACCAGTAATGCACGTTATTCTTTCTCGGAGGACCTTCCATCTGAAATAGAGAAAATACCCACCGGAATCGGAAACAATACCGAGACCTGGGAAAGAAAAAACATAAAATGTTAATGATGTATGCAATGAGATGCAGCTAGGCATGTGATCAGATCCAGAATCTGCAGTGTCGGTGCAATAACTGTGAGGGAGCCAAGTGTCTGTGTAGCATCATATCAAGAATATCAGACCCAAGCACCAGTAAAGAACCAGATCCAGAATACCAGAACAAAGTACCCAAATCATTGATCATATGAGAACAACACAAAAGGGTAGGTAGAAGGTCAAGGTTACCTGCAAACCTGTAAACAACCCCCTAATCTCGCACGTGTGTTCTAAAAGGTAGGATCCTCATATTCGAATCCCGAAATGAGAAGCACTAGCACATTCAGCCCGTAGGATACAATGTTATCGCCAAACAAAGAGATCGTCATCTAATTCACCACAAAATAAAGGCCATCCTATGCAAGTTCCAAAGTGGGCCCTCGGATGCGAATGGGTTTGCCACAGAATGTGGGCTGTCACTGTCACCACTAAAGAGGGATGTTTCCACTAAGGTCCTCAATGATCGGTCACCAGCTGCACATAACTCTCAAAGTCATACCCTGAATGAGGAAGATCCTAAAAGCAAGATAATCCTAAGAAAGTTGCACTCTGGCTGTGGAACTCACAACTACTCCCGTGGCTAAATACCATGAGAGCCCTGTGACTGTCCACTCTAAGTCCTAAAGTATACTTGAGCCTGGGTAATGGGCTCATCTCACGGTAACAATCCCATCCCGCCAAAGGAAACCAGACAGTCCAGAATATATGATGCATGATATAAATAAAATGCAATAAAGGCGGTAAAGTAAAGCGATAAAGCTGTAAATAAAATCAGTATAGCTAAACTAAAGCAAACACAAATCAAACACCCAATAAGCAGTAAACAAACAAGCGTTAGGAGAGACTCGTATCGGGGAGGGACCAGCAAAAGGTCAACTGTCCCCAGCAGAGTCGCCAGCTGTCGCTCCCGGGATTTTCATCCAGGTACAAACGCAAAAGTGGCGCGGAAGAAAGAAAGAGAGTGCCAGCCAGGCATTTTTATCCCAAAGAAAGGGAAGGGTAATGCTGCACAAACCCGGGAGAAAGGAAATAACGAGGTCTCGCGAACCAAAGAGAAAGGGTAAGGGAGTCGGTTACGTGAAGGGAAGGTTAACGCACCCCTTCACGCCCGTCGTACTCGACGGGATCCACGCTTGAAGTACTGCTCAAAGGGTGATAGAAAAGATGTTGGAAAAGGAATGGAAAGAGAACGAGAAACAAATGTAGGGAAAATCAAAGAAGTGCTCGAATGGGCCCTACCCCACTGCCAACGTATCTCATCGGGAACATGAGAATCAGAGCGACGTAGTTCCCCTAACTAAGGGAAAACTGTTTGTGTTTTTTAGGGAACGGCTAATGTTCTAGCTCAGGTGTTGCAGGCTCGCTGAATCGAGTGCGTTACCGTATTGCAAGAGAACAAGGAGAAGCACGTTCGTACGTTGAGAGTGAGTGAGATGAGAAGAGAATTCCCGAGGGAGAGACGTTTTTGTTTGTTTGAAGTGTTTTAGAAGTTTTTTATTTGAAGTGTTTTGCATAGGAGAGTGTACCTAAGACTTTTTCAATGGAATGTGTATCTCACACATCATTCCAAAATGAAATAATGATGAAGTACACTAAGTATGAAGAAGATCCTCAAACTTACTTCCCAAAGTTAAAGGCTTAAGTACACTAGCCTATTCCCTTTATTAAATGTTTTTGTTATTTTTTAATGAAGAAGTATTTTTGGTTTTGTTTGTGAAATCACTTCATGTTAAAGACTTGTGCATCATACTAGAGAACCTACAACACATTCCAAGATGGAATGTATGCAAGCCCCCCCATGGAATTAGGCTCATGGCACATGAAGATGTTTCAACCTTTATTAAGATATTTTGAAGTTGTTTTGAGATGAGAAAGAAGAGACTCAAAAGAAACAAAGGTAAAGACTAAAGGGGACTAAGACTCACCCTAATGTTATCATGCTTAGATGTTCCTAATGGTTTAGTGTGGTTTAGAACCCTAAGCTAAAAGAAGCTAGAAGAAGAGAGCAAGAGGTAACATAACTCACTTCTAAGATAGAAGATGAGTTATGAACCAAAAGGGAGAAGAAATAAGTTGAACAAAGAAAGCATTGAAATGCTTTGCACAAACACAAAAGAGAAAGCATTAAAAAGATGAGGGAAGAAGGTGTGTGTGGAAGCATATCCACACACTCATCTTACCATTAGCCCCTACAAGCAAAGGTTAGCTAAACAATTGAATAAGAAAGCATAAGTGAAAGAAGGAAGACAATTAAACATCAAACATCTCATGAAATGAACTTATGAGTCAAACAAAGCCTAAACCTAAAGGGAAGGGGCCTTAAATGTTCAAGGACTTATAAAGTCAGTAGCTATGTATAAAGATGTTCTAATAGGGTTAGGGTACCTAATGGGATTAAACTATGTCAAGAAAGATTCCAAAGATTCACACAAGTTCAAGTTATGAATTAAAGATGAAGTATGAATGTGTATGGCATACAAACATGAATAAATGCATAAAGAAATGTCAAAGACCAGAATTGAATGACATGTTATAATGCATATGGAAGTCAATGAATGAACATACAAAGCATGAGTGAAATGATTCAAGAAGATGAAGCAAGTAGAAACAAACAAAGTTCAAGTACAAGTAAGAAAAGAAGAAACTTGTAACACAAGTCAAAGTTGAAAAAGAACATGAAAATAAATGCAAATGGATGCAAGTCAGAATCAAACATCATATTTGAATGTCCTATAATGTCTATGAACAAGCATACCAATCATGGAAAAGAATATTCAAGTAGAAGAAAATAGATGAAGAAGAAGTGAGAAGAAGAGAAACAAGTTCATATAGAAAAAGAAGTAACTTGGAACACAAGTCAAAGTTGAAAATAAAAGATAAATGAACATGGATTATAGGTCAGTACCAAATGACATTTAAGATACAATTAAAATGCAAGGCTTAATCATACAACATGCACATGCAAGCCACTTTGAAACTAGTTAAGAAAGAGATGCAAAGTTAAGTCAAACATGTACAAGTATACAAGATGAATGGCATTTGAATGCATGAAATGATTATGGGTCAGTAGCATGCTCAATATGAAATGCAAATGAGATGCATGAATAGGCATGGTTGATTCACAAACAAGTCATGTTATTCATTATAAGAAAAAAGAAGCAAGTTTTGGTCAAAAGGATTCAAGTAATGATGCATTTAGGAACACAAACACAAATCAACCAAAGATGCAAAGCAAATGACCTATAATCCTTTTTAAAGGACCTATAATGTCTAATAAATGACCTATAAAATGATCACACAAGTCTTAATGCAATGGCACAAATGCCTCCTAATCAAACAAGATTGAAAAGTTAAAGAAAAGCACACAAAATATTACCCATAATCATCAACAAGGAAAAGAGAGAAAACAAGTTGGAAGAATTATGAGAATAAGGTGCAAAGTACCTAAACCAGAAGCAAATCAAGTTCCAAAATATCATGGCCAAATTCAAAAGGGAGTATGCTCAAACAAAACAACAAAGTCACATTGAAACACATCAAAAGAATGTACAATTATGCACATCAAAAAGCATGATAAAATGACTTTAAAAATATGAGAAAAATGTTTTTAGATGCTTCAAGATATTGTTCAAGCATGGCAGAAAGAAAGAGTGCAAAATCAAATAGGAACTATGCAAAAATAAATGGACAATGCACAAGTATCATGAAGAAAATCATTCAAAAAGAAAATGAAAGGAAATTATGAAAATATAAGCTAAAATCCATAAAATCAGAATTAAAAATCATAGAAAATTATTTAAATGTGTTCAGATGCCATGGGAATTTATTTAGAATTTTTAGATGCTAAAAAGTATTTTTAATAAAAGAAAATCAAAACAATATAAAGAAAATAAAAAAACAAATGAAATAGTGCAGGGGGTGCAGAGATAGCAAAAGCCACGTTCAAAATGGTTGGGCTCACAAAAGAGGTGGGTGAATAGCAATCTGAGAATCCAATCCAAAGGCGCGTGTGTGCATGGAAATATAGTGGAACTCAGTCAACAAGTTGACTCACTCACACGCATTGGATTAAGTCATGATGATCAATCAGGTAAAGTATGAAAAATGAATGGATCAGATCTAAAGCACACAATAGCAAATATACACTCACACAAACGCAAGCAGTCAAAGTCAACAATTCATAGAGAGAGAGTCACGTGAGGAGCATCATCCTCATTTATGCGCTGGCAAGTTTCTAGCCCTAGGATTGAAAAGATCTAACGGCTGTGTTATAATCTGGTTCTAAAACCCTAGCTGAACCTCACCGGCCGGAGAAGGACCTCCGGTCATCTTCTCCGGCCATCTCCAGCCACTGCAACTAATCAAATTCTCCAGAAATTAATGAAATGCACATCAAAATGTTCAGGAAGTCATGGAGATCACCAATCCAACAAAACAAATCACAAATCATGCACAATCAGAGAGAATCGAGCACAAACATTTTGCCCTAGAATTTGAATCTAAGTACTTAACGTGCCTATCACTAGCTTGATCAGTCATATTGCTTCTATTAAGCTATAATCAACATAAAACAAACTAAAACACAAGAAAATGAAGCAAAATCAGTTGAGGAATTTCAAACCTGGAACTGTGAAGGATTTGAATCAACAAGAAAACTAGAGGTGTAGGCTTGTTCTTGAGCTTCCAAGGAGCAAAATAAATGCTTCTATGTCTTGGATCTTGAAGAGAATAGAGAGAAATTCAATCTGCAATGTGATTGCACTTGAGAAGATTGATCTTCCTTGTGCTTTTTCTTGATCAGAGAGGCTTGAGGATGATGAAATGATGAAGATTATGATGAACAATGTGAAGAATTCGTGGCAAAAGAGAGAGAGAATTCAGAGAGAAACTTGAAAGCTTTGAGGTGTGAGAGTGAAAAATGAAGTCTGTTCTCCAAAATCAGTTACAAACTATTACTTATATCCTGAGTTAAGGGTTAACCATCTCAGTTGATGGTTAGAACCATGGTTAGGTTAGGTGGCTGAAGCAATTGAGGGGTGGCTGAACCAATTTGCAATATGAATTTGAAAGTGAGAGTGAAATTCGTGCAGTGTTGCTGATCATGTGTAGTGAAGCTCATGAAACTTAAAATGAGGATGAGATTGATGATGTTGATGTATGATGGTGGGGTTATGACATTGTAGCATGCTTTGTAGTGTAAGTTTCCATATTTCCTCTTTGGTGTATGGCTGCAATGCATGTGCATGATGGCATGTATGTTGGTCCAAAATAGGCAAACAAATCTGAATGTATGCAAGAGTGTGTTTGTGGTAAGCTTGAACCAAGGCAATGCATGAAACCTCCAACAAAACCAGTCAACGCATCAATGTGACCATGGATGTTCGCAGATGAATTTCTCCCAGGTTAATACATGAAATGATGTGATTCTGGATGCAATGGAGAGAGGTTATATGATGAAACATTGTTGTTGTTTGTACCAAGATGAGAGGATACCTCTAAGGCGTTCAAAAGTGACAAGGAAAACACTTGTTCATGACTGGCTTCTTGGGCGTGTCAAATTGTACCATGCATGGCATCATGGCCTATGGACATTTCAGAGTGAAACATCAACTTTGGGCAACCATAATTCTAATCCATTGATCAGATGAAAAATTGATAAACATGAACATTGTAAAGGGCATGGAGATGAACAAGATTGGTGTTCAACATTTTTTCACTTGAAGCCTTCTTGAGGGAGAAAATTGGCTTGACATCTGGCACACCACATGTTTGATGAAATGGCTGCATGCCAGTCCAATCTTGCTTGGTCATAACTTGCTTTTTGCCTTGATTTTGTCAAACTTTGATTAATCATATCTCCTTCAATTTTGATCCAATGGAAGAGTTCTTGGTATGGATTTGAACCTTAGGATGTGATCCTTAATTAGCTCAAATTAGGCCTGAAGTTTGAAGCTTTTATCATGGAGAAAGAATGCCTTGAAGTAGAGTGCAAAATGATCCAAACTTGCCATTTTTAGAAACCCTAAATTTCTAAAAATGGAAACTTTGTACAATTCTTGATTTTTCATGAATCTCTTGACATTTCTTGATCAAATCTTGTCTCAAGCAACTGATCAATTGAACCTCCTCTGAAATAAACCAATGGGCAATCTTCCATCCTTAGATACTTGACATCATGTAGAAAACATTGAGATCAAGTTTGAACCAAGATTTCATCAAGAAACTGTTTGAACTCAAAACCCTAATTTGGACTGCTTTTGCTAGGAGATGATGAACTGTCCAACTTCTTGATGAATTCCCATCTTCCAATGACTTGTGGGATCAAATGGGATGTCATATGATATAAGAGACCCTTGAGGATTGTTGGGAGACCCTTGGCTCTAGCTCTCTTGCTTTGGATGATCAATACCCTGAAATCAACTGATCACATGCCCTATGCTGAGCCAAAGATGAATGCTTTATTTTTCTATGACGTGAATGTAATGCAATGCAATGAAAGTAAATGCTAAATGATATGAAAAATGAGAGGGCAAATTTTGGGGTATTACACCTATAATGGTTAGAGAAGTCAAAAAGCTCCTGTGGTTATCTACCTGCCATGTTCAATACCGTACAAATCTGAAAAGGCTATCCGTTATAAGTACGGTGCAACGACAATCGAAAATGGAAAAGAAACTCCATTAGCCTCCGTAGTGAACATTGTCGACATCAGTCAAGTCACTCGGAGCGGTCGGATCTTCAACAGAGGAGTTGGAGACCCTGCCAAAGAAAAGGAACCTCAAACGGAAGTTCCAAATCAACAAGTTGGGCAATCCAATAATCCGGAACTTGTAAAGAACAACGATGAGATGCTGAAGCTCATCCAGAAAAGCGAGTACAACATTGTAGACCAATTGTTGCAAACTCCGTCTCGAATCTCTGTACTGTCTCTCTTACTTAGTTCCGAAGCTCACAGGGAAGCTCTGCAGAAAGTCTTGGAGCAAGCTTTCGTAGAACAAGATGTGACGGTAGGATAATTCGACAGTATCATCTCCAACACCACTTCCTTCAACAATTTAGGATTCAGTGATGAAGAACTGCCAGAAGAAGGCAAGAATCATAACATGGCGGTTAACATTACAGTCAACTGCCAAGATGATGCTTTAGCCAGTGTACTGGTGGACACTAGATCGTCTCTGAATGTTATGCTGAAATTGACTCTGATACGACTATCATTTCAAGGAGCTCCGATGAGGGGCAGTGAGATCATCGTCATAGCCTTTCACGGATCTCGAAAAACAGTTATCGGCAAAGTCGATCTTCCCATAACCATCGGTCCTCACACTTTCCAAGTCACTTTCCAGGTATGGACATCCGAGCAGCCTACAGTTGTTTATTAGGAAGACCTTGGATACACGAAGCTGGCGCAGTCACTTCGACACTTCACAAAAAGCTGAAGTTCGTCAAGAATGACAAGCTAGTCACAGTCTGCAGAGAGCAAGCCTTAATTGTGAGCCACTTATCATCATTCTCCTACTTAGAAGCAGAGGAGGTTGTTGGAACCCAGTTTCAAGCACTCTCGGTGAGCAATGAGGATCGACCAGAAAAAGGGACGTCGATTTCCTCATACAAGGACGCTCTCGAAGTGATCAACAGTGATAACATAAAGGGATGGGGACAGCTTGTAATTCCTACGAATAACAAGACGAAGAAAGGTCTTGGTTTCTCTTCAACCTGTACCCAGACTGCCAAGAAAGATGAAAGTTTTCATCCCATTCAGGACTTCTTCCATAGTGGAGGCTTTCTCCACTCAGTCTCTCAAGAAGTACACACCATCAACAAGAGCGACTCCTTCGACACGGATGAGGAGTGGAAGTCTTATCTCAACAGCGACGAGTATATGTCTCAGGAAGAAGCTCACATGCCATTCTGTTTTCCAAAGCAGAACCCGAGATATATACCGAGGTCAGACGTCCGGATGATCTATGGAGATTGCAATCCTGAGGGATGTCGTGCTCCACCTAATTCATTAGAAGATGATCTAATGAAAGACAACTTCGATCAAGATTATTATGGTTCCCTGGATGACTTGCCAATCTGGAAGCAGTACACAGAAGGCTTGGTACAAAAGAGTCAGCCCAATGATACATATCAGCTGAGTAATATTGAAAAGAATACTCACGTCCCCACCGAGTCATGGGATCATTACTCAGGACATTCCGAAGATATCCAGCACGATGATGAATCTACAAGGATTGCAGGACAATAGTTCATCAACTATGCTTTTCCTGAGGTCAACGTCATCGGGGAAGATGACTCGACCACACCCACAGAAGTATGGGACACCTTAGGACAGCCGAGTGGCATGTACGACTTCTTAGTCAAGTACACCGCTCTTGAAAGCTCTTGCATCAGATACGAGGACATCCAGCCAACTGGATGGGGAGATCCTCTTGAGAGTGAAAACATAAAGAAGAAACAACAGAAGAGTTTGTTTACAACAACTCTGCTTGGGAGGAAGACTCCAACGATCCTGCTCCACCAGAAATCAGTGTTATTTCTGAGGACAAACCAAGGAAGAAGGTACCAGATTTTGTAACTCACCGAGGAGTTCGTCGCCGATGGGTTGCTGTCAATGTCCCAAAAGTCGTTCATAAGTCTAAGTAATTGCCATATTTGTTTTAACCTTTCACCTAGCCCATGTGAAACAGATGTTTTTATAGGGCTCACTTTTCTGTAAATGTCCCTCTTCGCTTCGCCCAAAGCGACAGAGTTTTGTTTAATAGGGCTTTATTTCAAGAATCGACGAATAATAAATAAATAATGTCATTCTGTAATTTCCGCAGTTATTGCTGTTTTCACTTTTCGTTTTTCCAGAAAATGGTAATCCTAAAACAACCCAAAACAAATTAAAAACAAGCAATTTTCAGAAATTACACCGCACACACACTTGCATTCTCTCTATCTCTTCTAAAAACGAATCATCACGTCATGCAGATTGCTTGTTTTAAGCCCCATTGAAACATACGATCAAATGCCTTCTCCCAGCTTTGAATTCCTGGTATTTGAAGTTGAAGAAGAAGAGGACAAAGAAATTCCAAAAGAAATTTTCCGGCTACTCAGACAAGAGGAAAGGTCTATCGAGCCTCACAAAGAGTCGTTGGAAATGGTTAATTTGGGTTCAGAAGAAGAAAGGAAGGAAGTTAAGATTGGGGCACTGCTCAGCACAACTGTCAGAAAAGACTTGATAAAACTTCTCAAAGAGTTTCCAGATGTATTCGCTTGGTCCTATCAGGACATGCCAGGGTTGGATACCAGCATCGTGGAACATTATTTACCATTGAAATAAGAATGTCTGCCGGTAAAACAAAGGCTGAGAAGGAATCATCTGGATATGGCCATTAAAATTAAAGAGGAAGTGAAGAAACAGATCGACGCAGGTTTCCTCGCCACCTCAGAATATCCTCAATGGCTAGCCAACATAGTGCCAGTTCCGAAAAAGGACGGAAAATTCAGAATGTGTGTAGACAATAGGGATCTGAACAAAGCAAGTCCAAAAGATGACTTCCCCCTGCCACACATTGACATGCTAGGAGACAGTACAACAAAATTCAAAGTCTTCTCCTTCATGGATGGATTCTCGGGAAATAATCAAATAAAAATGGCGCTGAAAGATATGGAGAAAACTTCATTCATCAGAACATGGGGCACCTTTTATTACAAGGTAATGTCGTTCGGTCTAAAAAACATCGGGGAAACCTATCAAAGGGCCATGACCACTCTGTTTCATGACATGATGCACAAAGAAATCGAAGTGTACGTCGATGAGATGATTGCCAAATCTAAAATAGAAAAAGAGCATGTGACACACTTATCAAAGTTATTCGAGCGTCTGAGAAAGTACGAACCCTGTTTGAATCCCAAGAAATACACGTTCGGTGTTCGCTCAGGAAAACTCGTAGGGTTCATTGTCAGCTAGAAAGGAATTGAGGTTGATCCTGACAGGGTCAAGGCCATTCCAGAAATGCGTTCACCAAAGACTGAAAAACAAGTCAGAGGATTTTTGGGACGTCTGAATTATATCTCAAGATTCATATCCCTCATGACCGCGACATGCGCGCCGATCTTCAAACTACTCAGAAAGAATCAAAGTTGTGTATTGACAGAAGATTGCCAAAAAGTTTTCGACAGTATCAAAAAATATCTGTTGAATCCACTGATTCTGTCACCTCTAGTGGAAGGAAGACCACTGATCATTTACCTAACAGTGTTGGAAGACTCCATGGGTTGTGTACTTGGCCAAAAAGATGAGACGAAAAGAAAAGAGTCTGCCATTTACTACCCAAGTAAGAAATTCACTGACTGTGAAACTCGGTACTCCATGCTCGAGAAAACTTGTTGCGCTCTGACTTGGGCAGCCAAACGTCTTCGACAGTACATGATTTGTCACACTACTTGGTTAATCTCCAAAATGGATCCGATCAAGTATGTCTTTGAAAAGCCTGATCTCACGGGAAGGATTGCCCGTTGGCAGATGTTGTTTTCAGAATATGACATTGAGTACCATGCTCAGAAAGTCGTCAAAGGAAGTATTTTAGCCGATCATTTGGCTCATCAACTGATTGACGATCAGGAATCAGTCGGGTTTGACTTCCTATACGAAGATGTCATGTACTTGAAAATGAAAGATTGTGATGATCCGCTACCCAGTGAAGGTCCAAAACCAGGTTCCCAATGGGGACTAATTTTTGATGGAGTCGTCAACACTTACGGAAACAGAATTGGGGCAATCATCGTAACACCTCAGGGTACCCATATTCCTTTTACTGCCAGATTAACATTCAAATGCACAAACAACGAGGCCAAATACGAAGCTTGTATCATGGGTCTCGAAGAAGCAATTGACTTAAGGATAAAGAACTTGGATGTGTATGGAGACTCAGCCCTGGTTATCAATCAGATCAAAGGAGAATGAAACACATACCAATCAGGACTAACTCCTTACAAAGATTACGCGAGAAGGTTGTTACTATTCTTCAACAGAATTGAGTTTCACCACATCCCTCGTGAAGAAAATCACATGGCTGATGCACTAGCGACTCTCTCTTCCATGATTAGGGTAGGTCAATGGAACGACGTACCGAAGATCGACATAATGCGCCTTGAAAGGCCCGCTTATATCTTCATGGTTGAAGCAGTCATAGATGACAAACCTTGGTATCATGATATCAAGTGCTTCCTTCAAAGACAAGAGTACCCACCTGGGGCATCCAGGAAAGACAGAAAGACTCTCAGAAGACTGGCAGGCAACTTCTTTCTGAACGGTGATACACTCTATAAAAGAAACATCAACATGGTTTTGCTCAGATGCATAGACAAACAAGAAGCAAACATGTTGATGAAAGAGATTCACGAAGGATCCTTTGGCACTCATGCCAATGGACACACAATGGCAAGAAATTTTCTAAGAGCAGGATATTATTGGCTGACAATGGAATCCGATTGCTACATGTACATGAGGAGGTGTCACAAGTGTCAGATATACGCTGACAAAATCCATGTACCGCTAACGCATCTTAAAGTTCTTTCTTCTCCATGGCCTTTTTCTATATGGGGAATCGACATGATTGGCATGATTAAACCCAAAGCTTCAAACGCGCATCGGTTCATCCTTGTAGCCATTGACTACTTCACCAAATGGGTCGAAGCAGCGTCATACGCCAATGTGACCTGACAAGTGGTAATCCGCTTTATAAAAAACAATCTCATCTGCCATTATGGTGTTCCAAACTAGATCATTACTGACAATGGATCCAACTTGAACAACAAGATGATGAAAGAGTTGTGCGCTGAGTTCAAGATCGAACACCATAACTCATCTCCCTACCGACCTAAGATGAACGGAGCGGTAGAAGCGGCTAACAAGAACATCAAGAAGATCGTTCAAAAGATGGTTGTAACCTAAAAAGACTAGCACGAGATGCTACCCTTTGCTCTCCACGGTTATCGCACATCTGTCCACACCTCAACAGGGGCAACCCCTTTCTCTCTAGTATATGGCATGGAGGCAGTGCTCCCCATAGAAGTAGAGATTCCATCAATCCGGGTATTGATGGAAGCTAAGCTAACAGAAGCTGAATGGTGTCAAATTCGACACAATGAACAGAACCTAATAGAAGAAAAGAGAATGACGGCTCTATGTCATGGCCAGTTTTATCAACAAAGAATGAAGAAAGTGTTTGACAAAAAGGTCTGACCCCGTGTTTTCAGGAAAGGAGACCTTGTGCTAAAAAAGATACAATCATTTCTCACTGATTCCTGGGGCAAGTGGACTCCGAATTATGATGGCCCCTATGTGGTCAAGAAAGCCTTCTCAGGTGGTGCTCTGAGACTCGCAACCATGGATGGAGAGGAGTTTGCCTACCCCACGAATATTGATGTAGTCAAGAAATACTTCGCCTAAATAAAAAAAATGTCTCGGTGGATTGAAAACCCGAAAGGGCGGTCCAGGCAAAAATTAGAGACATAAGCAAAAATCATCCCGATGGATTGAAAAGCCTCAAAAGACAATCCAGGTGAAAGTTAGGGATTCATGGCAAGTAACTACGTCTGACAAGGTTAAATCCCCAGCAGTAATGCCATCCATCAAGAAAACTTCAGTCAAGGTCACCTTCGACAAAAGCCCAGAATGTCCAGAATTCAAAGTTGGTAGAAGGATAGTGGTCGTTATGTTTCAATGTAGCTCTTTTTCCCGTAAATTACCATTTTATGAACTTTGTAAATGCTCTATGGTATCACGCGCTCGGTTGATTTCCTTCCTATCAATAAAATTTGAGCTTTAGTGCTTTTGTTTGCAATTCTCATTTATTTTTGCTTCACAGAATGACATTTTTTAAACATGATCAACGATTCTTGAAATAAAACAAAAATGAATTTAAACTTTCAAATTTTCTTCTACTTTTAAAATAAAGATGGCATTTCTTTTTTACTACTGAACACAAAAAGGACATCGATAGCTTCTCCGAAAGTGATTAGACTTCAAAATGTATAATCAAAGTACTCCTTCTAAACCAGTACACCTGAATGAAGGATCAACTGTTTCAGATGAAATATGTCATCTGATATCCCCGGCAGAGTTCCTACCTCTTAAGACCGATTGACAATTCTTTCTCCCCCACAGGGACTACCTCTCATAAGAAAGACATGATTGCTATCTTGAGCCGATGATATTTTTCATCCCCCGCAGTGGCCGAGTATCCAGTCATGTTTATTCACTAGTTTGTATGTCGCGTCAGTTTTGTTAGTATAAACATACATACCTCATGCATATTTGATTCACATACATATTCAAATTGCATTACTATCATTCTGGTCATATTCATCCCCCAAGTGATAAGTGTCCTCTCTCCGATAGAGTTTTCAGTCTGTTCTCGACCACTTTGATAACTTGAACCTCTGAAAGGCGAGAAGACGCTCGAAAGACACCTTTGGAACATCACTCTTCACCATTGAAGATGATATTTTCGCTTTCCCGGATTAAAGGAAATCCCAAGGGAAAGCCTTCTAACCAAAGATTCTCGGCAATACATCGGTTTTTCCAAGAAATTCGATGTTGACAAAGCCATCAGCACCTCAAAATTGGATCACATCACATGGCATTTCTCTGAAATAATCTCGAAGAAAAGCATGATGTAGTATCCCCAAGTAAAAAGCAGTTTCTCAAGAGACTCGTTTTCCCCAGTAGAGTCGACAAATGGCGTCTCCCACAGAGAAGTTTGTGCACCTCTACAGCTCAGACAAATTTGTTTCCCTAACAAGTCTGACATCAAATCTTTTTCCATCATATGGCATCTCCCTAGTAAAACTCGGCGAGAAGTTTGATAAAGACCGCTACATATAGCATTCCTTGTCGAGAAAAGAAACTCAACAAGAAGAAACTGAGACCAGTTCCATGGCTGGAAGACCAGGATCGAGGGGAAGTTTATTTCAAAAGAAACTAAGACCAGTTCTGTGGCCAAAAACCGGGATCGAGGGGAAGTTTTACCCTTTTCTAAGTAGCATTGCTTAGCAAAAGAAGATGGATGAGAAAACTGCCATTCATAACCACAGTCTAAATTTTGGGTATTTCGATATTTAATCCTCTTGCACCATGAATGTCCGAATATCTTCGCCATTCACACCTTCGGGTCCAAGAAGATTAAATAGGGGCATCTGTCATACTCCAAATTTTGACTACAAAATTTCCCATCATTGTGAGGATCACTACCACAATATGGATGTACCATCTACACTCATCAATCTCCTCAAAGATTGTTGAGCATTCACTATAATCAAGAATTAGGGTTTCCATCCCTCTCTGAGCACTTAGACAAAAGATCAATCAAGGAATGACATGATCTTCAACTTGTCTAACCCCTCAAACACCCATAAAGGATCAAAAGGAATCTCACATCAAGGATCAAGCACAAAAGTTGCCATATTTCAAGTGGTTTGAGCCTCGAAACACCCAATGTCACCAAATTAGGGTTTTGATCGACTGAGGCCTCCAGAGTGAAATTTTCACAGGGGATTGAGCCAAGGCTTCAAAATATGACTCAATATGCTCAAAATAACCCAAGGAGTCCCTTTGCAAAGTTAAATCACCATCAGAGAATGCATTCCTCAAAAGTCGAGAATTAGGGTTTCTCAGCACCGAAATCATGATAACTTGAAGAAGAATTAATCAAGAAATCATGATAACTTGTAAAAGGGGTAATCTTGAAAAATTGAAAATTTTTCTAAGTTACTAAATTTGAATGGGTTTGGTGCCAACTTCCAAGGACCATAACTTTTGATCCAAGCATCCATTTTGAGTGATCCAAAGCCTGATTTGTAGGTCTTCCTACATTCTACAAAAGCTTCAACTACCTCAAACTCCAATTCTTCATATATTTTTAGTTATGGATGGATCAAAGTGGTGAAAAAAATCAAAGATTAAACACTTAGTGAAAACTGCCTAAGTTTTCAGCCTTGAACATCAATGTTCATGGGGATTTTTCAACTAAGTCCAGATAGTTTCAAGACAAACTATGATCACACATGGATTGTAACATATTAGGGCTTTCTAAAAAGTACAAGAGCTTTCCATAACTCCACTTGAGCTTTCCATGGATTGTACCATATGTCGCTCCCGGGATTTTCATCCTAGTACAAACGCGAAAGTGGCACCGAACAGAGTCGCCAGCAATGTGTATTTATCCCAAGAGAGGGAAAGGAAACACCGCGTAAACCTGAGAGAAAGGAAAAGCATGGTCTTGCGACCAAGAGAACTGGGTTCGGGAGTCGGTTACGCGAGAGGAAGGTGTTAGCACCCCCTCGCGTCCATCGTACCCGATGGGATCCACGCTTGCTTGTCTCGATCAAAGGGTGATAGAAAAGAATACTGGAAAAGGAACGAAAAGAGAACTAGAAAAGGAACGAGAAACAAATGTAGGGAAAATAAAAGAAGTGCTCGCATGGGCCCTACCCCACTGCCTACGTATCTCATCGGGAGCATGAGAATCAGAGCGACGTAGTTCCCCTCACCAGGGATGGATTGTTTATGTTTTTTTTAAGGAACGACTAACGTTCTAGCTCAGGTGTTGCAGGCTCGCTGGTCCGAGTGCGTTACCATCTTGCAAGAGAACGAGAAGGAGCACGTTCGTACGCTGAGAATGAGTGAGGTGGGAAAAGAATTCCCGAAGGAAAGACGTCATTGTTTGTTTTTGTCTTTTAGAAGTTTATTTTTTTATTTGTTTGCGTATGATAGTGTATCCAAATCTTAGTCATTGGAATGTGTACGTTCTCACATTCCAAGATGGAATGGATAAGAAAGCACACTAAGAATGAAGAAGACCCTCACACTTAGTTCCAATTATCAAGGTTCAAACACACTAGCATACTTGTATTTATTAAGTGTTTTTGTTGATTAAGAAATGAAGAAGTGTTTTTTATTATTGGTACCTTCAACAAGTATTGCATTTAAGTCCCTCATACAAGATCAAATGTTTAACACATTGACCCAAGATGGGCTATATGCTACACATTCTAAGATTATAAGAGAAGACCCCTTATAATCTTTTCTTTATATGAAAGGCCTAAATGCAATAAATGCCTACCTTTATTAGATATTTTGAATTTTCTTTGAGATGAGAAGATGAAGGACTCAAGAGAGGGTAAAGGTAAAAATCTATATGGACTAAGACTCAATCCTAATTGATTAGTTAAGGGAGTGATCCTAAAGTTTGTGAGGTCTCAACCTAAAGTCTAAAGAAAGAATGAATTAAACAATTCACTTCTAAAGTAGAAGATGAATTGTAATTCACAAGGGGAGAGTGATGAGTTATTAAAAGAAAGCACATAAGTGCTTAACAAAACACAAAATGGAATTGTAAAAAAGAAAGGATAGAAGTTGAATGTGGATTCCTTATCCACACTCAATTGAAACTTACCGAAGCCCCTACATGGTTAGTAAACATGTATAAGAAGTATAAGAAGTAAAAGAACATGTAATGCATCATAAAACTCACAAGAATTAAATGAGAAAACAAATCCTAGAACCACAACCAGAATGGGCATCATATGGAAAACAAGTGAATATCATCATACAAGTGCAAGTGAATAAGCAATAATCATCACCCATTAGCATTTAAACATGTTACAAGAAGAAGGGGTAGATGAAAGATGGAAAGAAATGAAGAGGACATGCATAAATGGAACATGTAAATCAACAACCAGAATTGAAACTAAATGGAAAATAGTTTATGAACATCTCAAAAGTATCCATGAATCAACCATCAAGACATTCAAGAAGTAATAGAAGAAAAAGTGAGATGAACACTAAAAAAGAAAGTGCAAACAATACATGTTAATGATGCACAAAGTTCAAATTGAAAGTCAACATGCAAGGATGACATATAATGTGTATCAAAGACCTATAATATCATATGAATGGCTCATAACATATGCAAATGCTCATACAAATATGCACAAAAGAATTCATGTAAACATGCACTAAAATTGTCATGACATGCCATGGATTATGCTTCCAATGTAATGCATCAAACAAAGACCAAATGGATTCATGAAAATTATGCCAGCATACCATTGGAATGCCTAGGTCAGAAATGCATCATACATCAAGATAGCATGTAAAAATTCAGAGCAAAATGACTTCAAACAAAGCAATTAGGTCAAATTGAAACATCATGCAAAGTGGTACAAATATAGGCATCAAGACATGTAATAAAGTGACCTAAAAAATCAAACAAAAATCATATAACATGCTTCAATGTATTAGTGAATCAATGCAAAAAGAATCATGTCAAAACAGTTGGTAATGAGCAAGAACAAAATTAAATAAATTCAAGTATCACAATTAGAAAGCACACAAATGGAAATTCAAAGAAAATTATGGAACAGGGGTAAAAAGGTCAAAAAATCAGAAAATAAAATCATGAAAAATTTCCTAAATGTTTTAAGAATACACATGAATTTTTGTAGAATTTTCCAATATGTTTTGGTATTTTTAAAAATTAGAAATCAAACGTGTAGAAAGAAATAAAAATGAAAAATAAATGCAAAATGCAGGGGGGTATGAACATAGCAATTGGACAGTTCAAAATCATTTGGGCCTTAAAACAGGGAGGTGCGAATAGCATTCTGGCTAAGTCCACTAAGCGCGCAGAACACACTAACAACCATGCACTTCAGTCAACAATAGTCAAAGTAATAATAACCATCAGATTAAGTCAAGTCAAGAAACAAGTCAAGGTAATTACATCCAACGCGCATACATGAATGACCACGCAACATACCATGCACCACACCACAAAATGCTTAAGTGAAATCAGAAAACACGCACGTGAGGAGCACATGAATTTTAATGTGCTGTCATCATATAAGCCACACGATCTTGGAAAATGGACGGGCATGATTAAAACAAGACAAACCCTAGCAATTACAGTCACCGGCCGGAGGTGACCTCCGGTCACCTTCTCCGGTGAACTACCACCGTCTGCAACCTCCAATTTTCCAGAATTCCACAAATGATATACCAAAATGAAGAGGAAGTAAAGGAGAACATGGATCCAGTGATAAAACACACAAAAAGTTCATGAAATGAGAGAATCGAACAGAGGAAAATTTGCCCTAACTTTTCAACTATGCCTCTAAAGGCCTATCAACTAGCCAGACAAGTTCTTGAGCTTATAAGAAGCTTCAAGAACCTGAAAACATCTTCACATCAACTCTATAATGGTGGAAATTCGTACCTGAAGATTTGAGACCTTGAGATATTCTTCAGAAAAACCAGAGATCCTGCTTCCTCTTTGAGCTACTTTTGGCCAAATAAAGGCTTAGATGCAGTGGTTGATGATGATTCAGTGGAAAGAAAATGGAACCAAACTTCAAAACCAGTTGCAATGTGATGAAATTGAGATAGAATCAGAGAGAGTGTTGAATTGAAAAGGACGAAGTGAAGCTCGAGAATTAGTTGAAATGGTGAGATTGAGAGAGAAGAAGAGAAAGTTTCTGAAGTGAATATGTGAAAATGAAGTTCCCATGAAAATGTGAAGTGAGATTTTGTTTTATAGTAGGCTTTAACCACGGTTAAACTGAGTGAGGTTAACTGAGTTAAAGGGGTTATGCTGAGTCCACCCTAACTAACTGAGCCAAGTTAGTTAGGGCGAGTTATCCATGGCTGTGATATGGTGAGGTTAAGCTTATGACAGTTGTGGTGAGGATGAGAGTGAAGCTGGGATGATGAGGTTATGTTATGCAGCATGTCATGGCATTGCTTATGGTACAAGTTTCTCCTTTGAAAACCTTCCTTCACAATGTATGATGGCTGATATGCATAAGTATGGTCATAAGGATGTTTGTTCAAATGAGGAAATAAAGTACATGGAGTGTTTGTGGGATGACTGAACCAAATCGTGTACACAGCCTACTAACATCATTTACTGCATCAGTGATAATTATGGTACTTTGCCACTGAAATTCTCCCTACTTAATGGATGATTTGATGAATTCTTGGGGTCGTTGGAGAGAGGACACATAGTAGAACATGTTTGGTATGAAAAATGAATTGAAATGAGGCTTGAAATAAGTTGCAAAATGACTTATAACATCCACATTTGGGACTGATAGAAGGGCGTGGCAACTGGTTGGTTGACAAGGCATCTTGGCACCTGGGTTTTCAGCATAATCATAGTAAATTGGACCCATCATAACTTCTCAACCTTTGATCAAATGAAAAAATCATAAACACCACTTTTGAAGATCTCACATAGAGGAACAACTTTCATGTTGAAAGATTTTTCATTTGAGGCCCCTAACCATGAGTAATTGATCAATACATTTGGCCCACCATGTGTTTGTGAAAATGACACGCGCGTGACCTGAAAGTTCTTGGTCATGACCTAGTTTTGAACCTACTTTGCTCTAACTTTGATCACTCATATCTCACTCAATTTTTATCCAATGGAGATGTTCCACACATGGATTTGAAGCTTAAAGCAAGGCCTTTCATTGAGGCAGAGTGGAATTTTCATTTGGTGCTCCAAATTTAAATGGCCTTGGTTCAAACTCTGATGCAAAATGGCCAAAACTTGCTATTTTTAGTAACCCTACTTCATCCAAAAATGGCAACTTTCTACATCTTGAATTTTTCATGATTCCTTTGGAATTTCTTGACCAAATTTTGCACATTGGACACATATAACATGAATTTCATGAATTTGGCCTCAAAAAGTCAAGAGTTGACTTTTTCCTCTGATTATTTGACTTTGCCCCAATTTCTCTGATTCTTGATCTTTCTTCCAATTGAACCACTTCTAAAACCAATTGAGATGCAATCTTCCACATACATACACTTAAGGACATATGGAATACCATGACAACAAGCTTTGTCCAAAAAATCAGAGATATCCTGATTTTATTAGAAACCCTAATTTTGACCCTCTCTGGTTAGGAGGAAATTGCACATCTTCCAAATCCAAATTCCTCAGAGTATGTTGTGTATCCTCTTAAAGGATGATGAGAAATGCCACTTGAGAATGATTTTGAATCAATGAGCTATCTCTTTTGAGGGTTTTCCTTCAATTTTTGAACCTCTTGCATAGTGAAAGATGTAGTGCTTCAATCTCCCATTGAATCTCACTTCCTTGAGGTTTTGGAAGATCAATTGAGATAGTATGAGACATGAGAGACCTCTTGGCTTGCCTAGAGCCAACTTGATTGACCTTTTTGTGCTTTGAATGGTTCCTTGATTGTCCACCTTCCACCTGATCACATGCCCTGATGGTAAGAAGGATGCCATGCTTCATTTTTCTATGTTAAATGCAATGTAATGTTAATGAGGTGGATATGATATGATAAATGATAATGCCATGCTATGGTGACAAAAGAGGGAGAGCAAATTTTGGGGTATTACAGCTGCCCCTATTCAAGCGCTGTAGACCTGAATGCCTGAAAGCAATTGCTTTCGGACTTTCAAGGTATATAGTGATTGAATACCAAATATAACCAAAAATTTGCTCTGGATGACGAAGAATAAAAGGGATATAAACCCAACGAGACTGCTGGATTGAATCTTCGATGAAACGTCGGAGAGATCTGTCTTTTGAATGACGCCAGACGACTACTGGCTTGCCACACTGCTGGTGGACTTTAATAATGTCTTTTATGCAATTCCAGACGACTACTGGCCTGCCACGCTACTGGTGGACTTTGATAACGTCTTTTGAACGACGCCAGACGACTACTGGCTTGCCACACTACTGGTGGACTTTAATAATGTCTTTTATGCAATTCCAGACGACTACTGGCCTGCCACGCTACTGGTGGACTTTGATAACGTCTTTTGAACGACGCCAGACGACTACTGGCTTGCCACACTACTGGTGGACTTTAATAATGTCTTTTATGCAATTCCAGACGACTACTGGCCTGCCACGCTACTGGTGGACTTTGATAACGTCTTTTGAACGACGCCAGACGACTACTGGCTTGCCACACTACTGGTGGACTTTAATAATGTCTTTTATGCAATTCCAGACGACTACTGGCCTGCCACGCTACTGGTGGACTTTGATAACGTCTTTTGAACGACGCCAGACGACTACTGGCTTGCCACACTACTGGTGGACTTTAATAATGTCTTTTATGCAATTCCAGACGACTACTGGCCTGCCACGCTACTGGTGGACTTTGATAACGTCTTTTGAACGACGCCAGACGACTACTGGCTTGCCACACTACTGGTGGACTTTAATAATGTCTTTTATGCAATTCCAGACGACTACTGGCCTGCCACACTACTGGTGGACTTTGCAGCTTCGTGCCACCCGAAGACGGACTTTTGCCAATCCACTGTTGGACTTGTGCCACCCGAAGACGGACTTTTGCCAATCCACTGTTGGACTTTTGCCACCCGAAGACGGACTTTTGCCAATCCACTGTTGGACTTTTAGCTGCTTTGCCACCCGAAGATGGACTTTTGCCAATCCACTGTTGGACTTTTAAAATTTGCCACCCTTAGATGGACTTTTCGCCAATCCACTGTTGGACTTTTGCCACCCGAAGACGGACTTTTGCCAATCCACTGTTGGACTTTTAGAATTTTAAAATCGAATTACTCTCTGCCTCTGCGCCAGACATCTCTGCCGACTCTGCTGAGGAACCACAATCAATGACTTAATCTCGGAGACTCCTAAAAGGATAATATCTCTGCTGGCGAATGGATGAACAATCCGTCTGCTTCGAATTGTCAAGCTTGCCAAAAATAAATTGGACTTTAAGATATGCGGGAATGACGACTCTGCCAGGAATTATTCCATCTGTTTGGGGGAATGAATTCTGGTCACAGCGATTCCGCTGGGGATGAGAATTTCTTTACATGGCGTCTTGCTAAGGAAGAAAAGTCATAAAGAAACTCTGCTTGGGGATCTATCCAGTCCAAGACCCTTTGTAGGGGTTATCCACCTTTTGACCCGGCTGGGGAAAGACTGTGCCACCCTTGTTGAGGAATAGATTCTGCCGATCTTATAAACCTCTGCGGGGAGAACAACAACTCAGCTGGGGGTTGCTGACAAGATTCGATGCTGACCTCTGTGGGGATACCATGACCAGAGATACGATCTTGCTGGGTATCAGGGCTACTCTGCCAGGGATATGCAAATCCTGGTTAGAACATTCCACTGCAACTTGCTAGAAAGAGTCCTTAGAGATCTGTTGGGGAAACCCAAAGCAAATCCACAGTAGTCTGCTGGAGAATGTGACTGTCGAGCTTAGGATAAGTACTACAATGCCCCATGTTAGGCGAGCTTCCCTTTAGACAATTCCGTTAGGGATGACGGGTTTATAACAAACTCTGCTGGAGAAAACTGCTTTAAAGCGTCTCGTGTTGGGGAATGCCTTTTGAGAGGATTTTACAGAAGACCAACTGTCCTCAAACTCTACTGGGGATGATCAACACTTCATGCTGGGGAACCAAACAATTTGTCCCCGAAGAGGATGTCATAAGAGGATCTTACAGAAGATTTAGCCTCTTCAAACTCCTGCGACTTCGCTGGGGATAATGACCATCAAACTCTACTGGGGGTGATCAACACTTCATGCTGGGGAAACAACATGCCCCATGCTTAAGAAAACCAACAATTTGTCCCCAAAGCGGATGTCATAAGAGGATTTTACAGAAGATCTAGCCTCTTCCAACTCTTGTGACTTCGCTGGGGATAATGACCATCAGTTTCGGTGTCGACGAGACCACCCTTTTGGGGAACCTGTGACCGTTATCGTCACAGTAAAGCTTGTAGTTGTTGGAAGTACTGAATGAGAGAATCGACTTAATAAGATACAACGGTACCCAGTTGAACTTAATTCACTGAGATCGACCCGATGAACGCCGATCTCCTTACCCATAATTGCCCCAGTCTTTTGCGTGGGGTGATTTATTGCTAGTCTTGTGCTTAAAATCATCTGCACCTGCTACCTGCAACAAAAGAATATGCCCACATGCCCCGAATATTGCGTGGCTAGAATCCACCATCCGGGAGTATTCAACATTCGAAGTAATTTCAAATGTTTTTTCTGCGCATGTTATTGCAAGGCTGCCATGTTTTCAAATGCAATGTTTTATCAAAAATTAGGACGTTTTTGCAAACAAAGCAATAAAAGAAAAATAGAAAGCTTTTTATTGAAATTCAATTTATTGACTGAGAGCCCAGAATAGGCAATTACATCCGGAAGCAATCCCTGGAAAGAGGTGATCGCTGAAAATTGAGAAAAGAAACTATCCTAATGGCAATGTGAAAACGGAATTCCACTGAGTTTCCATTCTGTTATGACCAGTATGTCTTCAAAACTCCCCGACCTTGCCTTCTGAGGAATGATCAGACCGATTCCTATCTTTCAGAACGTCAGTTGTTCAAACGGTAGTGGGGGATAGATAACTCAGACCATAGTCATTCGCTTAAATCCCTCTTTTGTGTGGACCGCCCTTTCAGGTTTTCGATCCACCAGGATGCCCTTTTTTGCCTAAGTTGCCCTTTCGGGTTTTCAACTTACCGGGTGTACAAATCTTTTTTCAATTATATCCCTAATTTTTGCCCGAACCTTATTCTGTTTTTGGTTCGCCGGGATGCCCTTTTTTGCCTGGATTTTTTTATTCTTATTATCCAGCGGGTCTATTCATGCGAAGTATTTTTTGACTACGTCTGAGTTGACAGGGGATGAAAAGTCTTCGCCATCCATGGTTGTAAGCAATAAGGCTCCGCCTGAAAAGACCTTTTTAACCACGAATGGACCTTCATAGTTGGGAGTCCACTTGCCCCTGTGATCTGTATTGGGAGGAAGGATCCTTTTGAGTACCACATCTCCGACTTTATAAACCCGAGGACGCACCTTCTGGTCAAATGCCTGTTTCATTCTGCGCTGATATAGTTGCCCATGACATACAGCCGCCAATCGCTTTTCCTCAATAAGGCTCAACTGATCAAATCTGGCTCGTACCCATTCAGCTTCATCTAGCTTAACATCCATCATGACTCTGAGGGACGGAATCTCTACTTCAACCGGTAGCACTGCCTCCATACCATATACAAGTGAGAATGGGGTTGCCCCAGTGGACGTGCGTACCGACGTTCGATACCCATGCAAAGCAAATGGTAACATCTCATGCCAATCTTTGTACGTGACAACCATCTTCTGTATAATCTTCTTGATATTTTTGTTGGCCGCTTCGACCGCGCCATTCATCTTTGGGCGGTACGGAGAAGAATTGTGGTGTTCGATTTTGAAGTCCCGGCATAACTCAGCCATCATCTTATTGTTCAAATTAGAACCATTATCAGTAATGATTCTTTCGGGAACTCCATATCGGCAAATGATATCCCGTTTTAAGAAACGAGCGACCACTTGTTTTGTAACATTGGCATAAGACGCGGCTTCAACCCATTTGGTGAAGTAATCAATTGCCACCAAGATGAAACGATGACCATTGGAAGCTGTAGGCTCAATCTTTCCGATCATATCAATGCCCCACATGGCAAACGGCCAAGGCGACGACATGATACTCAACGGATTTGGAGGTACATGTACTTTATCTGCGTAGATCTGGCATTTATGGCATTTGCGGGCATATTCGCAACAATCTGACTCCATAGTCAACCAATAATATCCCGACCTTAACAACTTTTTAGCCATTGCATGCCCTCCGGCATGGGTACCGAAAGAGCCTTCGTGCACTTCAATCATCAACAAGTCTGCTTCATGTCTATCCACACATCTAAGCAGGACCGTGTCAAAATTCCTTTTATACAGCACGCTATCTTTGTTCAGGAAGAAACTACCAGCTAACCTTCTCAACGTCTTCCTGTCTTTGGACGATGCCCCGGACGGGTACTCTTGACTTTTCAAGAAACACTTAATGTCATGAAACCATGGCTTGTCATCAGACGTTGCCTCGACCGCAAACACAAATGCTGGTCTGTCAAGGCGGGATACCTCAATCTTAGGTACATGGTTCCATCTTTGCACTTTGATCATGGAAGACAAAGTGGCCAAGGCATCAGCGAACCTATTCTCATCTCGAGGAATGTGGTACAGTTTCACTGTTGTGAAAAACGTCAGCAACCTCCTTGTATAATCTCTATACGGCACTAGATTTGCTTGATGCGTGTACCAACTCCCTTTCACTTGATTGACTACCAAGGCTGAATCACCAAATATATCAAGGGTCTTAATCCGTAGATTAATCGCCTCCTCGATCCCCATTATACAAGCTTCGTACTCTGCTTCATTGTTGGTGCACCCGAAAGTTATTCGTGCAGTGAAAGGCATATGAACACCTTCCGGCGTGATAAGAACTGCTCCAACTCCGCACCCATTCATATTGACAGCCCCATCAAACATCAGACTCCATTTGGATTCAGGGTCTGGCCCCTCCTCCGGAAGTGGTTCCTCACAGTCTTTAGCTTTGAGAAACATGATGTCTTCATCAGGGAAGTCAAATTTCATGGGTTGGTAATCATCAATCGGCTGTTGCGCAAGATAGTCGGACAAGATACTTCCTTTGATGGCCTTTTGTGAAGTGTACTGAATGTCATACTCTGTCAAGACCATTTGCCACCGTGCAACTCTGCCTGTCAATGCTGGTTTCTCGAAAATGTACTTGATAGGATCCATTTTTGAAATCAACAAGGTTGTGTGCCTAACCATATATTGCCTCAATCGCTTAGCGGCCCATGCAAGCGCACAGCATGTCTTTTCAAGCATTGAGTATCGGGACTCACAATCATTGAACTTTTTGCTCAGGTAGTAAATAGCATGCTCCTTCCTACCTGTCTCGTCATGCTGACCGAGAACACAACCCATGGAACCTTCAAGCACTGTCAGATACATTATCAGCGGTCTCCCTTCAACTGGAGGCATTAGAATCGGAGGTTCCTGCAAGTATTCTTTTATCTTATCGAATGCCAATTGGCAATCGTCATTCCACCTGACCGTTTGATCTTTCCTTAACAATTTAAATATTGGTTCACACGTGGCTGTTAGGTGAGACATGAACCTCGCAATGTAGTTCAATCTACCCAAGAAACCACGAACCTCTTTTTCTGTTCTCGGTTCAGGCATTTCTTGTATTGCTTTCACCTTGGCAGGATCAACCTCGATTCCTCTTTCGCTCACAATGAAACCCAGTAACTTTCCAGAACGTACCCCAAACGTGCACTTGTTTGGATTTAATCTCAGACGGAACTTTCTCAACCTTTCAAACAGCTTTTTCAGGTTAATCAGATGTTCCTTTTCGGTTCTCGACTTGGAAATCATATCATCTACATAACATTCGATCTCCTTATGAATCAAGTCATGAAACAATGTCACCATCGCCCGCTGGTACGTTGCCCCTGCGTTTTTCAAACCAAAAGGCATTACTTTATAACAATAAGTACCCCACGGAGTAATGAACGTGGTCTTTTCCATATCTTCAGGTGCCATCTTGATCTGGTTGTACCCGGAGAAACCGTCCATAAATGAGAACACTGAAAACTGAGCTGTATTATCGACCAGCACATCAATATGAGGTAGTGGAAAATCATCTTTCGGGCTAGCTTTATTAAGATCTCGATAATCCACACACATTCTCACTTTTCCATCTTTCTTCGGTACTGGCACGATGTTGGCTACCCATGGAGGATACTTTGTCACAGCAAGAAAACCAGCGTCCCACTGCTTCTGGACTTCCTCCTTAATCTTTAAAGCCATGTCGGGGTGAGTCCGACGAAGTTTCTGCTTGACTGGCGGACATTCTTCTCTCAATGGTAGCCTGTGCACGACAATATCCGTATCCAACCCCGGCATGTCTTGATACGACCAGGCGAAGACGTCAACATACTCGCGCAACATTTCCGTCAAAGTTTGCTTCACATCTGCTTGCAAGCTGGCACCAATCCTGATCTCTTTTTTGGCATCCTTGGTACCAATATTGATGATGTCTACAGTCTCCTGATGAGGCTGGATGACCCTTTCCTCTTGTTTCAACAATCTGGCCAGTTCTTCAGGGAGTTCACAATCTTTCTCATCCCCTTCTTCGGCTTGATAAATCGGATTGTCAAAGTCATACATAGCCATATCAAAATCGTTATCAGTGGTATCCGGAGGATCAAGTCTGCATGAACGGGTTCGTGCCTTATTTTAGAATTTATTTTTAAGCAAAACAACAGAAAATGAAACATTGCCATTTTATATTTTTTTTTTTGTGCAAAAATAAAAACTGAAAGACAGAGAACAAAATTTGATTGCAAAACGCCCTTTATTAATGATTAAACATTGCACATGCAACCATGGTGGCCCTACAAATGAATCTATACGCCTTGGGCAGAGCGCAAGATTTTGTCATGCATTATGGTTAGAAAAAACAAAGAAAAATTACTCTGCTTGAAGAGTAACCCGGATGACTTCTTCAACGGACCAGTTCTGCACTGGTTGTCCCGAAGCATGAGGGCGTACCCAGTTGTCCAGGTCACAATTACTGTCAACACTATCCTCTGTGGCTGCACAAGACTGGTCCCTGTAGATAATTCCCCCACTATTGAAAGTAATGGGTCCCCTGCTCCCCGCATCTGAAGTTGTAGAGGGATGATAACCAATACCAAATTTGTCTTCCTTCATTGGGGTCTCTATCAACCTGCCCCAACCTTGGGCGTTGCCTGCCCTGACGACTTCGACAGCTTGTTTGTAAGATGAAATGGAGGTACCAGCCCCAACTGGTACAGAAGAAGACTCAGGTGCATCGTCAATGTTGACTGCTTCAAATGATTGGCACAGCATCTCATGAATTTCCCCATCCATTTCAATGTACTTGAACGTGGACAGGTGACTCACAAAGATGTCTTCTTCCCCACACACTGTCACAACCTGCCCTTCAAACTCATACTTCAGCTTTTGATGTAGAGTAGAAGTAACAGCCCCGGCTCCGTGAATCCAAGGGCGTCCCAATAGGCAGCTATATGCAGGTTGTATGTCCATTACATGGAACGTGGATTTGAATACCTGTGGTCCAATTTGTACGGGCAATTCCACCTCACCAAACACAGATCGTCTAGTTCCATCGAATGCTCTGACCACCAATTCACTAGGCCTTAAGATCAAACCGTCAACTTCCAGCTTCATTAATGCCTTCTTGGGCAAGACATTGAGTGATGAACCAGTGTCTACCAGTACATGAGATAACACTGCGCCCTTACACTCCATCGTGATATGCAAAGCCTTATTATGGTTTCTTCCTTCAACAGTCAAATCTCTACTTGTAAAGCCCAAGCCATGGCTAACATTGACATTGGAGATTACGCCCTCGAGCTGATTAACAGTAATTTCTTGTGGCACGTACGCACTCTTCAACACTTTCAACAACGCCTGTCGGTGCGCATTAGAGCACATCAATAGTGACAAGATTGAAATCTTTGAAGGGGTCTGATTCAGTTGGTCCACAATCTTATAATCGCTTTTCTTGATTATTTTCATAAATTCTTCCATTTCCTTATCAAAAGTAATCTTTGTCTCTGCTTCAGGTGTAGGCGCACTTTCAACCACCTGTTTACCCTTAGCCTTTGCTGCAGCTTCTGCCTCTTTATCACTTCTCAAGGTTTGGGGAGCAAACAACCTTCCACTCCTTGTAAAGCCCCCTACACCCCCTACATTATCAATATTTGGGCTGATTGATGATTCAACTTCCTGCTTTTTACCTTCGTAATATACATCTGCCCCATAGTGCCATGGGATAGCTTTCGTGGATGTGAATGGAATTGGTCCTGGCACCGTGATAGTGACAGGACTGGGCCTTTCTGGCGCAACACTCGCCACGGGAACCTCATTGACCGGCATTTGAATCTCAGCGGGAGTGTAATAGATGGTCACGGTTGATATCTCATCAGTGTCTTTCACAACTCTGTCGAACTGTAGACATCCTTCATCGATCAGATTCTGTAAACCCATCTTCAACTTATCACAGCCGTTCTCCTGATTCATACACTCAGAGCAATCTTGATTACAGCCCAGGAACACCTGTCCCTTCAATAAACGATCTTTTACAACCAACAAAGAAGTTTTCACTTGATGAACGTCTAACACCAAATTCAATCTCCTCCCATCTTCAATAGCGTACACATTTGCTGCACTATGATCAGGCATGGGATGCTGAGTAATATTAGGAGCGGGAGAGAAATTGATGGCTTTAGCATCAATCAAATCTTGTACTTTATGATGGAAAGCCCAGCATTTTTCAATGGAGTGCCCCTGAGCACCTGAGTGGAACTCACAACGAGCATTAGCATCGAAGTTAGGTGGCAGGTTTCCAGCAACCGGAGCTTTCATAGTACGGAGTTCTACCAACTTTAACTCGAGTAGCCGGGGCAACAGCGCGGCATAAGTCATAGGGAGAGGATCCATCTTACGATCCCTCTGTCTAGACCTTTGCTGGAAAAAAGGTTGTTGCTGTTGAACTTGTTGTTGGGGTTGTTGTTTCTGAACAGACGGTGTGGGGATTGTTACAGCATCTACCTGATAATAAGCTCGAGAACGCCCTCTGCCTCGTCCTCTAAACACAGCATTCGTATCACCTTCTCTTCTTTTCTGGTTACTAGCAAACGGTTTCTTCGTCCCCGAAGAGCCAGCCCCACTCACATCCTGGATCTTTCCAAGCTTTAACAGACTTTCTATTCTTTCTCCCGCAATCACAATATCAGCAAATCCAGTTGACGGACAAGCAGCTAATCTATCAAGATAGGCCCCTTGCAAGGTGCCCATGAACATATCTGCCATTTCTCTGTCTGACAAGGGAGGTTGGACCTGGGCAGCCATTTCCCTCCACCTCTGTGCATATTCTTTGAAACTCTCCTTGGCATTCTGGGACAATCCCTGCAATTGGGTGCGGTTGGGCGCCATGTCGATATTATACTGGTATTGCTTCAGGAACGCTTCTGCCAGATCTTTCCAATTCTTCACAGCAGCTCTATTCAACTTCATGTACCAGGTCAAGGATGCCCCCGCCAGACTGTCCTGAAAATAGTGCATCCATAGCTTCTCGTCATCCGTATGGGCTGAAATCTTCCCAAAGTAAGCTTGAAGATGCGTTTGGGGACACGCATTGCCGTGATACTTATCAAAAGTGGGAGGTTTGAATTTAGGGGGAATTCTGACTCCTGAGACCAGCCCCAAGCTGGTAACATCAATACCCATAGAGTTCTTGCATTCTATGGCCCTGATCTTTTCTGCTAACTCCTCATACCTTCGATCACCTTGATTACCCACATCAGCATCTAGTAGAGTAAATTGGTCTTCCAGAGTATCTTCAAGAGTAACACCAGCATGCCTACCATTTCCATTACCCCGATTGTTACCACCAGGAGGAGGGTTGCCACCGGGAGGAGGGATGCCGTGTCCCTGTGAATTGTCATGTTGATCACCTTCGGGCCCATTGTCTGGACGCTCGACCAGAAGCCTCAACCTCTCCTGATTTTGCGCCATGCCAGTCATGAGGGTCATGAACTGGTCCATACGCGCCCTCATTTCGGCCAAATCACTCTGCACTTGATCCATGATTCTTACTTGATTTCTTCGCGTCGAATATCGGTGAATATGATTCTCCGCTATACTGCCTGAAACCAAATAAAGGTTAGAGTCCCCGCAACGAGTACCTGAAAAGCAAGTAACAAAAAAATGCAAAATGATATGCAATGCCATGCAATGCTATGTTTGTCATTTCCGAGGTGCTTTGTACCCTGATTCCAATCCAACCACAGAAATCTGAAGACCAGAAATTGTGATATAAAGAGACGTGTCGTGGTCATGTGCTTGTGTGCAGCTATCTGATAAGGAATAATTCTGAATAAAACTGCTCATACTCATTCAACGAAATATTCAAGTACATTTAAGAAAGGTTCAACCGCAAATGCAATACAAGGAAAAATGGATCCATCAACAAGCCTGATGGTAACCATTAATAACAAAATATAAGGAAAAGAACATCAGTCTGACAATTCCACACCCTTCAGCTTATCACTTGAGTATTTGATCTCCTCAAAAAGTATACGGGTACGCTGGTGATTCGGCTTTTCAATCATTTCTTTGATCAAGACATCCCTTTTCTCAAGAGCTTCAGTTAAAGAACCCATATGCAGCATCAGAGCCTCGTCATCACACACTCCTTTGTGTCTCTTTATGCCGGCTTGCGTCTTGAGTATCTCCCTTTCTATCATGACTTCCTCAAGCTCTTTCTTGGTATTCCTCAGCTCACCTCTAGCTTCTTCTAGCTGTTCTTGACTCTTACCGAGGCTTTCCCGATACTTTCTCCTCTGCTCATGCGCCTTTTCAAGCTCTTCGTCCTTAATCTGCAACTGTTCCTGTAATTCAGCATTCTCTATCCTAACTTCGTCCCAAGCGTGCTGAAACTTTGTTAACTTTTCTTTGGTCTGTGCTAACGCCTGTTTGGTTTGCTTGTGGGCTTGAGTAGCATCATCAGCACCTTTACTAATCTTCCAGAAATGTTGGGCTCTTCCAGCAAAGTCTTTTTCTTTTGCAGTTAGGATTTGTTCAGCATCTTGGGCTTTCCGCTCCAGCTCTTTGTTGGCCTGTAGAGCATTCTGAAGACGGCTACTCAACTCAGAATTCTCTCCTTGGAGCTTTTTCACCAAGGCTTGCAACTTGTCAACTTCTTCCACAGTAGCAGTGCTTCTTGCTTTCTCATTCTCCGGATACAAAAGGGGTGCCTTACCAAAAGGCAAGAGAAAATCTTCAACTCTTTTCTTCACCCACTCTTCATATGCTGGATAAACCCGGTTGTTAGGCTTTCCTAGAGTAACTTTCCCCTTTTTCAGTACGCTACTCCAGCTTTCAGAAGCTTTCTGTGCTGCTTCCCAACCATCTGATGTATGAAAATAGAGGGACTCCTCCACATCTCTCTTAATAGGCGGACCTGTCAGGGCATACCCAAATTGTCGAATGGCCAAAGAAGGATTGTAGTTAATCCCACCCAGTCTTCCTATCAGTGGAACGTTAGGGAACTTACCACAGCTGTGGATAATATTCTTGCCAATCAGCCCATGATCTACCCATACGATGTCCTTGGCCACCAATCCCATTAAACGCTGTTTCCACTCTAGAGAATCTTTGGAATCCACAAAAGCCCCTGATTGTGGTAAACGGCCCGCAAACCACTTATAGAACAAGGGTGCACAACAACGAATTATCCCTCCTCTTTTCTTTTCGTTTCGGTTGTACAACGAGTAGTGAAGATCTCCCAGTAGCGTTGGCACCGGGTCCTTCATCAGGAATATTCGTATAGCGTCCGTATCAATGAAATCCGGCTCGTTGGGAAACAACACTATGCCGTATATGCAAAGGGCTAGCAAAGCATTAAAAACAAGCCAATTCTCGCCTTTAGCTGCCTCCTGGGCCTTCTTAATCAGATATTCCAGCTTGTAACCACGAATCTTTCCTTTGTTGGAGACATTGTCGCTTAACTCTGATTTGCTCAAATAAAGAGCACCAGCCAACTTCCCAAAGTCAAGATCCCCCACCGATCCAAAGAAAGGGGGCTCCTCCTTGATAGCAATCCCCAACATGTTGGAATACTCCTCCAGGGTAGGAACCAACACATAGTCTGGAAATACAAAACATCTCAGAGGCGGATCATAGAACTGCATCAACGTATGGAGACCTCTGGCTTCATAATCACTGACATTACGGACCATAGATAAAATCCACCCATATTTCTCTTCAAAAGCTTTTCGTGCTGCCGGGCTCGCCATTCCCTTCAGCACAACAATAGGGCCCAAAGTAGGCGTAAGGAACTTATAGCTGATGATATTCTTCCTCTCTTTAGTGTTCATCTTTGCAGGGACCTGATGACTGGAATCAAGGGTAATATATGCACCTGGAAATGAATAAACATGTATGTTAGGATATGATAATGCAATGCAAAGGGCAATGTGATCAGGTAATCAGGTGTCTGTGCTGAACTGTGAACGGTGTCAGTGTAGCTCTGAGACTAATATAGAACCAAAGATAAGAACCATCTGAATACAATAGGATGAAACTTCCTTTTTGTGCAATGATGATAGAAAACCGGGTATGTAGGAGGTCATGGTTACCTGCAAACCTGTAAACAACCCGCCCTTCTCACATGTGGGTACTAGGATGTTCAGTATCCCGGGCTCTCAGGTCGAGAAATGATGATACGTTCACCATTTCTGGTTTGGCATCATCATCAATCGAGGAGGCCTCAACTGATTCTCCAAAACAAAAAGGTCCTCAGCTTCTGGCACTGAGGTCGAGAAGCAATAGTACATTCATCCCTCAGGGTACAGTACTATCGCCAATCGAGGAGTGCCTCCGCTGATTCTCTTTCAAAAAGGGATGTCCTATAGCAAGTTCCCAGCATTGGGTCCTCGGATCGAGAATGTGCAATGGGTTTGCCACGGAATGTGGTCTGCCACTGTCACATCTCGGGAGGAGTGCCGCAACTGAGTCCTCGGGAATGGTCACCAGAGTCGACAGTTCCTCAAGAGAATAACCACTGGCCTGCATAACATGCAGTAGCAGAAAGCTCCAGATAGAACCTCGTCTGGTTGTGGGTCTCATGAACAACAATACGTGGTCACCACCACGCAAGCGTCATGACTATCCACTCTAATACCTATGTATGTACTCAAGCCTTGGTAGTGGGCTTATCTCTCAGAACACCCATCCCGCCAAACAGAAAACAACAGCACAGTCCAGCACAATAATGATATGTAATGCAGTAAATGCGATAAATACAGTAAGGTACAGTAAAGCAGTAAGTAACCATACAATAAAACGGTAAATATAGCACAACAGTAAACACCCAATGAAAGAAAAGCAAACAAGCGCTAGGATTGACTCGCTTAGGATGGACCAGCAATAGGTCAACCTGTCCCCAGCAGAGTCGCCAGCTGTCGCTCCCGGGATTTTCATCCAAGTACAAACGCGAAAGTGGCACCAAAACAGAGTCGCCAGCAATGTGTATTTATCCCAAGAGAGGGAAAGGAAACACCGCATAAACCTGAAGAGGAAGGATAGAGCATGGTCTTGCGACCAAGAGAACTGGGTTCGGGAGTCGGTTACGCGAGAGGAAGGTATTAGCACCCCCTCGCGTCCATCGTACCCGATGGGATCCACGCTTGCTTGTTTCGATCAAAGGGTGAAAGAAAAGAATGCTGGAAAAAAGGAACTGAAAGAAAGAAAGAGAAGGAGAAAGAGAAACAAATGTAGGGAAAATAAAAGAAGTGCTCGCATGGGCCCTACCCCACTGCCTACGTATCTCATCGGGAACATGAGAATCAGAGCGACGTAGTTCCCCTCAACGAGGATGAGGATTGCTTTGTTTCCTTAACACCGCATTCTGGATTTCTGTAATTAAGCCCATCTGAGTCTTCACCCAGTTGACTTCTTCTCTCAGCAGTTTCTGACCGCGGGACAACGCTTGAATGTCCACCATAAAATGCCCCACCTGGGCCCTCCTCTCAGTCACTTTCGCTCAGAGTTATTCCATAACTACCCTCTGATTGTTATGAGTTGAGTGGTGGGAGAAGTCAAGTTGGCCGTTTCTGAAGAGAATACCCAGTCAGAATGAGAAATCCGCTCCAGAACACCTGTTATGCATATGAGTATGAGGATGCCATGCAAAATGCCATGTTCAAATATTTCCAAGAAATCATTATGCTTTGATTCGAAATTTTTTTTAGAAAAAAATAAGAAATGGATGGAAATGCTCAGTGGCAAGTCTCAAAGTTAACATCCCTTGGAAATACAAGAACATGTATGCGAAAATGATGATGCAGATGCAACAGACATGGGATCAAGGCTTCCATATAATCTGGATAATTGCTATGCTGACGACTGAATAAGCTCATAAGTCTGCTCTGAAGAAAATACCGGAATACCGGAATATCCGAATAATCAGAATGCCAGGATACTGGGATATCGGCATAATCAGAATACCAGAATAAACAGAGCACCGGCGTGATCAGAATACGGGCATGCCAGAATATCAGCATAATCAGGGTACCAGGATGTCGGGATATCGGCATAATCAAAATATGGAAATGCCAGAATATCGGCATAATCAGGGCGCCGAAATAATTGGAATACCATAATACCAGGCTGATGAGTCCGCATTGATAAGAGAACCAGAATACCATGTAGGATGAAAGTCAAGGTTACCTGCAAACCTGTAAACAACCCGCCCTTCTCACATGTGGGTACTAGGATGTTCAATATCCCGGGCTCTCAGGTCGAGAAATGATGATACGTTCACCATTTCTGGTTTGGCATCATCATCAATCGAGGAGGCCTCAACTGATTCTACAAAACAAAAAGGTCCTCAGCTTCTGACACTGAGGTCGAGAAGCAATAGTACATTCATCCCTCGGGGTACAGTACTATCGCCAATCGAGGAGTGCCTCCACTGATCCTCTTTCAAAAGGGATAACCTATAGCAAGTTCCCAGCATTGGGTCCTCGGATCGAGAATGTGCAATGGGTTTGCCACGGAAGGTGGTCTGCCACTGTCACATCTCGGGAGGAGTGCCGCAACTGAGTCCTCGGGAATGGTCACCAGAGTCGACAGTTCCTCAAGAGAATAACCACTGGCCTGCATAACATGCAGTAGCAGAAAGCTCCTGATAGAACCTCGTCTGGTTGTGGGTCTCATGAACAACAATACGTGGTCACCACCACGCAAGCGTCATGACTATCCACTCTAATACCTATGTATGTACTCAAGCCTTGGTAGTGGGCTTATCTCTCAGAACACCCATCCCGCCAAACAGACAAAACAGTGCAACACAATATAATATATGATATGTAATGCTAAAATGCGGTAAATACAGTAATGTACAGTAAAACAGTAAATAACCATACAATAAAACAGTAAATACAGCACAACAGTAAACACCCAATGAAAGAAAAGCAGACAAGCGCTAGGATTGACTTGCTTAGGATGGACCAGCAATAGGTCAACCTCATGTCCCCAGCAGAGTCGCCAGCTGTCGCTCCCGGGATTTTCATCCTAGTACAAACGCGAAAGTGGCACCGAACAGAGTCGCCAGCAATGTGTATTTATCCCAAGAGAGGGAAAGGAAACACCGCGTAAACCTGAGAGAAAGGAAAAGCATGGTCTTGCGACCAAGAGAACTGGGTTCGGGAGTCGGTTACGCGAGAGGAAGGTGTTAGCACCCCCTCGCGTCCATCGTACCCGATGGGATCCACGCTTGCTTGTCTCGATCAAAGGGTGATAGAAAAGAATACTGGAAAAGGAACGAAAAGAGAACTAGAAAAGGAACGAGAAACAAATGTAGGGAAAATAAAAGAAGTGCTCGCATGGGCCCTACCCCACTGCCTACGTATCTCATCGGGAGCATGAGAATCAGAGCGACGTAGTTCCCCTCACCAGGGATGGATTGTTTATGTTTTTTTTAAGGAACGACTAACGTTCTAGCTCAGGTGTTGCAGGCTCGCTGGTCCGAGTGCGTTACCATCTTGCAAGAGAACGAGAAGGAGCACGTTCGTACGCTGAGAATGAGTGAGGTGGGAAAAGAATTCCCGAAGGAAAGACGTCATTGTTTGTTTTTGTCTTTTAGAAGTTTATTTTTTTATTTGTTTGCGTATGATAGTGTATCCAAATCTTAGTCATTGGAATGTGTACGTTCTCACATTCCAAGATGGAATGGATAAGAAAGCACACTAAGAATGAAGAAGACCCTCACACTTAGTTCCAATTATCAAGGTTCAAACACACTAGCATACTTGTATTTATTAAGTGTTTTTGTTGATTAAGAAATGAAGAAGTGTTTTTTATTATTGGTACCTTCAACAAGTATTGCATTTAAGTCCCTCATACAAGATCAAATGTTTAACACATTGACCCAAGATGGGCTATATGCTACACATTCTAAGATTATAAGAGAAGACCCCTTATAATCTTTTCTTTATATGAAAGGCCTAAATGCAATAAATGCCTACCTTTATTAGATATTTTGAATTTTCTTTGAGATGAGAAGATGAAAGACTCAAGAGAGGGTAAAGGTAAAAATCTATATGGACTAAGACTCAATCCTAATTGATTAGTTAAGGGAGTGATCCTAAAGTTTGTGAGGTCTCAACCTAAAGTCTAAAGAAAGAATGAATTAAACAATTCACTTCTAAAGTAGAAGATGAATTGTAATTCACAAGGGGAGAGTGATGAGTTATTAAAAGAAAGCACATAAGTGCTTAACAAAACACAAAATGGAATTGTAAAAAAGAAAGGATAGAAGTTGAATGTGGATTCCTTATCCACACTCAATTGAAACTTACCGAAGCCCCTACATGGTTAGTAAACATGTATAAGAAGTATAAGAAGTAAAAGAACATGTAATGCATCATAAAACTCACAAGAATTAAATGAGAAAACAAATCCTAGAACCACAACCAGAATGGGCATCATATGGAAAACAAGTGAATATCATCATACAAGTGCAAGTGAATAAGCAATAATCATCACCCATTAGCATTTAAACATGTTACAAGAAGAAGGGGTAGATGAAAGATGGAAAGAAATGAAGAGGACATGCATAAATGGAACATGTAAATCAACAACCAGAATTGAAACTAAATGGAAAATAGTTTATGAACATCTCAAAAGTATCCATGAATCAACCATCAAGACATTCAAGAAGTAATAGAAGAAAAAGTGAGATGAACACTCAAAAAGAAAGTGCAAACAATACATGTTAATGATGCACAAAGTTCAAATTGAAAGTCAACATGCAAGGATGACATATAATGTGTATCAAAGACCTATAATATCATATGAATGGCTCATAACATATGCAAATGCTCATACAAATATGCACAAAAGAATTCATGTAAACATGCACTAAAATTGTCATGACATGCCATGGATTATGCTTCCAATGTAATGCATCAAACAAAGACCAAATGGATTCATGAAAATTATGCCAGCATACCATTGGAATGCCTAGGTCAGAAATGCATCATACATCAAGATAGCATGTAAAAATTCAGAGCAAAATGACTTCAAACAAAGCAATTAGGTCAAATTGAAACATCATGCAAAGTGGTACAAATATAGGCATCAAGACATGTAATAAAGTGACCTAAAAAATCAAACAAAAATCATATAACATGCTTCAATGTATTAGTGAATCAATGCAAAAAGAATCATGTCAAAACAGTTGGTAATGAGCAAGAACAAAATTAAACAAATTCAAGTATCACAATTAGAAAGCACACAAATGGAAATTCAAAGAAAATTATGGAACAGGGGTAAAAAGGTCAAAAAATCAGAAAATAAAATCATGAAAAATTTCCTAAATGTTTTAAGAATACACATGAATTTTTGTAGAATTTTCCAATATGTTTTGGTATTTTTAAAAATTAGAAATCAAACGTGTAGAAAGAAATAAAAATGAAAAATAAATGCAAAATGCAGGGGGGTATGAACATAGCAATTGGACAGTTCAAAATCATTTGGGCCTTAAAACAGGGAGGTGCGAATAGCATTCTGGCTAAGTCCACTAAGCGTGCAGAACACACTAACAACCATGCACTTCAGTCAACAATAGTCAAAGTAATAATAACCATCAGATTAAGTCAAGTCAAGAAACAAGTCAAGGTAATTACATCCAACGCGCATACATGAATGACCACGCAACATACCATGCACCACACCACAAAATGCTTAAGTGAAATCAGAAAACACGCACGTGAGGAGCACATGAATTTTAATGTGCTGTCATCATATAAGCCACACGATCTTGGAAAATGGACGGGCATGATTAAAACAAGACAAACCCTAGCAATTACAGTCACCGGCCGGAGGTGACCTCCGGTCACCTTCTCCGGTGAACTACTACCGTCTGCAACCTCCAATTTTCCAGAATTCCACAAATGATATACCAAAATGAAGAGGAAGTAAAGGAGAACATGGATCCAGTGATAAAACACACAAAAAGTTCATGAAATGAGAGAATCGAACAGAGGAAAATTTGCCCTAACTTTTCAACTATGCCTCTAAAGGCCTATCAACTAGCCAGACAAGTTCTTGAGCTTATAAGAAGCTTCAAGAACCTGAAAACATCTTCACATCAACTCTATAATGGTGGAAATTCGTACCTGAAGATTTGAGACCTTGAGATATTCTTCAGAAAAACCAGAGATCCTGCTTCCTCTTTGAGCTACTTTTGGCCAAATAAAGGCTTAGATGCAGTGGTTGATGATGATTCAGTGGAAAGAAAATGGAACCAAACTTCAAAACCAGTTGCAATGTGATGAAATTGAGATAGAATCAGAGAGAGTGTTGAATTGAAAAGGACGAAGTGAAGCTCGAGAATTAGTTGAAATGGTGAGATTGAGAGAGAAGAAGAGAAAGTTTCTGAAGTGAATATGTGAAAATGAAGTTCCCATGAAAATGTGAAGTGAGATTTTGTTTTATAGTAGGCTTTAACCACGGTTAAACTGAGTGAGGTTAACTGAGTTAAAGGGGTTATGCTGAGTCCACCCTAACTAACTGAGCCAAGTTAGTTAGGGCGAGTTATCCATGGCTGTGATATGGTGAGGTTAAGCTTATGACAGTTGTGGTGAGGATGAGAGTGAAGCTGGGATGATGAGGTTATGTTATGCAGCATGTCATGGCATTGCTTATGGTACAAGTTTCTCCTTTGAAAACCTTCCTTCACAATGTATGATGGCTGATATGCATAAGTATGGTCATAAGGATGTTTGTTCAAATGAGGAAATAAAGTACATGGAGTGTTTGTGGGATGACTGAACCAAATCGTGTACACAGCCTACTAACATCATTTACTGCATCAGTGATAATTATGGTACTTTGCCACTGAAATTCTCCCTACTTAATGGATGATTTGATGAATTCTTGGGGTCGTTGGAGAGAGGACACATAGTAGAACATGTTTGGTATGAAAAATGAATTGAAATGAGGCTTGAAATAAGTTGCAAAATGACTTATAACATCCACATTTGGGACTGATAGAAGGGCGTGGCAACTGGTTGGTTGACAAGGCATCTTGGCACCTGGGTTTTCAGCATAATCATAGTAAATTGGACCCATCATAACTTCTCAACCTTTGATCAAATGAAAAAATCATAAACACCACTTTTGAAGATCTCACATAGAGGAACAACTTTCATGTTGAAAGATTTTTCATTTGAGGCCCCTAACCATGAGTAATTGATCAATACATTTGGCCCACCATGTGTTTGTGAAAATGACACGCGCGTGACCTGAAAGTTCTTGGTCATGACCTAGTTTTGAACCTACTTTGCTCTAACTTTGATCACTCATATCTCACTCAATTTTTATCCAATGGAGATGTTCCACACATGGATTTGAAGCTTAAAGCAAGGCCTTTCATTGAGGCAGAGTGGAATTTTCATTTGGTGCTCCAAATTTAAATGGCCTTGGTTCAAACTCTGATGCAAAATGGCCAAAACTTGCTATTTTTAGTAACCCTACTTCATCCAAAAATGGCAACTTTCTACATCTTGAATTTTTCATGATTCCTTTGGAATTTCTTGACCAAATTTTGCACATTGGACACATATAACATGAATTTCATGAATTTGGCCTCAAAAAGTCAAGAGTTGACTTTTTCCTCTGATTATTTGACTTTGCCCCAATTTCTCTGATTCTTGATCTTTCTTCCAATTGAACCACTTCTAAAACCAATTGAGATGCAATCTTCCACATACATACACTTAAGGACATATGGAATACCATGACAACAAGCTTTGTCCAAAAAATCAGAGATATCCTGATTTTATTAGAAACCCTAATTTTGACCCTCTCTGGTTAGGAGGAAATTGCACATCTTCCAAATCCAAATTCCTCAGAGTATGTTGTGTATCCTCTTAAAGGATGATGAGAAATGCCACTTGAGAATGATTTTGAATCAATGAGCTATCTCTTTTGAGGGTTTTCCTTCAATTTTTGAACCTCTTGCATAGTGAAAGATGTAGTGCTTCAATCTCCCATTGAATCTCACTTCCTTGAGGTTTTGGAAGATCAATTGAGATAGTATGAGACATGAGAGACCTCTTGGCTTGCCTAGAGCCAACTTGATTGACCTTTTTGTGCTTTGAATGGTTCCTTGATTGTCCACCTTCCACCTGATCACATGCCCTGATGGTAAGAAGGATGCCATGCTTCATTTTTCTATGTTAAATGCAATGTAATGTTAATGAGGTGGATATGATATGATAAATGATAATGCCATGCTATGGTGACAAAAGAGGGAGAGCAAATTTTGGGGTATTACACCATATTGCGCCAAAATGACACTTTCCAACTGTCATGTACAAGGCAGTTTTGAGCATTTTTGCTCGAGCTGGCTAAATTGTGCAATCTTAAGCCTTGTCACACTTCTGAAAACATATAAGAATCTTATCCAAGTAAGTACCTCTGATCCACAAGCCTCACAAGTCCAAGAGCTATCCTTTAGGAATGTGAAAATTCAAGGTTCTTACTCAAAATATTCAAAGTTGTAAAGAAGCATTGAATGAGTGCATAGAGGTGGCATTCATCAAGACAATGTTATCCAAGATGAATCTAGCATTAGCCCTGCAACAAAGGACCAAAGGCCTGCTGTACAGACCTAATTCAATGGCCAAAGAAGACTTGAATTCCTTTATGCAACCATTGGCCACAGACCTGTACTAGTTGCCATTCACTATTGATGCCAAAGCAAACTTGTTGCACTATAAATAGACATCAATTATGATAAGTTTGAGTACACCAAAGCACCCAAACTGATGCTTTACTCAAATCTCTGTTTCACTCCAAAAACACCTTCATTTGCAAGTCACTATCGAAATTTTCATTAGAAAGCTATTTCATCACCACCAATTGTTCTAACACAACCCATACAACATATGTGAGCTGATCAAACACTCCTCACACTTCTGTAACACCAAAATCACAAAGCTCCAAATCCACTTGAAGCTCATATGCAGCTGAGATGCCATGAAGTGATCCAAGCATCTCCAATCAAGTCCAAGCTTCCCAACACACTCCATAGGGTATAGTGAAGCTGTTCAAGTCATCACAACTCATCTGGAACACCTCTAACTCCAAATTCGAAAGTCTCTTGCACAAGCAAGTTCAAGTAAGCCTGAAACCTTAAAACTCCCTATTACATGCATCATAAATGAATTTTTGAGTTACCATCTTGTTTCTGCATGTATATAGAGTTATAACCCTCAATCAATTGCTATGTATGAATCATGTGTGGAATATCATAGTGTTCATGTTGAAACTAGGGTTCTTGAGTTAATCCTCAGATTTCTCATTCCACACTTAATATAAATGCAATTAATCTATATGGTTGTGATCCTTGTTCAAAAGCGAGCAAGATTGGTGTTTGATCGTGCAAAACCATTGAGTAGTCAGAGAGAAAAACGAGTTCTTGCAAATCATCCATGGCGCGGTCACGAGGAAGAAGAAAATGATCGTTGGCGCCATAACTCAAATTTTATTTGAATTTTTGAATTTTTGATATTTTATTTAATTGATTTCAAAAATTAATTTCTCTCTCATTTTTTATCATTTTTTATTGGTTCTTTTTTAAAAAAGTCACAAAACTGTTAAATTATTTTAATTTACAAAAAAATCCAATTTATATTATTTATTTAATATAGTTAGAATTTTTGTAATTAATTTCATTTTATTTGTTTTTAAACATCTTAAAATGAAATTCTCACTTTGATTTTCCCATTTTCAAATAAACTTCAATCTTTTACATGATTAAACATGGTTTGTCAAAACATTTTTTGAAGTTTACAATTGGTTTTTGAATATATTTGATATTTTATATAGGCCTCTTTGTAAATACAATAAATTTAGGCCTCAGTCATTGTATAAGTCCCTCTGTTGCTTTCAAAACTACGATGCGATCGTCGTCTTTTCAAAAGAGTTAATCTGGGCCTCTCCTTAAGTATAAGTCCCAAACTTCCTTTTAAAACAGCTTTCCTTTTGATTTAGATTCAAATTTATAATTGTATCAAAACTTTCTTCAATTTCTTGAATAACTAACCATACAACTGTGTTTATAATACTGGAAGCTTGCTCGCCTGTAAGTTCTACCAGCTTTCTTTTACATATTTGCTTATATATATTTCATTTGTACATATATATATGCCTGTATATCTTTCTGAGAGTTTTCCCCGACAATTAGGTCTAGGATTAGATCAGGCCAGTGGTTACTCTTTCAACACAGTCAAAACTAGTTCCCCATAGGAAATTCCAGATACAGTCTTGCCTCCTCTTGGGCTTATATAATATGGAACAGAGAAAGGCATTATTCTCGGTGAAACTTTTCTCAAGACTGTCACAATTAAAAATTTATCAAGAAATTCATTTCCCCAGAGAGGATTAATTCCCGGTGAAACCTCTCTTGAATTTTTTCAAACCCTAGAACTGTTCAGTACAGAAAGGATTATTCCCAGTGAAACCTTTCTGGAATTTTTCTTAGGTTTGGACCCACAGGCTTCCTAAAAGCACTCCCAGCCTCCTTTTGGGATTTATACAAGGACCCTCAGGCTTCTTAGAAGCTCTTAGCCTCCTCTTGGGCTTAGTAACAGGACCCAAAAGATGTCCTACAGGTATAGGACAGAACCTAGTCATCATTTGTTAGAGGAGTCCTCTCAAAAGTCAAAACATCAGACCAACTTAGGGTTAATTCTCATCCCTTAAGATATCATCCTCCTCTTGGGCTTCATACAAAGATCTTTCTCCAGTTAAGATAAACCATTTCATACCAATAGACTTGGACAGTCTCACCTTCTTTTGGATATCAAAAGAAACCCTCAAATTTCCTCAAAACACAGGAAAAACCTTCATCAAATCACCAACAGAGTTAAGACCTCCACAGGTTTCAAAACTCAAACTTAAAATCCACACTTTAAATTTCCCCAGCTAGGGTCAAATCACTATCCATAAACCTCACTCAGAACCTCATGGTCTCTGATATGTCAACTCTTCTGTAATCCTCAGCAAGAGTTGATTCCCAAATTTGAACCTGTCTCTGGATTTCAATAATCCTCAACAGAAGTTAGCCTCGTCTTAGGCTTCATATAAGGAATTCCCCCAACCGGTCTCCTTTTAGGCTTTGTACAAGACACCTAAATATTTTCCAGCTGAGTCAGTCAATAATTTTTAGCCTCAATCTTAGGCTTTGTACAAGATAGATAAAACCTCTCCCTAGTGGAGTCAATAATTTCTTTTAGCCTCAATCTTGGGCTTTGTACAGGAAGACAAAATATTCCCCAAAAGAGTCAATTTTTTCTCTCAGCCTCAATTTTGGGCTTTGTACAATACGGATATAAAACTCCTTAAACAAAGTCAACCTTTTAGCTTCAACCTTCGGCTTTGATCAAGACACAAAAAAAAAACCAACATCCCCTCAGAGGAAATCAAAATCTCTCTGTAGGAAGACATTTCTCTGTACATCGCACATCAAAACAGACAATCAAACAAACCCTTTTCCCAGATAATTGCTGTAAGTGGCACACTTGTTGATTCAAAAATACAATTTGTAGTCCATCTCTTATCCTGTTAAATTTCCTCTTTCATCTAATTGCTGTAAGTGGCAAGCCTCTGGATTATTTACATCCAAGCCCATGTTCCTCTCTTAGCATGGAAGATTCCTATGGAAAAATGGCATTGCTCTACATTGAGTTAAAGTTTTCTCCTTCAGGACAAGTCCCTTATAAAGGAAATTATGGCATTGCTGGATTCCATACATTCCAGTTAAAGTAATTCTCCTTTATAATTAGTTACCCCAAACAAATGTGATAAACAGATGAGATATCTCCCTTTAGAGATGACAAATTCTCTCTCAATCAAACCATTCAGCTTCAATTTTGGGCTTTGAACAAGACACAAATAACCTTTAGCTTCAATCTTGGGCTTTGAACAAGACACCAAATATCTTTCCTCCCATAGAATATGAGGAACTACGATTGCTCTAATTTCCCTGTTATCTTTACGGGAATACGTAGGCATAAGATTGTGAAATCTTAGCGAGCACACATAACAAAAACCTTAGGTCCAGTACCTTTCCAAAAACATTGAAAAACCTGAAAAACAACAAAAAATACTCTATCAACACTCCCAAAGGAGAAACTTTCCCATTTACGACAGACAAACACCCCTAAGTAGATAACAGAAGAAAATGCCAAACAATCTATGGATAACCATATATAGGATGGGTAATTGACAACTCCCCATTGTATAACCTGACCCCGGACCCCCCAATCTCTTAGCATTTTTTAAAGAAAACATTTTCGTGCAAGGTTAGTTTTAGATAGCTTCCCTTTCCTTTCCAGCTTCATAAGATAAATAAGAAATCAGAAAGTAGCACCCAATTCCAACCATTGCGCGCGTCACCGACAAAAATCGCATGCTACACCAAGCAAGAATTAGATTTCCACTTGAGCAAGGTAAGTTGCTTTAAACTGAACTCCATAATTCATGCATCATAAATGATTAATTGAGTTATTAACTTGTTTCTGGCAATATGTGGATTATTTTCCCTCAATTAATTGTTATGCATCATTAACATATGTGATTTCATATTAAAATGTTCAGTCAGGGTTCATGTGGTGGTTAGATTAACTATGTTTGATACACTTAAGATAAATGAAATTGGATAATGCCATTGAATTCCTTGTTAAATTTCTAACAATTTTCATGTTGACATCATGTTGTTTCATTGCGTATTAAGAAAGTTTAGAATTTGAAAATGAGGAAGATGGCCATGGCCTTCTTTTTCAAAATAAATATTTTTTTTGCTATATTATTATTTCATTCTGTTTTAATAAACGGATGTATCACCACCCCAGTGGTTAAAGCATACATTTTCCAGGGTTTGAGTGTGAGAGGTCTGGGGTTCGAATCTCCCTCTCCCCAGACCTTTTGATTTTATTTTTTTAACATTTTCAAAGGAAAGCTTCATATATTATTTAAACCATCCATTCCTTGTCAACCTATAGCGCGTGGCTTAGATGGTATCATTTTAAACCCATCACCCCAAGGGCGCAGGTTCAACACTCATGGGGCCATTCCTATTTTTTTAACACTATTTTTCTTCTTTTTTCTTCACAACTTCACCTAATTATTTCACCAAGAAAAAATAATCTTTTTGAGCCAATTTTTTTTCACACTTCTCATTTATCTTCCCTATTTTTAGAATCTATGAAAAATTCCCAAAAATAATATTTACTTTTGACATTTGTATTAGGTTGAAAACTAGTACTTTTTAAGTATTTTTCGTACATTTTCTTGATTTCTTTTTATTCTTTTCTTGACCTAATTACACCTATGTGTGTTTATGTTCATGATACACATTGTTTAAAGTCTTGTTGATATACATAACATGCAGTCTTGACTTATAGATACCATGATTAAGTGTTATTTCTTTTGAAGAATACCTCGATCTCTTTTGTTTAGTTGAAACCTTAGGGTTTTATTCAACTAATCTTTGGAAAACATCTTGATACATGACTAGGGCTTCAACTTGAGTTTGGATTCCCCAAATCCCTTAATTCAACCATGTTTGAATGTCTTGTTCATGTGTTCATAAACTTACATTAGGGTTTTGTTTACCCTTTGCCTTATTCATCTAATCCTCGATTCATCTTGAATACATGGCTTACTTGAATTTCTTTGTGATTTCTCTTATTGATTAAATCTTTGCTCACATATTCAAGTATTTCCTTCATAAACTCTCACTATGATGAACATATATACTTGTCTAATACTCATTCACATGTTGATATATCATGCTTAATCATACCATGTTCATATCCTCCCTGATAACCACACTTGTTTGAAAGTTTAAACAATCTTGTCTTGTTAATTTTCTCTTGACATTTACACCACTTGCATAAATGTTTCATTTCAATACTCATCCTTAGTTTAGACTTAGTTAAAACTTTAGGATTCAAACTATAACCTAGTTTAAACCCTAGGGGTCCCCTTTGAGGTTCTCAACTTCAATAAAACATTAGGATTCCCCTTGAAGTTTTTTAACTTCATTCAAAAAATTCAAACCTTCATACCTCAAACTTCAAGTCAAACCCTAGCCAACATTTGGCTTCAAACTCAAAACTTTCCCCCCAGAGATGAGACATAAATCATCTCTATAGAAGATATGTCTCTTCTATTCCCCACAACATAAATCAAACATTTCAAACTTTTCTTTCATATAAGTGATGTAAGTGGCACACTTGTACATTCAAAATCCAATCTGGGGTCCTTCTCTTATTATGGTACAAAAATGCTTCTTTAATTTAAGTGATATAAGTGGCACACTTGTTAATTCTATATCCAAGTTAAGGTCCTTCTCTTATTATGCAAAGAATCATTTAAAGGAAGATGTGGCATTACTATGGATTTTCTACATCCAAGTTTAAAGCTTCTTACCTTATTATCTTCTTTCCCAAAATGTTTGTGGTGAATAGGTGAGATATCTCCCTAAAGATGACAACTTGTCTCTTCTCTCAAACCCAATTCCACCCATTGGTAGGTGGAACTACAAACGCTATGATTTCTCAACTTCCTTTTGAGAATACATAGGCATAAGATTGCAAGATCTTAGCGAGCACAATAATAAATAAAACCATTAGGTTCCTACGCCTTCGTCTTAGTTTATTTCAACTTACACTACAAAAATAATAAAAATATTTCCCACTCGTATCACCCAAAATAGTCAACAAATCCCCAACATACAGCAAATGACTCACATCAACAGTAACACAAATATACACAAAAGGTTCCTATAGGATACTATAGATACTTATGGTGATAATACATTCCCTTTGTACAACTAATCCTGATTCTCAATATTTTAAGTGCATTGTTTTGCATTGCACACACCCACAGGTTTATTCAGATTTTTTCCCCTTCCCTACCTTTGGGATAAATTAAAATTTCACATGTAAAGAGGGCGACCCCATTCGAAAGAGTAAAATCGCTCGCATGTGCACCTTTTTAATCCTTACCTTTTACCTTAGATACTCTTTACCATGACTGAATCTTCGCAATTCATTTAGTATGCTATTCTAAGATTTGATAGTTTTTACAACCATTGGACAATGTTAGTAGAGAATTTGCTTCAATTATAGGAGTATTGGGATTGGACGATAATGGCATCGTGGTTGCAGCTTTAGATTCAACTCAAGAACAGTTGAAAGCTGGTGAGGAGAGAAAATTAAAAGATTTTAACCTAAAGAAATTCTTGTTCAAATCTATTTATAGGTCGATCTTGGAAATCATACTCGTTTGCGATACAATTAAGAATATCTGGGATGTTATATGCCACAAGTATAATGGATCTTTGAATGTAAAAGGGAACACCCACAGTCCTTACCACGAGAGTTTGCGGTTCTTGCAATGGGAGAGATTTAAACACTTGACGAGTAGTTTGCAAGAACACTAGATATTGTTAATCGAATCACTAAACATGGAGAAAAATGGAACAAGTATTGGTTGTTCAGAAGATATCGAGGTCGATGACAACAAGATTGAACAATCTTGTGTGCTCCATTAAAAATAGTACACTAGGATTTATACTAGTTTGCCATGTTCGTCTTTGCTTTGCACCTGCTGTAATCTCCAATGGCGGCCATTGAAAATTTGTTGGTCTTCTAATAATATTTGTGACAAAATTACAGAGTTTCATACAATCACATTATCCAAATTAATGCTAAAAATATAAAAATCTTCTTTTTGGATCTTTAACTTATACACAGTCTACGAACTGAACTCTTTGCGAAATCCTCAAACAGAATTGCTTATTGCATCTTTGAGCCCCAACAACCTACTCCTAAAACTCTATTATGCTGAAATATTTACTCGATCCTAGCAATATCTTGAGTGTTGGTATGTCTAAAGATTGAGAAAGTCCTACCATATTCGCAAGCTTCCACACAACACTACCAAGGTCAACTTGAAGAGAAGAACCTCCTTATTTTCCACTAGAATTGTCAAAACCAGACACAAAACCACACACCTTACGAATCTCTGAAATATTAAACAAATCATGAAAGAAACTTATGATTTGAGTCACAGGGTGCTATGATTCGAATCACATACAAGATATCATTCGAATCATGACAACTTCAAACACCTATTAAAAGCTTTTGTTTCATTTTATTCTAGTCATGGGATGTGTGAGTCGAATCACACACCTAGAATCTCAATTTTTTGTATTTTGAATATGTTATGATATTTTATCAATGTTATGACTTGAACCAATCTCAAATAATTTCATGGTCCAAAAAACATGAAAATTTGACTAAAATCATATTTGTTACACTATAATCAAACACTTTGATTTATTCATGCTGGAATATGCGGAACCTTGTTTACTAGGTGATATGCCTTTAATAAGAAACACAACTTTTGATGGTGACAACTAATGTCTAATGATGACAACTAGTACTTAATGACAAGTCAAGCATAAGCGTTTAAGTGGTTAAAGATGCAAATCAAAGTATTATGGGTTTGATGGACTTGACAATCTGATGATGGCCACCAAATTTAATATAACTCAAGCCTCATCTTAAGTGAACTCAAGCAAGTGGCTACAAGAAAGAAAGCATCCAACAAAGTCACGAAGTACAACAAAAGCCTACCTTGATTAGTTTGAGTGAATAATTTTTAAAGCATAAGGGTGTTCTCGTAAAAGTGCATGGCTAAATCCCACACACATGAAAATATTTTTTAAGTTGGTTTTAATCAAGAAAAAATTTTCAAAAACGCCCTGAAGTCATGCTAGATGAGTTGGAAGTTGTTTGAAAAGCTCTAGGAATTTTTTTGTCTCTGTTAATAAATTCGCACATTGAACTAATCGATTGGCTCAGTTCAAAAATGTATCCTAAGTAATTAGGACATCATGTTAATGAGGTATAAAACCTAAATATATTTTATTTCCATTTTTAACTTGGTAATCGATTATTTTGGAGGCACCAATTGTTTGGTACATATTGCCAATCGGCAGACAAGTCATAAAATGCCTTTAAAACTATTTCCTTTTTTAGACAATTTCTAACCTATAAATAGAGGTCACTTCCCTCATTTAATAATGTCTAGAGTCATGTTTCATTTCACACTTCTCATTCTCTCTCTACAATATCTTTTGGTTACTTTCTCTCACTAAGAGTTTAGTTGAAATGCTTTTTGAGAAATTTCTTTTTGTGACTAAGAAAGTTATATTTATATAAAGGTAATTTTGTAAGTTCACCAAGGAATTTTTATTTATATTGGTTGAACATTTTATCCACTTAGGGATTATTTGGGTTTGAAGCTAAACCCATAAAAAGTTTTGGTTGGGGAATTGTGTGATCAAGCTTATGTTTAGGTTCGAAAGTTCAGCTCGTGATAAAAGCTTTCATAGGTTCTTGGTTAGCCTGCAATAAATCCAAGTCTATGTTAAAGCTTAGCCTGAGGTTGAGAGGTTTTTTATAATCGAGATCAGCTTGGTAGTAAAATCTCACAGGTTATTGGTTAGCCCGGTATAAAACTAAGGTTAGGTTCATGAGATCAGCCCGACATTAAAAGCTCCTTTTTTTTAAGCGTGAAAACCAACAGCTTCAAATGTTTTGTGGAAATAAGACTAACCACTTCGATCGGCAATTTGGAAGGAAGACTCACCGTTTCACTCTATAGTTTGTTTTTTAATTGGAAATTAGCCTTAAAAAAGGATTAATGAGTATAACCTAATAAAAGCTCTCAATTTTATGGGATAATCTCAAGATAAATTCTTGGGGAGAGGAGTAAGTGTTTTTCTTTATTTGACCAAACCTCTATAACTTATAGTATTTTCTCTCTTCTCTTAGCTCTTTAATTTCTGCACTTTACATTGTGCTATTTTACTTTTCCGTTACTTAAACTAAAAATGTTTTCTAAATCTAATTTTAATTCCAATAGTTTTTCAAAACCATGTTTTTCAGAAACACACAAATCACCCATTTCTTGTGTATGAGGTCACATGTCAAAAAAGTGGCATCAGAGCCTAACTCATATATAAGGACTAATTGTCTCAGGAGGAAGATGACTTCCAACAAGACACTACTACAGAAAAAACTTTTCACCATGGTTGGAAAAGGGATGCCATCATGTCTGACAAGCCATGGTGAAGTAGGGTGTGGTTGTAAGTTTGCTTCTTTCAACCATAGGTGTGCAACCATTGTGATAAATTATGTAGCATGATACCTATCACAACGGTTAACTTATACAACAGTTGTAATAAATGTAGGGTCATGGGTTTGATACCAGCTACAATCAAATTAAAGCGCATAAAAAAATAGCATTTCACCACAGTTATATGTTCCAACCGTGGTCGTATGTGTAAGAGTTTATTATAAAATATGGGATTGCTTCTTTTCCCTGCCCCTCATTAACCATAAAACCATTCAAATAGATTTTTGAGATAATAATCATAAAAATTATATTGTTCTTGAAAAAAAACTTAAGCAAGTTAATGATTTTCGAATTGCATGCATCTTGTAGTTCATGATTTCCACATTAACCTATATAAGTTGATTCAATCCCAAATTATTCAAAGTAATGATGATGAATGGATGTCTTCTAAGCCTTTCACCAAAAAAAATGATTTCCTCTTTTTTTTTTCTAGTTTATTTTGCAAACATCAAACTTTGTGTGAAAGACTCAGAATGACATCTGTTTATCATCATTGTTTTGAAAAATTTGTGGCATTGAATCAAATTCTGTTGGCGAAAGAGGAAATCATGAATTACAAGATTCATACAATTTCAAAAACATTGGACTATCTAAGTTAATTTTCAAGAATAATTTAAGTTTTCTAATTATTATCTCAAAAATCTATTTAAATGAATGCAAGTTCAATGAGGGGTTAGTGAAACAAGAAACCACATATGATATAACAAACTCACTAACAACTTACATCAACAAATTAACACAAATTGGGAGAACATTGATAAATAATTGTTCCTGGAAGCTATGAAGAGTGTAAAGTAGAAGGGAGAGTAGAAAACATATGTTCACTGTGGGAATATTATATTAAATACTCATATAGTATTTCCACGGCGAACACAAGTTCGCAACTCTCTTAGATCATGTTCACACAATCAGTTGCATCAGTGATAAGTAAAGAACCATAACCACTTGCTAGCTGCGCATGAAAAATTATTTATTAACAAACAACCTAAAACAACATCAACAACATACAACAACATTTATCAACAACATACATACCTTTAATTGAAATAATTAGTGGAAAATTAAGACAAACCATCATGTGAACCACACTCATAGTATACAAACTTGTAAAATAAAAGGAAGATGAAAATGAGGAGAAAGTTGCAAACTTGTGTTAAATATGAATAGATGCCATTCTAGGTCTATCACACAAGTTTGCATCTTTCAGTCCAACTTCATCCTCTCTTGTATTTTTTTTCTTCATAGCATCACAAATCAATTGTAATCCTACATTTACCATGAAACAACATGTTAACATAAACTAGCCCGACATTGTAATCAAACAAAAATTTATCAACATACATAACAATAACATCAACATCAAAATAACAATAACATACACGAAGAAGAGAGAATATGGAAAAAGATTTATCAACAACAGCAAGCAACAACAAAAAATGTGAACCCAAAGTAAATAATATGAAAATCAAGTCATCGAACATTTATCTACATTTGTCAATAACAACTACATTCAACAAGAAAAACCATTAACTCTCAAACAAGAAGAAAATCATGTGAAAATCATGTGAAACATAACAACAACGTACACTAAAATGAGAGAAAAAGGAAGATGAAGAATACCTTTATGTATGAAGAACAAGATTGAGGCTATACTTTAGAATAGGAAAGCTAATGACGAAGAAGAAGAGAGAAAATGTTTCCTAGGGATTTACTGTGAGAGATACAACAATACTCTCAAGAAGCGAGAGTTAATTCACTTATATCTCAGTAAATAATTTCCCCACGGTCATATTCAAAAACCATGATGAAATGTGATGCCTTTCATAACGGTTGACATTACCAACTGTAGTGATAAGTATTTTAATTTTAATATATATATATATATATATATATAGACAACACTCATTGTAACAAAAAAGTAGAAAATTATTGGAGCTGGGATTCAAACTCTGTCACTCCATGAATGTATAATCATGGTTAACTGTTTAGATAGTAATGCAATGTATTTTTGTAAATATAAAAAAACAAAACAAGTCCAAAAATGAGGTATTACCATTGTTTATTGTCAGACCATTCTAAATGATACGTTTATCCCTACTTACCAAGTAAATCGAAAAGTAGTAGATAAACCCGATTCTCTTTGGACCAAAGAGGAAAAGAAAAAATTTTATATAGATTTTAAAACCAAGAGCTTTATAACAATGTCTCTAGATGATAATAAATTTTACTATGTTCATCAATGTAATACCGCCATGAAAACGTGGAATACTCTTAAGATGATATATGGAGTTTCACGAACTGTCAAACTATAGAAGATGAACACATGAGGCAAACAAGATTAAAATACCACTTTTAAATATTTTTCAAAGTTTAGAAATGTTAGAAAGTATATTGGAACTTTTGTCACTAACCAATGTCTAAGAATTAATAATTAGAAGCCTAATTCAATCCTTAAATAAAAAGATGGGAGCTTTTAGGAATTTTAGGAAAAATCAAGAAAGAAGGAAATTATAGTGAAATTGAACGAACTAGTTCAACTGCTAAAAGATGAAGAAACATAAATTATAGAATCATTGACTTCATGATACTCCTATCATACAACTCTAGTAGAATCCTTTGGAAAAAAATTTAGTAGTTAAACAATCTTTATAAGATTCAACCTCAAAAAAGGAACCTCTTATTCAAGAAAAGGTGAAGAAGAAGAAGTATTTCTTTAATATTCGAACATAGAAGAGGAGGAGAAACATCAACCTCGGGGAGAAATATGAAATAACCTTCTTCCAACGAAGAAGATGAAGTTTTCTTAAGGTCATCCTACGAGGTGGATAATATTCTAGGTTCTAAACAATCTTATGAATCATTATTTAGAATAAGCGGTCAATTAGAGAAAGAAAATAGTAAACTTAGGGAACACACCTTACATCTTAATGAATCCGTAAGATATCTTGAAGGAATTCTTAACACATTCAAGATAGAAATAACTAAGATCAGAAAGTCAAAAGAAACATATGAGAGGTGTGTCTCCCTGAAGAAAGAAGTAATTGTAAAAGAGTTGGCTCACATTGAAAGGACTAGGATTTAAAAAGGATAAAAAAAATCTAGTAAAGTCGTAGATCAAAAGAAAAAGAATCGTCTAGTTTATAAATGCTCACATTGTAAAAGAGTTGGCTATTTAGAGCCTTTTTGCTTTAACAAATATAAAAAATCTAAAGATAACAACCATAAATTTTCTATAACTAATGTGTGTAGGCACAAAAAGTTATGGGTATCAAATGTCAAACCTTAGTGTTTTGCATGTATGGTTTGCAGCTAGAAGTTCTAACGATTATCAATGGAGCTATGCAAATCAAGAGTATACTTATAAGTATGAAGTATGTATGAAGCCTTCGATCCAAGAATGTACAATGATGGAAATCACAATTATCAAAGAAAAATGTTTTAGAATATCTCAATGTTTATGATTCATAGTGATCAGTTGAATGGATATGTTTGTAATGGACTTGTTCATTTTGTTGTTGTTGGACAAGTGACTTCAAGCACAAGACGGGGGGTTGAAATGTGGTATTTAAAATTTGTTTTTAATTTTATAGTTTTATCGATTAATATCTTATTAATAATTTTTGTTGAGTGACTAATAGTGGAAATATGATAAAGAAAGTAAATTGCATACTATAAAAAAAGGGTTAGAAAGATTTAACTAAAGATTTATAAATTTATGGACTTAGAGGTTAGAAAGATTTCACTACTTTTGTGCACACATGGGGAGCTGAGAAAATCCAAAAAATGATGGACTTAGAGGTTGAATTGATGTTTGGACCTTGAAGAAAACTTGTGGAGGAGTTCAAATGTGACCTTTGGATCAAAGAAGATTCCAAAAATGTTGAAAAATTAAGAGGTTATGGTGTTTGGACCAAGTGACATGCCATTCTTGATTTTGTGCTAACCAAACATGTGCCAACTTGATTTCTTTCCATTTATTGCATCCAAAGACCTATTGATGAAAATTTGGACACCAATTCAGGGAAACTTGCTCGCCTCCTTGAATAATCTTGGATGATTGCTTAAAAAATGGAAGAAGATGACATGGAAATAAGCACATGAATCACCACTTAAATCGTCTTTGAATTCATGCTCCAAGCTTGAATTTCTCTTAATCCCATGATTTTGAATGAATCTTGACATGAATATGACCCAAGATTATAGGCCATGCCTTGAGTTAAGAGAATGACAGAGTTAATTAAATTAATTTTAATTTATTTAATTTGAGAGGAATGATTAAAAATAATATTTTTGGGAGGAAATTTTAGATTTAAAATTAAAAATAAGATAGCAGTAGAAAAATAAAAAATAATAATAAAATTTGTGGAAAATTGATCATTAGAATTAAAATTTAAAAAAACTGAGTTAGTAAGAGGAGTATGGAAAAAAGAGGGAATATGGGAGTAAGTTGAGGGTAATAAGAGAATAACCTAATGTAGGAGAATTAGGTTTTGGTTTAAATAGAAAGTGAGAGTAGGAACATTTGTATAATACGTATTATTTGGGAACAAAAGAAAAGATGCAAGAGAGGCAACCAAGCGCTTGAGGAAGAGGAAGATATCACCATTGTGGTAGAGCTTGTTTTGTTGGAAATTCAGGTAAGGGGGAGATTACTCTTCTATGGGTGTATATTGTATGAAGGATAGAGAGGGATCTTCACCCTCTTCTAGGATTTTTCTTTTTACTCCATCATGTTAGACGAGGGCAACGATCTAGAAGTGGGGGGGGGGGGGGGGGGGGGGGGGGGGGGGGGGGGGGGTTGGGGTTGAATATATTGTAAATAAAATTTTCTTTAATAAAAATTATGTTTTTACAAATTATGTTTTATGGCAAGCGAAAGCAATTCTGGATCGACAGTTGTCTATCCCGAACCATTATCGAACGAATAATATATGGCATATTAAACCATATTAAAACATATAAAAAAAAGATGAGAAACTAAATCAAATATTTTTCAAAAACAATGTTTGAACTATGTCACACTATGATAATCGAATTTCCAATGAAATGAAAAACAACAATGACTAAGACAAATTATCAAACACTTACTGTGCAATCAATTTATCAAACACTTGGTGTGCAATAAACACTAAGCTAATTTTCTTTTGTGTTGATAATATGGAAATCCAATTGCAATTGTTTAGATTGCAATCATCTTACAAAACAGATTGAAATACTTAAACACAAACAGAATTTTCAACATACGAACTTGCACACTAAATGATTTATTAAATTGTAGAGAGAGAGAGAGAGAGAGAGAGAGAGAGAGAGAGATAAATAGATAGATAGATAGATAGATAGAAAGATAGATAGATAGATAGATAGATAGATAGATAGAATATATATATATATATATATATATATATATATATATATATATAGAGGAGAGAGAGAGATGAGAGAGAGCACAAGGATTTGTTTAGGCAATTCCCCAATTGTCCTCACTATGGGGTACATCTTCCCCTAATTTCAAATGGAATTGAGATATTCAATTAACCTTTGAAAAATGTTGTATACAAGAGAAAAGTAGCATTCCAAACCCCCCAAACCATAAGTTTTATGTTGATTCTAGCTTCTTCTCTTGCCTTGATATTAAGCAAGATCAAGTGACCCTAGTCGATCCTCTGGTTACCGCTTCTCCTCTGACAGAACCCCGTTCCTTAAAGCTTTCAGTCCGGTGAATCCTCAAGATTGGAAGCAAGAGGATCGCAAAAGAATGGAGGAAAATTATGATTTTTGGAAAAATGCATCTTATGTGTCGACCTATGAAAGCTATAAGTCAACCTATGAATGTCATTGTGTCGACCCTATGAAGGCCCTAGGTCGACATACGAAGGTATTAGGTTTGCGTATAGCAGTTAGCACATGGACAGAGCCTACATGCTTTAATATTGCAGCGTGTCTGTCGACCTATAGACTGCATGTGTCGACCTATACCGTAGAAATTCTTCAATAGGCCGACCTAAAAGTCGTATAGGCTGGAATATAAAGCTTATGTGCTAACCTATACAGTCAGCACATAAAACAGGATTTAAAAATGAGTTACATAGGTCAACCTGAAACTTATATAGGCCAGCTTATTAATGACTTCTCGGCAGGTGCAGCCGATAATGTCACAATAACAAAAAGATGGAACCCATAAGGACTGTGTTCGAACAAAACAATTATATGTGCAATATTAAATAAAAACAGTAAAAAAGGGGGATTTTACAAGTTTCAATGCAAAAAGTAATTAAACGAGAAAACTATGTTACGAAGGCGGTTAGGTTGTGTTTTAGAATCCCTTTATCCCCTCTTGTTGATGTACGATGCCTTGTATGAATTATCTTATGCCTATAATTTTTCGGTGGAATTAACAAAACCGTTATAGCCAGTCCCCCAAAAAAAACTCACTAACAACTACTCGGAGCTTTCTTTTCCCTAGTTCACCAACGTAAGCAATGTTAGGCGATGTACATACCATTAATTCTCGGTGCCACTACTCAAGCTCTACTATCCCTATTCAACCGGCTTAAGTAGAAAAAATTTCCCTAGGTCCCAATACATAGGCTACGGGTCAGGAATCCCTATGTATCTAACAACAGATTAACAAAGTATCTCAAATAATAAGCATTAAGTATAATAAACAACAGAATAAACTTATAAATCAAAAGGTTCATACAAAATCAAACTTCCATATAATGCCAAAAAAAAATAAATAAAGTTCATCATAACACAACCTAGCCTAAGAGAATTTAGCTACTCATAATAAAAATTATAGTACCATTTGGAATAAAGAAGAATAGCATATGAATTCCCTTAAAGGATTGGCCTCCAATGCTCTCAAAATCACCCTTTGATGTTGTAAGATCATGCTCCCAGTGCCAAATTTTGTAACCCTTGTAAAAGTGAAGAAAATTCAATTTTAAAGCTGTCAGAACAGATCAGAACGCGTTAGAATAAGCCGAAAAAAAGAAACCATTCGTGCGCATTATGTAAGAATCGCGTGCGTGATGCACTCTTTGTTTTTCTTTCGCGCACGCGAAGGCAAATGATGTTGCGCGTGATTATTCCAGTAGCTGCGTGTTTTTCACCCTTTTTCTCCATAATTTTCACTAAGTCCTATTCTTCCATACTTGGATATTTTTCACTCATTCTTGGGTCTTCTTCATCATTTTGGGCTCATCATTTCTTCGACTGATTATATGTAATGACGGACTCTCATCACCTATAGACCTGTATTTCACATGAAACCTTTTCTAAATCATTTTTAATTCATGAAACCTTTTTAAAATCATTTCTAAACTATTTCCAAAATGATGTTATGCTTCCTAATGCAAAGATGTGCATATAGAATTAGAGGATACCGTCCAATATACATTAACACTAAAGTATCCTAGTTTTGGCATCATGCAAAATACATCTAATTGAAAGTTACACTCACATATCAAACTTGTTTCTCTTGGTTTTTGCTTCTGTGTTAGCTTTAAGATTCTCAACTTCTACTCCCTTCCTATTTTTGCGTTTTGTTGCTTCTTGATGTGTGTGAATTGTTGTGTGTGACTTGATGTGTGACATAGCTCACTATCTCAGAGTTTCAATGTGAAGCTCGTGAGTAGTCTAGGATACAAGCTATAGTATAGGTGAATGTGATATTTTTTTGTAGAATTTTTTACAGTGAAATGTTGATGATATTGAGGGAGTATTTATAGGTGGAATGAGTGATGAGATTGAGAGAAAACTGGAGGTAACGAGTGAGATGAAGAAAGAAGAATTGGGAGGAATAGTGTAATACGTGTGAGGTTTTTTTGGATGAGAGGTGAGGATTGGTTTTGATGAAAAACTCTGTTAGTAATTGGTTTTATTTGGATTGGATTTGTGCTACATGTGTATGGATGGAATTTGAAGTGATGATATGGTTGATGTATGTGCATTTTCACGCGTATTGCCACTGAGTGTTTGATTTCCATTTGATTAATTCCATTAAAATTCAAAATGAATATGTATGTGATAGATGATGAATTTTTCCTATTGGATATGATGATGCTAAGATGGCATGGATGTTGACCTTCACGTTTTTTGCTCTGTTTATGTTTATTTGATTTCTTATTTTACATTAAGGTATGTCATGTGTGTATGATTTAATATGAGGATGGGATGCTTATGTCCATATGATGTTTTTATGGTATGTGTATGTGGACTTGTGAGAAACATGTTCCTGCTTTGGTGAATGTTTATCATGTTGCACTTATTTTGTTTGGTTTGTATTTGATTAAATGAATGGATATATGTGATATGGTCATGATGTGGATGTGTGCTGGTTAGTATTTGCTTGGTGAATGTTTATTC